>CAJQZJ010033222.1:28239-41679 GCA_907164525.1 Lophiomys imhausi | reverse complement strand
CTTTGGGTCCTGTTTCTATGACAGACATTTGTTGTAGAGCAGGGATTTTATATTAAGAAAAATTAGGTATGTATCTTGTCCATGGATATAAGAGTAAGAACCTAAAATTGCAGTTACTTGGATTTTGTTTTTCTTTTTGCAATACTGGAGGTAAAAAACCCTGGGTCTCCAACATACTAGATAAGCATTCTACCTTTGAACTACTCTAACCATAAAGTGAGGTCATGCACATTGTTTTTTTCTCAGTGAAAAATGTGTATTATTACCAATTTTAAAATGCACATGGCTAGAGGTGTGGCTCAGTAGTAGAATGCTTGCCTATCATGTATAAGGCCTTGAGTTCCATCCGCAGCAGAGCAAAAACAAACAAATGCATAAAACCAGACTTTTAAAAACTAATGCTTAGCTGGCATGAGAACACACTATTAATCCCAGCACTCGGTAGACACAAGCAAATTTCTGAGTTGGTCTATGTATTGGTTTCTAGGCCAGCTGGGACTACCTATTGAGACACTGTCTTAAAAACAAACAACTAATGCTTAAATTTTAGAATTAACATGAGTTAATAATGAGTGGATAGTACAAGAAAATATTCACACATTAAGTTGACTGTACCTTCTTTTGGTATGCTTTCTGTAAGTTTCTCAGCATTCAATGCCTGAAATTTGTGCCTTGCCCATTGGCTGAGATGGTCAAGCATAGAGAACACAGTCTGTGTACTCAATTGGCACAGATCAGATGCACTGTCTTGGCTATTGATGGCTTGCTGATCATCATGCTTTAGTACTGCCATAATTTCTGCATAAATCTAAATAATTCAGTTATAGTTAATAATGTATCTATACAGTATCATTTCATGTTAAAAGACTATTCTAGCAACAATTAAAAGAAACAGAAGATTAATAATCTTTCTTCTTTATAGCTAAATCAATGAGAAAGGAAAACTGGTAAGAGTAACTAAAAAGGCTTAGAGATAATGGTTCAGCAGTTAAAAGTGCTTGTTTGCCAGGTGGTGGTGGTAGTGGTGGTGGTGGTGGCGCACGCCTTTAATCCCAGCACTCGGTAGGCAGACACAGGCGGATCTCTGTGAGTTCAAGGCCAGACTGGTCTACAAAGTGAGTCCAGGACAGCCAGGGCTGTTATGCAGAGAAACCCTGTCTCGAAAAACAAACAAAAAAAAAAGAAGAAGAAGAAAAAGTGTTTGCTGCTCATTCAGAGGATGGGAGTTCAGAAGACACACATGAGACAGCTCTCAACTGCCTATAACTCCAGCTCTAGGAGCTCTGACACCCTCTTCTGGTCTCCCTGGGCACCTGCAAATATATGTGACACTCACCCACACATAAATAAAAAGTTTCAAGAAGAGTGATAATAATTAATTTCAGAGTAAACAGAAAACTGCACTCCTAATGATATTAAACGTTATTTATTTTATTTATTTATTTATTTATTTATTTATTTTTGAGGCAGGGTTTCTCTGTGTAATAGCTCTGGCTATCCTGGACTCACTGTAGACCAGGCTGGCCTCGAACTGCTTCTGCCTCCCGAGTGCTGGGATTAAAGGCGTGTGCCACCATGCCCAGCTTGTATTAAATATTTTTTAAAAGCTAGGAAACAGGATTGTTTTCTCTTTGAGACAGATCGCATGTAATACAGGTTAGAATTAAACTGGCTATGTAGCTGAAGATGACTTCTAACTCCTGATGCTCCTGCCACTCTTCCTCTCAAGGGCTCCAATTTATTATTTGTCTATGTGTATGAAAGCAAGTGTGGGTACATGTGTTCCATGGCATGCATGTAAAGGTCAGGAGACAGTTTTCAGAGCTTGGTTCTCTCTTTCTACTGAGGAATCAGAATACTCAACTCAGGTCGTGAGTCTTGTGTGGCAAGCATTTTATCCACTGAGCCATCTTGCTACCCCTTACTCTGTAGCTTCTAATACTAATTTGTTAGAGAAATTAAGTTTCACATGTTTAGAAGTTGTGTCACAATAAACTAACTCTTACCTCTTGCTGATCTTCTTGATTACAACCCAACAAGACATACACTAGGATATGTGGAAGAAGATAGATGGTGACTTTGAAATCATGCTTCATCATTATGCTACAGCATGTGAAGATTTTACTGGCAAGATCATGCCGGACCTATAAACTCAAATGGTTTAAGAAAGATTAGTAGTTTTACACATTTTATTCTATTGATTGATTGTTAAAATGTAGCACATGTGAGATATTTCATGACTGAGTAGATATTCTCCATGCAAAGAAGGATATACACTCAAGTAAAGGGAACTTCAGATCATCCCTCTAACTGATCCCAAATGCCAGAACTACTGGCCCTACAGGCAATGTGGAGCTAGCTGCTAGCTCCATTAGGATAAATGGCCTCAACTCTTTTACAGCTCTTTTTCAATGTGTCATGTTTTGTTACAGATTAACTGTCCTAGCTGTAACATGTCTTGTTTAGCTATTATTAAATGCAGTGTGCTAATTCCTTAAGTGAAGTAACAAAAATATGCTGAGTCAACACAGTAAGTATATGGCTGGTACTTTAACTTGTTTGCAATAACAAACTATAGAATAAAAATAAAAGAAACAGAAAACTAAGTTAGTTGGACATAAAAAGCTCAAAACATGTACACTTTAAATCTCTACAATTTTCAGCTTTCAATTTAAAGTCAAATGTTACCAGTATGATCTAATCTTCAACTTACTATGATTACTGAAATGTTAGAAAAAAAACTTAAAGGATTTTAAAACTCAAATCTTAAATTTTGATTTAAAACAAGACTAGAAATAGTTAATTTAACAACATTCAACATTTCACACATATTTTTGTGTATTCAAAAAAAAGGGGAAAGAAAATGAAGTTATTTAAAATGCTAACAAAAATGTAAGTTTAAAGCAAAAGCTGTAAAATTTAAACATTCCTTAACAATTTTCTTAGAACAGTATATATATATATTTTTTGGAGGGGTTGGTGAGACAGGGTTTCTCTGTGTAACAGCTCTGGTTGTCCTGGACTCGCTTTGTAGAACAGGCTGACCTCGAACTCACAGAGATCTGCCTGCCTCTGTCTCCCAAGTGCTGGGATTAAAGGCGTGCGCCACCACGCCCGGCTAGAACAGTATATTTTTATTAGTTAGACCCATACAAACTTCATACTAGAGAAACTATACAAATATACCTTTATTTTTGTATAAAAATTTCATAAAAGTATAGATGATATATCTTTCAAAAGTATCACTAAATGGTAATATATCTTGTTTACATAAAAATAATAATTGTCAGTGTCCATATCTTCTTAAATAGCATTATTTTGCAATGTATAATGTAGATATAATGGATGTTTTACAGAAAATTAATACTATAATTTATTTGATAAAAGAATTGTCTTTTTACTCAGGAACTGTAATTAGTAAATTTTTAATTAAACAATTAAAATTGTTATTACTTGTAAACATTTTCTATCATATCACTATATTATTTCTGTTGTATGTGTTATAGACTCAGGTATGTGCTCTGGATTCCTCCAGAAATACTGTTCAGTTAGTAAATTCTAAACTAGGTTCTCTTACCTTTGTTATAAGATAACCCGCCCAAGATGATGACCATTCTGCAAAATTATTACCTAAGTTACTTAAGTAAATTGGCTTCTTTACTTCAGACCAATCTGTTGACTTCTGGGAACTCTTATATCTGTAATTTTGAAAATTATTAATTAGAAATATGTGTTTAGAAATATTATAAAGAAAGCATAAAAAGTTATATGCACCTCTTCACTGAGAATAGGTACTGTATGATATTTGCTGAATTCTGGAGAAATTCTACTTCTCTCTGTCTTAAGGGTAGAATAGGATTACTTACTCCTCACACACACCTTTGCTTAGGATCTGAGTGTCTCCTTCAGATCCTTCCAACTTCCAGTCAAGTTCAAGCTGCTCAGTTACATTACCCTCCATTATTTCTCATTCTAGGAATCCATCAAATTCACTGATTACTTGACATTAACTGAAAATTTAGTGCACTGCTGCATTCTTTCTTCCTTAAGTTTTACAATCATGACTGACTTCAGTGTTTGGCTAGACCACCTAATCATATGGTAAGTTTCTAAAGAATTTTCCCCTTCACTCAAATTAGAAGGGCTCCTCAAATTGTCTGCACCATGTCTACTGTCACTTTTGCCTAATGATCTCATCTCTTGTACATCAGTCTTCACATAGGATAAAAACAAACCATTACTCTTCCTCAAAATCTAATCTGTAAACCCCAGCTGGTGTCTTTAGCTTTCCTTATTAAAATAAGGAATTCTCCCATTCTCTCCCATTAGTTCAATATGACATTTCTTTGTGTCCCCAGCATTGTATTTTGTTAAACATGTTCAAAGCGCTCTCATCTCAAAACTAAGTATATATAGCTGTAGGATTTTCTGAAAAGAATAGACTATTCTAGAATCATCATGTAAGTTCAAAAATTAATAAATGTAATAGTTGCCTTCCACTCAAGGTCTCCAGTAAAAATAATACATTTTACTAAATATTCCATGTTTTAGAAGACAAGAAATCCCACACTCTCAAATATAACACCAAAAAAGGAGAAAAAATTTTATGTGGAAATATTTTTATGAGACTAAAAGGTTTCTGTGAATTTAGTTTAAAAAAAATCAATGAGTATGAGCTACAAGTTAGGTTCTGCCTAGTCTCATGTTTTCTGCAAGTTATTTCTATGGCAATTTTGAACTGCATTGGATTTATTTGGTTCTAAAAATTAAATCTTCCAAATATGGCCATCATTTACACCTGTAATCTAGGTTTAGAGACTGCATATGAAAAGCTCAATGGTACCCCATCTGGAAAGTTCCTTTAATTTCTCAGTTACAAATGTATCATACCATGGGCTAGTGTAATAGCTCACCACATAAAGGTACTTGCTGCCAAGTTAGATGACTTGAGTTTGCTCCCTGGAACCAACATGGTTGGAAGGAA
Source organism: Lophiomys imhausi (assembly GCA_907164525.1). NCBI lineage: Eukaryota > Metazoa > Chordata > Mammalia > Rodentia > Muridae > Lophiomys > Lophiomys imhausi. The sequence goes on along the minus strand of CAJQZJ010033222.1, from coordinate 36,695 downwards.
GAGCCAACCCACAAGTTGTCCTCTGACTTCCATGTGCGCCACAGCATGTGTGCACACAAGTGTATGTTCTCTCTCTCACTCATACACACACAAATAAATAATGTAAAATATGTTAAATAAAAATTATCATACACAAATTACTGTCCTAAAGTTACTCTTGTACACAACTACTTAAAGTGGGCAGAAATGTGGGCTTCTACTTTTTGTGTGTGCCTGAGTGTGTGTTCTGGTGCAAATGTGTGTACGCATGTGGGGGCCAGTGGACAACTTTGGATGCCTACTCAGATGCAATACATCTTTTCTTTCTCTTTCTCTCTCTCCCTTCTTCCTTCCTTCCTTTCTTCTTCCCTCCTTCTTTCTTTTCTTTTCTTTTTTAAAATTGAGACAAGGTCTACAGCTTGCCAAGCAGGTTAGGCAGGCCAGTCCCAGGATCTCAGTCCCAGGATCTCCATGCCTACTTTCCTGGCTAGGATTACAATATGAACCACCACAACTGGCTTTCACGTGTATTCTGGGGATTGATCATATGTTTTATAACCCAAGGCAAGTAGTTTACAACTGAGTTATCTCCCAGCCTGACTTCTACTTCCTAATAAGCAAAAGCAGCTGCTCCCACAAATTGACTCCCCAATCTAAGGAATTTACTCAACAAGATGATATTGATAAGGCATTCATTACTAAATATCAGCTAAATGTCAAAATGTCAGCCAATCTGTTCATACTTTATTATTTCCTATCCTCTTAATAAAAATCAATATGAAATGAATAAACTTATCCATTTTCAAAATGAAAATCATGAAGCCATGGTGGTATGTACCTGTAATTACAGCACTTGGGGGGTAGATGCAGGAGGAGCTCAAGTTTCAGGCCAATCTGGGTTATGTAGAAAGACCTAGAAAAGTCTTTTCCTAGGTAATGAAAATGGGGAGGTAATGAGAGGGAATGAAGAGAAGAAAATATGAAATTCTCACTAAAGAAGAGCCAAATTAGCCAGGCATGGTGGCGCATGCCTTTAATCCCAGCACTTGGGAGGCAGAGGCAAGCGGGTCTCTGTGAGTTCAAGGCTAGCCTGGTCTACAAAGTGAGTCCAGAACAGCCAGGGCTACACAGAGAAACCCTGTCTCGAAAAACCAAAAAAAAAAAAAAAAAAAAGAGCCAAATTTTAGTTTAGACACCATAGACATATCTTCAACAGTACTAGTCACAAGAAATACAATGCTTTCAAAAAGGTTTTTAAATATAAAAAAGTTACTCAGAAAGTAAAAATGCAAACATTAGGATTCTTATAAGAAATTTTAGTAGAAGTGTAGTTATTTGACTAAAGTTCAAAGAAGTAATTTCTCTAAGGTCACCTATCTAATGACCCAAAATATCTAAAATTAAGGCCTCCAGTTTAAAAAAAATCCAAAATTTATAATTAGTAATTGTTCCTATCAAAGTTATTTAAATTCAAGAAATATCAGAAAACACATTTTTAAAGTAAAGAGAGAAAAGATAATCATGAGGTATGAAAATCTATAATTGGGTTTTCAGACTAGTTTTGAACACTAATTTCTCCATTTAAAAGTTTGAAAAAGTGGCCAGGTATGGTGTCACATCTCTTTAATCCCAGCACTTGGGAGGCAGAGGGAGGTGGATCTCTGTGAGTTCAAGGCCAGCCTGGTCTACAGAGTGAGTTCCAGGACAGCCAGGGCTACACGGAGAAACCCTGTCTCGAAAAACCAAAAAAAAAAAAAAAAAAAAAAAAAAAGTTTGAAAAAGTATCAGCTCAGGGTCAGAGAGATGGCTTAGCTGGTAAAATACTTGTAAATGCAGGTTTACGAAGACATTAGTTTGGATGTGTAGTATCCATGTAAAATTGTGCAACTACAGTCTCAGAGCAAGAGAGCAAGAAATGAATGGATCCCTGGGGTTTGCTGGCCAGCCGAAGTGGTAAGCTCCAAGTGCAGTGAAAGAACCTGTCTCAAAGAAATTAAGGAGAAGTGACTGAGGACGACCCCTACCTCAGCCTGCACACATACCAGCACAGGTACACCCTCACACACACGCAAACAATGCACATGAGAGTATCAACTCAGTGTAGGTCAGTGTAGGTATTCATAGCACTACTGATGGCTGAACTGAAATAAAATCCTTTTAACTTCAATGAATTAGTCTTAAATATTTAAAATTATAGAATTTAACCAAATAGGGCAGACTTCTCATTTTAAATGAGTAAAAGCATAAATCATAGTAAAAAACACACATAAGGAATGCTTAAACTACTTTCTGTTAGCCTGGCGAGATGCACTCAAGATGCACTTTAATCTCAGCATTCAGGTGGCAGAGGCAGGCAGATCTCTGTGAGTTCAAGGCCAGCCTGGTCTACAGAGAGATTTTTGGGACAGCCAGGGCTATGCAGAAAAACTGGTCTCAAAAATCAACTAACAAACCAAACAAACAAACAAACAAAAAAACCCCAATGTCAGGAGCCAATGCTCTTGAGGCTCCTTCCTTCATGTCCATCTGCTATTCTTAGGCCTTTAACACAGTGTTCAATCATTGTCAGAAGCTCTCTGAGAAAGGTGTTCTAGAAACATGTAAACTTCCTAAAAAGCTATCCAGCATTTTACAGTCTATGCTAAAGATGCACCCCAGAGTTGCTTCTTGCTAACACCCAGCTTTTCCTTTCATCTGTTATACTGACATAGAGTGAAGATTCCCTCATTGCTAAGTGCCACTCTTCTTGTTTGGACTGAGTCAGGCAGTTTGTAAAACTCTTATCAAGAATAATAATATCACCTTTGTAGGACTCTGTGTGAAGTCTGGCCAAACAATTGTAGAAGTTAAAGAAGTTAGATAGTTGATAGAAAACATACAGCTGTATATAGTAAATCCTCTTCCCAAACATTGTGTATCTCATTAGGAGACAGGCCTGAGACAGATTTATAACCTAAGATAAGCGTTCACTCTAGACATAATAAGACCAAACTCCAGGTGCCATAAAACCTATTAAGGACTCTATACTCTCCATAAACTCAAGAGATAACAAGGTTAACAAGAAATGCCTAAATTAAGTACAAATCTTTATCAGAAAATACACAAACTGTTTTGTTGTTAATTCCTTATGCCTTGTCAGCTTGGCCATAATAGGTTGTCATTTTAAACTTAACTTGTATATAGAAAAGCAATGCTTAACTGAGTGTCTAAATATGTGATTGATAAGTGCCCTCCTGTTACATTGGTTTTTCCTGTCCTTGTGATAAATGCCTTTAAACCATGAGATAATTTTTCCTTTGATGTAGAGAGCCCTTGCTCTAGGTATAAAAAGAATGGTTACCACATTAAAATTGTCGCTGTATCCTAGCTTCATCCACTTCTTTTTTCTGGTGTGTGTGTGTGAGAGAGTCCTTCTGTTCTCATCCCCCTCTTTTATTATCCCACATAACTTATGAACCAGGTGTCATGCTCAGGTTCCCAACACTAGATCTTGGCAAAATCAGACAAGGAGTAATCTAGCCTGCAGAGTAGCAGGCCAGCAGCTAGAATTAATTTAAAGCACAAAAGGCTGTGTCTAAAACCCTGTGATTACTACCTAAAAGCTGCTTAAGACCATAAAGAAACAAGGGGGTCGCTTTAAACTTCTCCAAGCACTTTGCAGAGAGGCCTCCCTGAGCCATAGAGAGTAGGTCAATTTTCCTTTTCTCCTTTGTCTTTTCTAAACTAACTAGCATTATTGGCTGCCTCTTGCAGCCCCCGAATTTAGAAGGTTTCTGAAAGAAAGACGTCAGTCTCCGAGAGTTGTGACTGACTCCTATTGCCAACTGTGGTACTCTCAGTGGTTTTGTGGATGTCAAAATCTGGTCCTTGACAACCCAAACTAATCACTTTTTGTTGTTTTCTACTTGTGTGGTGAATGCATGTGTATGCAGGTATATATGGATGACAGAGACCAATGCTGGGTGTTTTATTTTTTGAGACAAACTCCATTTGGTCACGCTGGCTGACCTATGGATTTCAGGTCTTGCTTCCCCTTGTAAACTGGTTTCAAGCACATGTTGCTAGGTCTGGTTCTTTATATGGGTTCAGGGACTGAACTCTAACCCTCAATGCTTACACAGGAGGCACTTTACTGAGACCCCCAGCCTCTAAAAATATTTTTGATGTTAAAAACTCTATGAAGGAGTATTAAATTTTATAAAGTTAAAAAAAAAAAAACAAAACATTTTTATGGGGGCTGGAGAGATGGCTCAGTGGTTAAGAGCACTGACTGCTCTTCCAAAGGACCAGGTTCAAATCCCTGGACCAACATGGCAGTTCACAGCTGTCGGTAATTGCTGGGTGTGATGGAGCACGCCTTGAATCCCAGCACTCGAGAGGCAGAGGAAGGTGGATCTCTGTGAGTTCAAGGCCAGCCACAGAGAAACCCTGTCTCGAAGAACCTTTAAAAAAAAAAAAGTTTTATGAAAATAATTAAAATGAATAACCATACCTAGTATTGAGATGAGGTTCTAATATTTCCCGGACATGCTCAGGAAATCTCTTCCACAACTGGTGACCTGTGCCATTGCTCTGTATCTCTCTACAGTCATAAATAGAAAGTAATTCCTACAAACATAAAGTTGACATTCATAAGTCCATAGAGAAACATAAATGAAAACTTTTAAGATTCCAAATTTCTTTAGGACATGTATTTCAATGATCCAAACCATTAAAGTACTGTACTTGTGGTCACATAGCTACGGCAACACTTCATGAAAACATAAAAATAAGAACTGTTTTGCTGTAGACAGACTTCTGTCCAAAAAGGACAAAACTTGGAAGCAGATAAGTCGACAGCCTAGCTCTGCCAAGACAGGGTAGGTAAGTCCTTCATAATTCCTGTTCTACAACCAATGTCTGTCAGAGAAATGGGGCCAAATGGCTGAAGATTGATGCTGTAATGTATGGAGAGAAAATGGGAACTGTCCAGGCAGCCACTGGTATGTCATTTTTTAGTTTTGGAAGCTGCAGGCCCTGCACTTCCTATATAATCAGATATATTTATCCCTCTCAGGTCTCTGAGGTGGTTGAAGAATAGATAGCTAGAGTCTCATAGTTAAATTTTGAGTTGTTTAGGAATCAAGAGGGTATTCTGGATCTAAGAAGATATTTTTAAAATTATGAGGCAAGTTAGTATGAAAGCTGAGTTAGATATAGAACTTTAAACTCATGGAGATGGTTAGATAGTAGAATGTTAAAGTCAGGTGCCAAACACATATGGACTGGACATTGGGAATGTATGCTAAGCCATATAACTCTTATAATTATGGCCTATTTATTTCTGTTGTTTTGTATTGTATTTATAGTTATAAGAAAAAGAACCATTTTTTGGACTGAAAGGGAGAGCTGTTGGGGGGAAAAAAGAAATACCTTAAACTAAAAAAAAAAAAAGAAGGGAAGAGGATGGGGGGGGTTGAGGGGGAGGAGGGTGGAAGGGTGGGACTGGAGGGGCGAGTAGGGAGGGGATTGTGATTGAGATGTAACTTGAAGAAATAAAAAATAAATTATTAAAAAAAAAAGAACTGTTTTGAAGCTAGGCAGATCTGGGTTCAAGTCCAGCCTGATCTACACACAGAGAGAGTTTCAGGACAGCTAAACAAAACAAAACAAACAAAAAAAACTATTTTGAGACAAAAAGAACTTTCTATATTCACAAAATTACAGTCTTAGAATGTTTCTTTCGGTGCTAAGGACGGTTCTTACTTATACACACACATACTAAGTATGCACTCTGCAACTGAGATATACACCTAGGTCCTGATCCTGAGACTCTGATTTCTTTGGAGTTATAATAAAAGTAGCTAAAAGTCCAAAACTCAAGACAGTTTAACTTCTAGCTATAAAATACTGTGCTTAAAATGCCCCAAACAGGGAGGGTGGGACTGGGAGGGGTAGAAAGAGGACACTATGATGGAGATGTAACCTGAAGTAATAAATAAATATTAAAATAAAATAAAATCCCCCTAACAGGATTCAAATGTTAAAGACTAGTTCATAGCTAGGTATGGTGGAACACACCTGCAACCCCAGCATTAGGAGCAGTGAGACACAAGGATTACCAGAGTTCCAGGCCATAGGCTTAAGATCATGAACTAAACAGGGAATTCCAGGCTAGACTGCTATACATCATGAGGAACAGTCTTGAAGCAAACAAACACAACAAACAATTAAAAAACCCCAAACCACTAACTTATTTTTCAAGTTCAGAGACTGAACAATTCTATTTTTATTCCTGTGAAGAACAAAATGAAAACAACAGCTGGGCATTGTGGTACATGCCTGTTATCCCATCACTCAGGAAGCTGAAATAGGATTTAGAACTTGAGTCAAGGATGACATTACATACATACTTAGAGCATATCTGAAAAAGCTTACAGAGGGGGAGACAGAAAGGAAGATGGGGGAAAAGGGGAGGGGGTTGGAGGCAAGGAAGAGAGAGGGGGGGGAGAAGGAGGGGGGAGAGAGAGAGGAAGATAGAGATTGGTTCTGAATGTTTTCAAGCAAGGTGTGGAGTAAGGATTTTATGACATAAACTCCCTGTCACTAGTATCCATCTTTAAAATAGGACAAATAACCTAAGATATTATTGTTGAGGCTTACCAACATTGAGACATGTCTGAACATATCCAGGCCTTACTGACTAGCTGTTGAGACCTGTTTCTTCTTCTTTTTTTTTTAAAGACTTATTTATTATTATGTATACAATGTTCTGAATTGAAGTATATATGCCTGCAGGCCAGAAGAGGGCACCAGACCTCATTACAGATGGTTGTGAGCCACCATGTGGTTGCTGGGAATTGAACTCAGGACCTCTGGGAGAGCAGCCAGTGCTCTTAACCTCTGAGCCATCTCTCCAGCCCCGAGAACTGCTTCTTTAGCATAACTGTAGCCATTTTTTTCTTCAGTCTCCATTTTAGTTATAAGATAAAATTATTCTTTCTTTGTTACTTTGACACTCTGAAGAGTCCCTAACTACAGCTCCACTTGGGACCAATCAAATTAAAGGTCAGTTAGAAATGCTTTGTCTCGCTAGTAAAAATGAGGTAGTGCTGCCATCCCCTTGCTTCCTATACCTGGTAACCTGGTTGTTACCTGGATGTGGTTTGTTTCCTACATGAACTTTGTTGCTACCTGGATGCAGTTTGTTTCCTATACCTGGTTACCTGGCCTTGGAAGCAGATCTATATCACAGTTAGGCTCTGAGACCTCTGTGACCCTGGTCATGGTGACTATGACCAGTCTTGGGGTGTGCACTTAATAAACCATTGATATCTGACTGAGATCGGTGACTGAGTGGTCTGCGTGGCTGTTCTTGAACTATCACACTAGCATAACTGCAGCTATTTTTGTTTTTAGTCTCCATTCTTAATCGTAAGGTAAAACAAGTTCAAGTTCTCAGGTTCTGCTGACCTGACATAAGAACAGCTTTTGTTGAATATTGTTTGAATTAATATGTTCTACTTAGACAAAAACCTTAATACCTTGCTATGTTCCTTTCTCCCAAAATGGTGGGGAACTGAAGGATCCCCAAGTTTCCTCAACTGTAAATCCTAGCCAATCAGCTTAAAATGCTTTGTTCAGTTGCCTAGGCATGATGTACCTGGTATAGAATTGGTTCTTCTTGCTTGGTTAAACACAATATACCGGGAATAGAATTGATTCTTCCTGTTTAATTATGATTTTTCCTTTAAAAACTCATTCTGAGAATGCCTGGGGGGGGGGGCAGTCTACATTCCCAAATCCAGTTCAGCATTCAATAAACTTCCATCAATCTGAGCCTGGTATTTGAGTGGTCAGTGCACAGCTATTCTTGAACCCATGGCATTATGTCTTGCAGTACATAATAAATACTCTTTCTTTCCTGTTCTACTCAAAATCATCATGTGTAATAGATATATGTTTCTCTGATAGTTTTAAGAAATAAGCAATATTGGGAAAATCATGTATCTTTACATTTAGGTTTTTTAAAAGTAAAAACTAAGACTGCTTTTAAAAAACACTCAAGCCAGGAGTGGTGGTGCACGCCTTTAATCCCAGCACTTGGGAGGCAGAGGCAGGCGGATCACTGTGAGTTCGAGGCCAGCCTGGTCTACAAAGTGAGTCCAGGACAGCCAGGGCTGATACACACTGTCCTGAAAAAAAAAGAAGAAGAGGAGGAGGAGGAGGAGGAGGAGGAGGAGGAGGAGGAGGAGGAGGAAGAAGAAGAAGAAGAAGAAGAAGAAGAAGAAGAAGGAAGAAGAAGAAAAAGGAAGAAGGAGGAGGAGGAGGAAGGAGGAGGAGGAGGAAGAAGAAGAAGAGGAAGGAAGAGGAAGGAAAAGGAAGAGGAGGAAGAGGAGGAAGAGGAAGAAGAGGAAGAAGAGGAAGAGGAAGAAGAGGAAGAAGAAGAACAAGAAGAAGAAGAAGAAGAAGAAGAAGAAGAAGAAGAAGAAGAAGAA
>CAJQZJ010033222.1:11664-28229 GCA_907164525.1 Lophiomys imhausi | reverse complement strand
AGAAGAAGAAGAAGAAGAAGAAGAAGAAGAAGAAGAAGAAGAAGAAGTAGTAGTAGTAGTAGTAGTAGTACGTAGTAGTAGTAGTTCTCCTGGAGCTGGTGAGGTGACTCAGCGGCAAAGGCAGCAAACTGGCCAACCTGAGTTAGAACCCAGAACCCACATTGTGGAAGAAAAGTGCTGATTCTCTCAAGGTGTTCTTTCACCTCCAGAAGCAAAGTGAGCACACATACACAAATACCTATAAACATAGGAGAAAAAATAAAGACCTTTTCTATTAGCAAGACATATTAGATCAGTGATTCTCCTTGATTTCAGGTCACTTACCTACACTGTTAAAAACATCAATATGGGCTGGATGTGGTGGTGTACAACTTTAATCCCACTACAGAGATACGCAGATCTCTGTGGGTTTGAGGATAGCCTAGTCTAGTCTACACAGTGAGTTACTTACTAGCCAGGGCTCCCTAGTGAGTTTCTTACCTCAAAACAAACCCAAAACCAACAAACCAATAATATGTTTATACTTAGGAGACCGCCCAAACTTCCATTCCTAGAATCTATATGAATCTGGCAATACCAGTTACTTGTGCTCACATGACCTTTCTTTCTTATTACTACAATGAATTGTTCTTTTTTGTTAAATTTCATTATTTTATTTTGTCTGCATGTATGTCTGTGCATCACATGCATGCCTAGCATTTAAGAAAAAGGCACTGGATCCCCTGCAACTGGAATTACAGACAGCTGGGAGCTGTCCTGTGGGTGCAGAGAATCAAACTCTGGTCCTCTGAAAGAGTAGGCAGTGTTTTTAAGCTGGGCCACCAGTCCCAGTGGAGGTTTTGTTGTTGTTGTTGTTGTTCTTTTGAGACAGGATTTCACGCATCTCAGGATAACCTCAAATACACTATACTATATGAGGAAGAACTTGAACTTGTTATCATCTTGCCTTGATCTCCTAAGGGCTAGGATCAGAGATATGAGTTAGTATGTCAAGATATGTTGTAGATCCATGCTAGGCTTTATGCATATTAGGCCAGCCCTCTGCCAACAGAACTACATCCTCAGCTTCTGTCCTTACTTTTAGTGAAGGCTAACCTTCTACTTCTGCACTGCATCCCATGTCTGTCTGTCTCTGTCTCTCTCTCTGGTTTTTCAAGACTGGGTTTCTCTGTATAGCCCTGGCTACCAAGGAACTCACTCTGTAGACCAGGCTGGCTTTGAACTCAGAGATTCTTCTGCCTCTGCCTCCTGAGTTACTGGGACTAAAGGCATGTGCCACCATGCCTGGCTTCAGCCCACATCTCTTTACCTGGTAATAACACTGGATCAGAACTGAAGACATAACTCAGTGGTAGACTGTATGCTTAGCATTCACATCCCAAACAAAAGAAAACACTTCACCAATTTACTTTAACATTATCACTGTCTCCTTTCTGGTGACCTGTTCCCAGACAATACAGAAATACTGTGTTTTTTTTTCTTTCCTAACTTTACTGTTCTTTATGCCCCAGGCTTATCTCCCATTCTTCTCTTGTGATTGATAGCAAAATTCCACAAGAGTTGGGTTTTTGCTTTTTTTCCTTTTCATTTCTCTATACTTATATATTCTCTATATATATTCTCAACAAATGATCTTGTTGGGGTCAACAGTTGCTTCTTTTTCTATGTAGTCAATGGGCAGGTCTCAATTCTTAAATTACAGCTGTGATCAGCATTTAATACAGATTACAAAGTAAGGCTTCCCCAGACTTTTATCTCCTATAACAGCACATTCTCCTACCATCATTGGCAGCTCAGTTTTGTCTGCTTGTTTGTCTGTTGTATCTTTATCTATTCTGTAAGTCTGCATCAAAGGACCAAAGACTAGAATACTCCCTCTCCTTTTCTGAAATAATTTTGATAAGTTGGCTTCAAATATCTTAGCTAAAGCAACCTTCTTATGCATCCTTAGAACAGATCTAAATGTCTAACAAAATACCAATACCACAAAAGGGGGTAGGGAAAGGGGGAGAGGGGACAGTTAGCTATAATAAACCCACAAAACCAAACAACAACAAAAAAACTAACTTAAAATTCCTACAAAAGGCAGGAATGTCAAGTTGGTTCTCATGTTGGATACACATTCTTTGAATTGTTTTTAAATTTTATATATTTTTTTGAGAGAGGATCTCATTGTATCCCTGGCTGGCCTGGAACTATTTAGGTAGATTAGGCTAGTTTTGAACTCATAGAGATTGCCTATTTCTGCCTCCTGGGAACTGAGATTAAAAGCATTTATTCTTATTTAAAATTTTAAAATTTGTGGGACATTCTGAGACAAGACCTCACTATGTAAACCAGGCTGTTCTGCAACTAGGCTAGTCTCAGATTTGTAAGATTCTCCTGTTTCTGTCTCTCCAGTGCTCAAATTACTGGTGTGCACCACCATTTCTGGCTTCTGAGTCATAAGTCATGTTTTATAAAGGCAGTAGAACAACCTAGATGTTTCAAGCAAATTTCTTAAATACACTGTACATTCATTTTGAGTATCATTCAGTCACTGCAAAGAATGAACCAGACATATGTTACTGATGCAGGAAATTACCCAAGATAGGCATTAAACACAAGAAAATTACATTGAAGATCACAAATATTTCACATTATTTAGAATAAGAGTAGTTTTGTTTTTTTATAGATAGTAAACACTTTTTAAGTATTTATACTACATTAAATACTTTTTTAAAATAACATATACTTTTAAAAATTACTTTTAGGTTTGCAACAGTGTAATGTGTTTCATTATGTCATTTTCATATTTATATGTCATTATATTTTGTTCTTATTCATTTAAGAAAATATATCCAAGCCGGGCGGTGGTGGCGCACGCCTTTAATCCCAGCACTTGGGAGGCAGAGGCAGGCGGATCTTTGCGAGTTCGAGGCCAGCCTGGTCTACAAAGTGAGTCTAGGACAGCCAGAGCTGTTATACAGAGAAACCATGTCTCGAAAAACCAAAAAAAAAAAAAAAAAAAAAGAAAATATATCCTGTGTTCTCTAAAATATTTATTTTGAATCTGTATCACTTAGATGATAAAGGTGATAAGTATTTTACAATTATGGAATTTATAGCTCTCTTACTAGCATCTAATACTGTAAAGTCAGTAATGGCTATTGCATTTAAGCATGCTTACCTGAATAGCATAAGCAGCTGAATCTTGTGCTCTGCTGTTATCGGCATATGCAAGGTAAGCTCTTGTCAGCTCCATCAGCAATCCATAGGCAAAGCTTAAATCTTCTACTCCAGACTTAAAGCAAAAAAAATAATAATTCAATAATTGACACATAAATTTTCTTGGAGTGTTATTGAGGTACCCACAGTGAACTTAAAAATAAAGCTCAAACTAAGCTGGTATAATAGCTAAAATATAATTTACAGCTAAGAAACCAAATGCTGTTTCTTCTTAGCATGTTATGAAAATGTATCAAAATCATTCACTTTTGAATAGTTAGATCAGTTTGTACTGTTTGTGTTTTAACAGACAGAAAGCAAACTGAGGGCCACCAAGATGGCTTAGTGGTAAAGGTGGTGCAGTATACACCTGGTGACTTGGGTTCAATTCTCAGAATCCATCTAAAGGTAGAACTAAACTATGTTATCAGTGTTATTCTCTGACTTCCACATGTGTGCGATGGCACATGGTGTGGGTGCATGCACAAACACACGTACACACATGCACACACACACACAACACACACACTAATAATGATAATAAAAATTTAAAAGCAAATTGTATTCATAACAGTTCCTAATCTACATTCTGTAAAGCAACTCTCAGGCTTTAAAAAACAAAAAAAAAGTCATTGAAAAGATTGAAGAAAAGGAATTTAATTTTGTCTATATTAGTGTTTGTAAGCTTGCTAGTTTAGAAAAAACATGCTGTAAGAGTTCTATATAAACTAGTTGCTCCAAGAATTCTTTCCACTCAGATTCACCAGGTACACTGACACATCAAACTTTTCATTTTTGATTGATGATATATCTCAGTGAAAGAGCACTTGCTAGTAGCAAGGTCCTGAGTTAAAGAACCTAACACTGAAAAAACAAACACACCAAATAAAGCAACCCACATATATACACAAGCAAGCAAACAAAAATCATGAAAAAGTACAAACTGATTGTAATACGTGGATTTCCTTAATATATACACATTACTAGAATATCCTGAGAAATGAGTTTTTTTATGGAAACACTAGCAATTATGCTTAAATACTATTCTTTAGATAACTAATTAGGCCTTAATTATTATCATAATTAGATTACTAAGTTTTGTTTCCAAGAACAGAATACATTAGGTTAGACTCAAACTATTGCTTTTGGCTAAAGAACTCCATGACAGTATTTAGTAATAAAAGCTACTTAAAATATCTGATTGTATAAATGGAATGAATATATAAAACTTAATTCAAGGGCAAGAAAGATTACTCAGCAGTTAAGAGCACTGGCTGCTCTTGCTGAGACCTGGGTTCAATTTCCAGCACCCACAAGTGAGCTCACAAATGTCTTCAATTCTAGTTCCAGGGGATCCAATGCTTTCTTCTGGCCTCTGTGGACACCAGGCAGGCATGTGGTGCAGACATCTACTCAGGTAAAACCTTCATACACGGGGGGGAAAAAAAAATCAAATAAAGCAACAAAGTAACTTAACAGAAATATTATCACTCAAAATTACCATTACTTACCACAAATGTAAAATCTTTTCCTTGAGTTTCCGTTGTTGAGAAATCTAATCGTCCTGGATCTATTGCCCCCAATTCTCCTAAACATTCCCCACATAGCAAGCGAGCTTGAGAGTTTGCATCTTGGCAGCCTTTCAAAATTACCGTCACCAGCTGTGAGATAACAGGCTCCACTGTTTCACTATCAGTTGCATATTTTACCAGTTTTTCCTAAAATAAAAAGTAGGAAGTTTATATAGGACTCTTACAGCATGTTTTTTTTCTAAACTAGCAAGCTTACAAACACTAAAATAGACAAAATTAAATTCCTATATCTTCAATCTTTTCAATGACTTTTTTTTGTTTTGTTTTTTCGAGACAAGGTTTCTGTATGTATACCTGGCTGTCCTAGACTCACTTGGTGGACCAGGCTGGCCTTGAACTTACAGAGATCCACATGCCTCTGCCTCCCTAGTGCTGGGATTAAAGGCATGTACTACCACGCCGGGCAAGTGCAGACAGCTGTGAACTGCCATGTGGGTGCTGGGATTTGAACCCGTGTCCTTTGGAAAAACAACCAGTGCTCTTAACCTCTGAGCCACCTCTCCAGCCCATTGATGACTTTGTATAATATACACTATACAGTATGTTTTGTAGAAATAGTATGTGCTTGTAACCACTAAGCCCTCTTTCCTGCCTAACAATTATTTTTTAGATAGTATCAGTTAGTGCTTATTTTCTGTTAAGCCTATATCTAGTTTGCCAGTTTTAATAGTATATAATGATACACATATATTTTTACTTCTAGCTATTGCTCATGTAACAATTACTGAGTTTTATTTATTAGAATGTGTATTCAGAGATTCTCCTCTTGCTCAAGTATTATTTTGCCTTAGATTTACAATTAAATCAGTCAACTATATAAATAGTAGTTATGTCTTTTTTTTTACAAAGTCTACTTTATCATCTAGACTAAATAAAACCCATCCTTAAATAAATATCTTACGAAGGGCTCACTTATAAAAATACTATTTCTTTAGTTCTTGTGTATTTAAAACTGTTTTCTTTGTTTTTTTTTTTTTAAAGATTTTATTTATTATGCATACAATGTTCTGTCTGCAGGTATACCTGCAGGCCAGAAGAGGGCACCAGATTTCATTATGGATGTTTGTAAGCTACCATGTGGTTGCTGGGAATTGAACTTATGACCTCTGGAAGAGCAGTCAGTGCTCTTAACCTCTGAGCCATCTCTCCAGCCCCTAAAACTGTTTTCTTAACCAGAACACTTTAAACACAGCTGGAGTCCTTTTTTTTTTTGGAAACAGGCTTGAGGCACCTATCAATCTAGTTTCCTTGCCCTTGTCAATTAATTTTAAAGGGGTGGGGGTGCTGGAGAGATGGCTCTATTGTTAAAAAGAGTACTTGCTGCTCTTACAGAGAACCTGGATTCAATTCCCAGCCCTCACATGGTGGCTCATAACCACCTGTAACTTCAGTTCCAGTTTTGACCTACGCATGAACTGGGCATGCATGTGGTACATGCACATACATGTAGGCTTAAAATTCAAATAAGGAAAAATAAGTCTAAAAAATTAAACAAATTTGCATTTTGTTCAGAAGCTCTGAATTTTCTACATTAGTAAAGTCTATGACTCATCTGAGCTGACTACTTGGTATTTTCTTTGTATAAAATGGATTATTTCAGTATTTATAATAGATATTTTATTTCCAGAGAGCTCTCTTGAGTTAGTTTTAAGTATTAATTCTGCCGTATTGCTTTGGTATCTTTTTTTTTTTAATTTATGTGCATTGGTGTTTTGCCTGACAGCATGTCTGTGTGAGGGTGTCAGATCTTGGAGTTACAGACAGTTGTGAACTGCCATGTGAGTGCTGGGATTTTAACCTGGTCCTTAGGAAGAGTAGCCAGTGCTCTTAACCGCTGAGCCATCTCTCTAGCCCATTTTGGTATCTTAAGAAGATACAAAACATTTAAAAAATGTTACTAAAGTTTCACTCATTCATTAGTGTGTGTGTGTCTGCAATGTGAGGGTATGTACATGTAGCATGCAGAGGCCAGAAGAGGGCATTGGATGTTCTTCTCCATCACTATCTATTCCTTTGTGGGAAGATCTCCCTGTACCCAGAGCTCAAGTTTTCTATGCAAAGCTGAAAAGCAGCAAATCCCAGTAATACTTCTCTCTCCTTCACCTCAGAGTTGGGGTCATAGGCATCCATAGACCATAGAGTACATGACTTGCTATATTGGCTGGGATCTGAACTTTGGTCTTCAGGACTAAGAGCAAGCACTATTAACTAGTTAGTCATCTGTCCAGCATTCTATAACTAAAATAAATTTTTTCATTCAATTTTTCTTGAACTTGCAAATACTTAAAATTCTTTTTTTTTTTTTTTTTGGTTTTTTGAGACAGGGTTTCTCTGAATATCTCTGGCTGTCCTGGACTCACTTTGTAGACCAGGCTGGCCTCGAACTCACAAAGATCCGCCTGCCTCTGCCTCCCAAGTGCTGGGATTAAAGGCGTGCGCCACCACCGCCCGGCTTACTTAAAATTCTTAATTTAGGTTATAGTGCTAAATCCAGTTTTCTTTTACTTTTTGGTTGCTTTTATGAAAAAATTGCCACCGGGCCTGGTGGTGCATGCCTTTAATCCCAGCACTCGGGAGGCAGAGGCAAGCGGATCTCTGTGAGTTCAAGGCCAGCCTGGTCTACAAAGTAAATCCAGGACAGCCAGGGATACACAGAGAAACCCTGTTTCGAAAAACCAAAAAAAAAAAAAAAAAAAAAAGAAAAGAAAGAATTGTCACAAACTAAAAGACTTTTTTTCTTTAAGATATGTTTTCACACTGTACCTCAAGTTACGTCTTAAGTAATCTTTCCTGCCTAGGCCAGCCTTTCAAAGGCTGGGATTAAAGCACCAGGCTTGATTTCTTTTTCACTTTATTTTGTTTTTCATTTTTTGAGACAGAGTTTTACTAAATACCCTTGGCTGGCCTGAAACTCTCTATGTAGACCAGGCTGGCCTTGAACTCATAGAGATACACCTGCCTCTGCCTCCTCAGTGCTGGGATTAAAGACATGCACCACACACTTAGCCTTCTTATATGTAACTTTTCTGTTCATATTGTGAACACTCCATACAAGCTCTAACTATAAACATTTTGCAATGGCTTTAAGATTTTAATTTGATAAATAAATACCTATGCCAGCATAGTAAAGTTAATAGTTTAAAAATAAAGCACTATTTTATTTTTTTCTTTTTGGCATCAGGGGTAGGATTTGATAAATCAATTTCTACAGTCTTCTTTTTGTTAACAACAAGGTCTCCAAAGCATGCTCCCTCTTTCCTGTTCTTTTACTTCTCTCAGAGACAATGACTGTCCAAAACCTTAGCATATATATATATTTCCCGGTATCTTGTATGCAGAAAGTACCCGGAAGAAATCTCCAGTGTTGTTACGCTGGGAGCAAGGGCTCTTTATACAGATTGTTCAGAATCTGCAGTTCTCAGGATCCTATCTTCCAACATTTTTAAAAATAATTTATTTATTTTTATTTTATGTACATTGGTGTTTTGACTACATGTGTTTCATCAGATTGTTTGGAACAGGAGTCACAGACAGTTGTGAGCTGCCATGTGGGTGCTGGGATTTGAACCCAGGTCCTCTGGAAGAGCAGTGAGTGCTCTTAACCGCCAAGCCATCTCTCCAGCCCCTATCTTCCAATATTTAAGGTATGGATTATGCTTAGTTTTATGTGCTCTCCTTGTTGCTACTTTTTTTGTTTGTTTGTTTTTTGGTCTTTTGAGACAGAGTTTCTCTGTGCAGTCCTACAACTCACTCTGTAGACCAGGCTGGCCTCGAACTCACTAAGATCTGCCTGACGCTTGTCTCCCAAGTGCTAGGATTAAACGCGTGCACCACCACTGTCCAGTGTAAATATGATTTTTAAATAGAATTCTGTATTCCCATCAAAAATTAAAAATTTGGGCTTCTTCTAATCTTCCTTTCTTTCTAATTTGTCTAAAAAGATACCTTTAACATGAGTAGTAAACTAGAAAGATGGAAGAAAGGAACAGAGGGAAGGATGGTAGCCAAGAAAAGTAAAGAGAGAGAAATGTTGACATGGTGGTATAAACCTGTAATTCTATCTCTCAAGAAGCTGAGGGAAGAATATCATGAGTTCAAGGCCATCTTTGGCTCTATTCAAAGTTTGAGGCTAGCTTGGGCTACTTAAAACCAAATAAACAAAAACTAATAAAGTTATCTCAGTCCAAATATAAAATAATAAAATTACTGACATTTTATATGACAGATATCAACCCCAGAAGATTCACATAAATTGCTGATATACTAACACTCAAATCCTTACTTATGATGGAGTCATCAAGGCTGGGGAGGTGGCTTGATGAGTTTAGAGTGCTTATTCTGTATGCATGAGAACCTGAGTTCACATCTAACACTCACTTTAAGAAATGGGACATAGAGCTGGAGAGATAGCTTGGCGGTTAAGAGCACTGGCTGCTCTTCCAAAGGACCTGGGTTCAAATCCCAGCACCCATATGGCAGTTCATAGCTCTCTGTAACTGTTGGGCGTGGTGGTGCATGCCTTTAACTCCAGCTGGGGAGCCAGAGGCAGGTGGATCTCTGTGAGTTCAAGGCCAACCTGGTCTACAGAATGACAAAGTGAGTCCAGGACAGCCACGGATATACAGAGAAACCCTGTCTCGAAAAGCAAAAAAAAAAAAAAGAAGTGGGACGTGGTTGTGCATATATGGAAACCCAGAATTGGTAGGCAGAGACAGGAGGATACCAGAAGCTCAGGAGTCAACCTAGCCTAAACACAATGCGCTTCCAGTTTAGTGAAATACCATCTTAAAAGTGGAGTCTGATAGAGGAAGACACCTGCACACATGAGAATGGACCACATACTTATACCACACAAATAAAAATAATTTTTAAAAATTCAAAGAAGATGCAATAGTTTAAAATACGACTATGAAATCAGGACCCTTAAAAAAAAACCAGAATATTCTGCAATTTTTTGAGACTGAAGCTAATGGGCATCTGTCTCATAGGTTGCTATTTTTTATCAGCCAGATCTGATAATCTAAGTAAAATAAAAATGTGCAAGCATGAGGACTAAATCTTCTGAGTTCTCAAGCAAAAATGCCAATCTATCATCTTTTTTTTGACTCCCAGTAAGTTTTTTTTAATGTATTTAATTTGAATTATATCACTTTAGCTTACCTGATTTTTGTACAAGGTTTCCTTCAAGCTGGTAAGAGCATGAATACGAACATCTACATTTTCGTGTTGAATTGCTTTCATGGATAGCTGGAGAGTGGTTTGAAGGTCAGTACTCTCAGAGGTTTCCTATACAAAGAGTGGAGAAACATACCTTATTAACTATCCTAACAATCTTTGAAAGGCCTGTATTTATTCTCTATATAATCAGTTACTATTAAAATAACTAAACTGTAATCCAACTAAAAATTTTTCCATTCCTTTCTTTACAAAGTCTATGTCATCAGCATTTCTTTTTTAGGGCAAATTATTTTTATTGTAAAATCTTTAGAACTAGAGATTTTCTTTCAATTGAATAAAAACTTATTTATCTAATAGAAGTGCTTCTTGATAAGAAGTACAAGCTTTCCCTAATTTATGGGGCTACATAATGACTCTGAAGCAGATCTGCGGACTCTGTAGAGAATTCTACTCAATCCTTTCACTACGCAAAGTATTAGAGTTTCTGTCCTGAAATTCTATGAAATCAGAGTATTTTCATAATTTCAGAAAGTGTATAAGATTTCAAGATGATCAAGAATCATTTAGATATGACATAATGATATCACAGTTACACTATGATTTACAGCATGATATAATTGGAATCATCCCATAACATCCCATATCTTTCCTCTCAGGAATGTAGAGGGAATAGCTTCCATCTAATGCTAATGTGTCTCTCACCTAAATAGGATTTGGGAGTAGTGCATGACCATAATTCCAGCATGTGGAATGTGCCAGGTAGATGAGGTGTTCAAGACCAGCCTTAGCTACATAGTGTATTTGAAGACAGCCTCAGTTATAAGAGACTGTCACAAAACAAAATTAAAATAAAATTTTTTTTAATGAGAAAACTTCCCTCCTAAAGTCACTGATTCACAGTACTGCTATCTAATTAACATGGTTATACACATATTTTTTTGAGACAGGGTTTTTCTATGTAGCCTTGGCTGGAACTCACTAAGAACAGGCTGTCCTCAAACTTATGGAGATCCTCCTGTCTCTGCTTTCAGAATGGTGGCATTATGGGCATGAGCTACAACATCCAGCTTTGATTATAAAGGATCTCTTCTTAGTATACTGGAACTCAGGTGCTATTTTGTATTTAAGATCTTCCATACCATAAGTAAAGAAATGAAGTACCTTTCTATATTCCTGGAGAACTGCTTTTATCTTTTCTAATTCTGGATGATCAGGCAAAAAATATATTTCATGAAGAAAATCCTGAACAGCATCCCTATAGTTAGAAAGAATTTTTGCAAGAATATGAATGTAAAGTAAAAGCTGAAGGTAAAGCTAATAAAATTCACATATAAAATCTCATTGTGATTATTCACACGCAAAGTAATCTTCCTGGCCAAGGCTACGGACCCAGCTAAATCAATTCTAGCAACTGTACGAGGAATAATTCAGTAGTAGAGTGATTGCTTAGCATTCATGAAGCCTGGGCTCAATCTCTAGTATCACAAATTAAATAAAAATAAACAAATAAATCAAGATACTTAATAATGGCAAATAATCACAGCTAAGAAAATCATCCTTGATATTCTGTCACATCAATGGCCCACAATAAAGTATGCTTCTCAATATGTTCATTCATGTATCTGCCCCTTTGTTCTTTAAACCAGTCTGGGTACTGGGTGGAAAGATGGCTTAGTGGTTAAGAGCACTGGTTGTTTTTCCAAAGGACCCAGGTTCAAATCTCAGCACCCACATGGCAGTTCACAGCTGTCTGCAATTGCAGGGTGTGGTGGCACACACCTTTAATCCCAGCACTTGGGAGGCAGAGGCAGGCGGATCTCTGTGAGTTCGAGGCCAGCCTGGTCTACAAAGTGAGTCCAGGACAGCCAGGGCTACACAGAGAAACCCTGCCTCAACACCCCCCCTCAAAAAAAATTACCGGGTACAAGAATTCCTTTAGCAAATACATAGCATATGCACTTGCTAAAAGTACATGTGGTACAAGATATGCTGTGAATAGAAAAGGGCTTAGGCCTGGCAGTTTCTTTTTATGCTCAGGAAAATACCAGTCAGGAAATCTGGCTATTAGCATGGACAGGACACACAGAGAGAGGGATCTGATATTACATGAACAGGGAGGACTCCACGTCATTTGGCTACCTTCTAGCCAAATGTGGCTATACCAGTGACTTCTGAGGAGACCAAAAGAAGAAATAACAAGCTGAACCCAGCCTAAACTTACAAAGCTGTGAGCAAATAAAGGTATTCACCATTTCTAAGGCACTACATTAAAAGTGATTTTTAATAGCAGAAAATATCAAAAACCAATTCCCAAATACAAATTTTCATAAAGAATTTTTAGAGAAAAATGCAAATAATCCTTATTGATGTCATAACGTTTTAATTGATAAAATTATAATAAATAATCTTTCTAGGCTTAAATATATTTTAGAGGTTTTTTTAAGATTTACCTATTTTATGTGAGTGCTCTATCTGCATGTATCAGATCACATGCCAGAAAAGGGCATCAGATCACATTGTGGGTGGTTGTGAGCCACCATGTTGCTGCTCAGAATTGAATTCAGGACCTTTGAAAGAGCACTACCCAGTGCTCTTAACCACTGAGCCATCTCTCCAGGCTCTAGGTTTAAATATAGTTTTAACTCTAGTCTTTATTAATGCATGAAAAAATAGAAATAGCTACCATGTGTGATGTTAGATGCTAAATTTTGTGCTAGATGAGGGATGAAACAATAAACAAACCCAGAATACCTAGTACCAATTTCAAAGAAAAAAAAAATTTTTTTTTTTTTAGGTTTTTCAAGACAGGCTTTCTTTGTGTATCTCTGACTGTCCTGGACTCACTTTGTAGACCAGGTTGGCCTTGAACTCAGAGATCCACCTGCCTCTCCTCCTAGGTACTGGGATAAAGGTGTGCACCACCGCACCCAGCAATTAGAGACAGCTGTGAACTGCCATGTGGGTCCTTTGGATGAGCAGTCAGTGCTCTTAACCACTGAGCCATCTCTCCAGCCTGGAAAATTTTTCTTATGGTCTGAAAAAGTCAGAAAAATTATTCTATCATCCACAACAATGAGCATACTATATTTGTATGACAACTGAAAAGAGATGTGAAAAGTGATGTTAGTGATTTTATTGTTCTAGCATGTAGAAAACTTAAAAATCTAAAGGTACTTTCAATGAATAAGATATTAGTTGTTCCTTCTGTGTCTTCATGCCTGAATGGTTACTGGAATAAGTTAAAGGAATGGTAACAGCATATGGATGGGCAGGTATGTAGTGCTTGAATCCTAACTTTTCAGAAGAATTATGATATACAGCAGTTAGTTAAGTAACGGAAAAAAAGCTTGAAATGTGTTGGAAACTATTTTAGGTTAAGAAGCAGCCTGAGTAAAAATTTAGGTGGGGAATAAGTGTAGTCTGTTCTGTCACTAGTCCACATCTGCCACAGCCTCCTGCTATAGTCATCAGTGGGACTAGAAAATCGGTAGGAAAACAGTTCAAGAGGTAAGATGTGCTCAGCTTTAAAGGTCAAGCTAACCAATTTGCAATTTAATAGTTAAAAAACAGAGACCCAGAATACCTTTCCATGTTGAAATAATACCTTTAAAGAGAGTTGTTTTTTTTTTAAGAAACAGAAATGCCATAAAAAAGGAGGTTGGCTCAAAAGTTAAGGCTAATGCGATGAAATAAGGAATTCCAAATAACTTAGTAGGTATGGTGCAGAATGTGATGATGAGTGTCCCTCCTAGTTTTCCTCAGGGTATCTGATTTACTTAAGAAGAAAGGCAAAATTATCTTTACCAACTGATAATCAGTGAAAAAAATTTAATTGCTGATCCATTAATCCATGGGTCTCAAATATATGAAAAGTCATCTATTCAATAAGCAGTTATACACCAATAATTTTGATTTACTCAAGGACTTTTACTTTAAAATTTTTAAAAAGTTTTAACTCCACATTATCAAAGTAATACTACTTTGAGACATAAAAATACATTTGAAAAGGTTTTAGGGCTGGAGAGACTGCTCACTTGGTGAAGCACAAGGACATGAGTTGGATCCCCAAGTGACCACAGGATAGCATGTGCCAGTAATCCCAGTGACAAAGAAACAAGGACAGGAGGATCCTTGGTGCTTTGCTGGCTAGCTAGAACAGAGCAATCAGTCAGGTTTTGAAAGACTTTATCTCAAAAAAATAAGGTGGTGCCATTTAATCCTAGTATTAAGAAGAAAATAGGTGTATCACTGTGAGTTTGAGGCCAGCTAACTGGCCTATACAGTGAGTTCTAAGACAGCCAGAGCTACATAGTGAGACCCTACTTCAAACAAACATACAAACAACCAACAACAACAATAACAAGTAAGAAGGAGAATGATTGAGGAAGACACCCAATATCAACTTCTGGTTTCTACGCATGCATGCATGCACACACAGATACACATGCACACACACATGTACATTCACCATATACACGTGTATACAAGTTACTATTTTATGATTATTTCTGTTATAATACCTGTTTTCAATGATGAGGTAGTGGAAGATAGCAGCAGTTTCTTTAGGCTGCATATGTATGAGAGGCAACAAAGCTACTATGACATGACTGAGCAGGGGGCCCAGGTAAGCGTGATCCAGACAACGAACAAAGCAATCCCATGCTCTAAGTGAAAAACAAAAATTAATTCAAGTATTTTTATATTTGCAAAGTACCATCAATAAGTTGTTAGCAGAATAATGATATATACATACAAGAGATTAGAGTAGCTTTTGATATAAAGATCAATGATACAAATGCACAGTGATCTCTAAGTTATATTAAGTAAAACAAAACAAAAATACCAAACAACTAAATACTCAAAACAAATAAACACCAAGGCGAAAACAGTATTCTGTGGTAGAACCAATACAAAAGAAAATTTGAATTTTATATATTTACACATTTGCTTACACAGGTAATCAATAAGCAATAGTGCAACTTAAAAAGATGTTTTAACATTACAAAGCTGTAAATTTATACATTCGCACATTGAGAAGAAACTGTGTTTGGAGGTTGAATGTGGTGATGCACAACTCTAATCTCAGCACTTGCAGCATAATGTCATAGACTCCAAGGGCAACCCAGGCTTTGTAAGACTTAAAAACACTTAAAAATGAAACTGAGTTGTCTTCTTTTCATGAACTAATAATATAGCACAATTTCCCCATGTGATGCTAGGCAGTGATAGCAAGCCATAGTTTCTAGTCATAGGTTTCATGTAACTATGGGAGTCAACAATGGATAATGTTCACTTAAGTAGTACAGTTAACAGCATACTACTGTGTTCAATAGACTACACCAGATAATCAACCCTTGAGTATAAACAGGCTTTGTGTAATATGATTTTGGCCAGCTGAAAGCTACTGTGTGTTGTGAACTCATTTAAGCCAAGTTACATTAAGTTTTGGTGTGTGGTAGGTTAGGTACATTAAAAAATTATTTTCAGTCCAGGCTTGGTGGTGATTGCGTATAATTTCAATACTAGGGAGGCTGAGGTAGGAGGACTGTTGAGTTCTGAGACAGCCTAGGCTACATAGCAAGACAAAATCTCAATTTAATAAGTAGCATTCTTCGATGACTTATTTCAGTTCCCACCTCCAAGTTCCTGCCCTGACTTTACTCAGCGATGGAGTGCAGCCTGAGAGTTCAAAGCCAGAATAAAGCCTTCTTGTTTTACCACGGTAACAGAAATCCTGATGAAGATGGAACGTGGCACCAGAATCATGGCGTGAATCATTGCTGTAACAGACCTGACCATGGGTATTGGGGACTATGGTGGCAATTGAACTTTGGACTGGAAAAGCTGTCGAGTGCTCCAGAGTGTAGTTGGTGTTCTGTGGGAGCATGGTAGATAAGGATGCTGATAGCAATGCAGATGAAGGAGGCAGGCTTGACCTAAAAAGCTTGAGAGGGAATCAAGGACTCCACTGAGGCCATTTGATATTTTGAATTAAGAATCTGGAATTCTACTCAGCTGGGACTGAAGAATCAGCTATAATTAACAAGAGACCAACAACACCACTGAGGTAAAACCTTTGCTTAACAGGGTCAACTGATTCTGGTTAGCTGGAGCTGAGAAATCAGCAGTGGTTTAAAAAGTTACTATTACACAGAGAAACTCTGTCTTGAAAAACAACAAAGAAAACCCAAACAAACAAACAAAATGATCAGCACCCTTGAGGACCATAAATCTGGGAATATTTCCTCAGGGATAGCACACAGAAACTGTGGCCCAAAGGAGCCAAGGCTACATCTCATGCTGGCAGCTGAACTAGGCAATGAAAGTCATCCATGGATTTTGAAGGATGATGGGAAAGTAGCTGAGGCCTGGCACCATGTGGCAGAGTTAGGTTTCCTAAAGAGAGCCTAGGAGACTCTACCAGCAAAGATGCAGCCCATTTGCAGCAGGCTTAAGTATTTTAGAGATGTCAGTACCATGTGAGAACTATGAGGACAACAGCAGCTGTGAGGTGGAGTCAGCCTGAGCCTAGATGACACGCTGTAAATGGCAGAGCCAGAGGAGCATGATTGACTAAGCCCTTTGGAG
>CAJQZJ010033208.1:1949509-1990357 GCA_907164525.1 Lophiomys imhausi | reverse complement strand
CAAAAAATCAAATAACCCCATCAATAAATGGGATACAGAGCTAAACCAAGAATTCACAGAAGAGGAATCTCTAAAGGCTGAGAGGCATTTGAGGAAATGTTCAACATCTTTGGTCATCAGGGAAATGCAACTTAAAACAACTCTGAGATTCCATCTCACACCTGTCAGAATGGCTAAGATCAAAAACTCAAATGATAGCACATGCTGGCGAGGATGTGGAGAAAGGGGAACATTCCCCCATTGCTGGTGGGACTGCAAACTTGTGCAACCACTTTGGAAATCAATCTGGAGATATCTTAGAAAATTGGGAATAATTCTACCTCAAGACCCAGCCATACCCCGCTTGGGCATATATCCAAAAGATTCGAAACAAAACCACAAGGACATTGCCTCAACAATGTTCATAGCAGCTTTATTTGTAATAGCCAGAAACTGGAAACAACCCAGATGTCCTTCAACTGAAGAATGGATAAAAAAACTGTGGTACATTTACACAATGGAATACTACACAGCTATCGGAAATGAGGAAATCATGCAATTCGAAACCAAATGGATGGAACTAGAAAAGTGCATCCTAAGTGAGCTGACGCAGTCCCAGAAAAATAAACATGGTATGTATTCCCTTATAAATGGATATTAACCATACATCAGAGGATAACTATCCTATAACCCACACACCCAAATAGATAGGAACCTAGCATAGATATATCCTAGGAAAAATTCTACCCACCAGTGAGTCATGGAATCTGCTGCAGGTTAGTGGAACACCACACCCTAGATGGTGTGCCTTATCAAGCTCCAGTACAAGTGGAAGCTCTTGGCCCTCACATGACGCAAGATCTGAGGGAGTATCATATGTGAGGGCCCACCTCATCTGAGGAGAAGGAGAGTACCAAATAGAGGAACAAGGAGGGAGGGAGGGAGGGAAGGAGTGAGGGAGGGAAGGAGAGAGGAAGGGAGGGGCCAGGAAAGGAGGAGGGAGGAAACTATGTTCTAGAAGTAAATAATACTTTTTTAAGAAAAGAGTTAATAAGCTTCAAAATATAATAAAAATACAATATAAAATTTTCAAACTATAATTTACCAAAGGTATAATTGCCTTACTGGCATGAAAGGAAAATGGCCTTAATTTCAGATTAGAATGTTAGACTGCAGGTGGCTACAGAGATTACACAAAGTTGATAGCAGCTTAAAAGTTTTTTTTTTTTTGTAGAGGTATAGGCTATTTCCATGGTTTGACATTAAAAAGCAGGTAACAGGTTTAAAACACTGTAAATAAATTCAAGGTGACAGCTGTTCAACCTGGTTTTACAAACCTCCAAGAGTTGAAAAAACTTAGAGCTAAAGTAAAATAATGCATGGTGTTAGCCCATGCCTTTACCTCCAGTAGAGACAGGAGGATCACTATAGAGTTAGTTGTCTTATAAATTCCAGAGTTACAAGAAACAGAGTGGTGATGGTACACACCCTTAGTCCCATCATTGGGGAAGAATACACCCTTAATCCCAACACACTAGAGACAGAAACAGGCAGATCTCAGAGCTCAAGGTCAGCCTGATACAAACAAACTCTAAACAGAGAAAAACTTTGATCCAGGGGTGGAGGAGCACATCTTTAATTCCTTCAGTTGGGAACCACATGTCTTTGATCCCAAAACTTAGAATGGAGAGACAGGCACATAGGATTTGGAAGGATTTAAGTTTACAAGCTACTTACAAAAGGCAGGCTGCAATTCAAACAAATTGTCCTTTGAGATCTCAAAATATATACACTAAAGGTTTGTTTAGCTCCAAAATATCAAAATAACTTCTTCTTTAATTTGGATTGAAACATAATACTTTATATATTGTCAAAAAACCAAATTTGCTCCAGAAAAATATTACCTGACCCCCCTCCCAAAAAAAAGGTAATTGTCCCAGAGTTAGGATTACAGCAGGGCTCTGTTCTTATCTTTCCAGGAGATTTAAAGCATCCATTCAAGGAATCCAGGGACAACTGGACAACGGAAACCTCAGCAGAAAACAGATCAGACACCAAAGAAGACGAGTGGCCCAGATGATCCAGCCTTGCAGAATTCCCCAATAGCAGTTTCCTCAAAAGTCTACAACCACAACAACTCAAAATCGTTAAGATCATTCAGCTCAACAGACTGCTCCAGCCAGAACTTCAGTAAAGCTCTGAAGATCAGCTTCTGTCTATGAACTTCTTAGAACATCTAAATAGCTGAACACAAAAGGACTGAACATCAAATGATTCTATTAATATTTTTAACCATTTTTCCATTCTTATTTGGGCCCCAAACAGGTTTACTATGTCCCAAATCAGCAGGAAGTCATTTTAAGAGAACAACGTCCCATCCCCAGAAGGTGGGGAGGGTGTTCCCCCCCTTTGGTTATTTGATAAATAATAGAAAATTTTGTTATTTAGGGAAAAGACTACAAGCTGTTAAATGGTCTTGTTAAATGGGTTTTGGAGGTTAGACCCAGGGACTTCCCTCTTTTTCTTTTCTGTATCCTTCTTTCTCTCCTATGTAGGAGTGAACAGACTTGAGAAAAATGGGACATAGACATAGTATAGGAAAGATCAAGAAAAAAGGACAGATTATTGAATATGGCCTTACGCCTTTGCATACTGATACAAAATTAATATTATATTTGGCTAAATTGGTATTGATCATTGTATATTAAGGCAAAATTAAGTTTGTATAGGGCTACATCGGTATTGATCTTTGTATATTGATACCAAATTAAGATTATATTTGGCCACAATGATATTGACCCTTGTATATTGATGTAAAATTAAGATTGTATTGGGCTACATCGGTATTGATCTTTGTATATTGATACAAAATTAAGATTATATTTGGCCACATTGGTATTGATCTTTGTATATTGATACAAAATTAAGGGTAACGCTTCTTAAAGGTATTGTTCCTAGTAATGCTTAAAAATGAAATGTCAAGTTTTGGCCTCTTGCTACCAACCGTTATAAACTGTTTAGGATAATTAAGAAATGGAAACTAATAGTCATGCAAACGTGTCATTTTGTTAGTTACTATGACAGTCTATCACAGTTATTTTCTAAGCTACTCAGAAATCAAGTTGCTAAGAGACAAGCAATATTTGCTTATCTAAATATAAGAGATAGATAGGGCATCTTCAAAAACCTCAAGAGATCTGCAGAATATGGCATTCAAAGATGTTTTCTTAACTTAAGATTTTTTGATATCGAGACATGTCAGCTCCTGACAGCACCCCCTATTCTACTCCAAGTAGAAGATAAGCATCGAAGAATCTCCAGTGGGAGATGACTGAATTGGTGGTAAGCCTTTCTCTTGGCAAGAAAAACCTCTTGCTTCAACTGTAGGTAGACTTCTGTCCAAAAAGGACAAAACTTGGAAGCAGGTAAGTCGACAGCCTAGCTCTGCCAAGACAGGGTAGGTAAGTCCTTCATAATTCCTGCTCTACAATCAATGTCTGTCAGAGAAACGGGGCCAAGTGGCTGAAGACTGATGCTGTAATGTATGGAGAGAAAATAGGAACTGTCCAGGCAGCCACTGGTATGTCATTTCTTAGTTTTGGAAGCTGCAGGACCTGCACTTCCTATAAAATCAGATATATTTATCCCTCTCAGGTCTCTGAGGTGGTTGAAGAATAGATAGCTAGAGTCTCATAGTTAAATTTTGAGTTGTTTAGGAATCAAGAGGGTGTTCTGGATCTAAGAAGATATTTTTAAAATTGTGAGGCAAGTTAGTATGAAAGCTGAGTTAGATATAGAACTTTAAACTCATGGAGATGGTTAGATAAATGTTAAAGTCAGGTGCCAAATACATATGGACTGGACATTGGGAATGTAGGCTAAGCCATATAACTCTTATAATTGTGGCCTATTTATTTCTGTTGTTTTGTGTTATATTTATAGTTATAGGAAAAAGAACCATTTGTTGGACTGAAAGGGAGAGTTGTTGGGGGGAAAAGGAAATACCTTAAACTAAAAAAAAAAAAAAGAAGGGAAGAGGATGGTGGGGTTGAGGGGGAGGAGGGTGGAAGGGTAGGGTAGGACTGGAGGGGGGAGTAGGGAAGGGATTGTGATTGAGATGTAACTTGAAGAAATAAAAAATAAATTATTATATTTAAAAAGAGAGATATCTGAGGTCACCACATCCATAGAAACATAAAATAGCATCATGATTGACAGGGACTAAGAAGAGGGGAATAAATAAATTCATATTAAAATCTCCAAGTCCTAAATCTGTGAACAGTCTGTGAACAGGAGCTCGTTTGGAAAGAGTACCTGTATTTATGAATTTTACTTTTTGCTTTGTCTGAGGCGAGGTCTCAAGCAGCCAAAGCCGCCCTCAAAGTCACAGCCTCAGCTTTTGCGGCACTAGAATTACAGGCACGAGCCACCACACCTGGCTTCCGAATTCTGAGATTAGCTCCTTCTCGGTGCAAGTGGTTCTCGGAGGCGATCTCGGTCCCTGAGTCCACACTGCAAAGCTGCTCAGCGTCCCCAAGACCTGAAGAAAGGAACTTCCTGTCAGGAGTATCAGACTCATGGGAAACTGGGGAATGGTCGGAAGCAGAGTCGCTAAAAAAGCCCCAAACTGTGGAGAAGATTGTGCCTGGCCCAAATGCTGATCCCAGCGAGGCCGGCCTTCAGTGAGGCAGTAGCACTGAGTCATCCGGTTCTAAGACGTTTGTGTTGTGTGAGGGGAAAATTCTGAAGCAGCAGAAAAATTGCCTGTTGGAAAACAAAATTATTGTTAGTGATTTAAAAAGAATTTTGAAAACCAGACGTGGTGGCACAGGCCTTTAGTATCCACGTTTGAGAGACAGGGGCAGAGGCAGACGCAGGAGGATCTCTGAGTTCCAGGACAGTCAGAGCCGCATAGCGAGACCAAATGAATGAATGAATGAATGTTGAATTGAGATCATCAGCTGTCCCTATAAGAAAAGGGGGAAAGGTTAACAGGAACTCCAAGGAGTGTCCCTACCTGAGTGGTTGGAGGTGGGGACACTGGGAATAGATCCTCTTCAGAGCCTTGGAATTAAATCAATTCCCAATTTAGGATTTCTGGCATCCAGAACTGTAAGAGAACAATTTTCTTGTTTTGTTTAATGTTGAAAATTTACTAATAAATATACAGGCCATGGAAGCACATAAACAATCTAAGCACACATTGACTGTGGGTTGGCATTTCTTGGGCACCTCTTCAAGTTCTCATGGCCACACCTTGGATTCCCGAGACAGCTGTACAGGCCAACTGAATCCAGACTGTCAGTCAGTTCACACAGCTGCCGTCTCTAGCCCGGTGGCCATCATTCCCTACCCTGATTCCCAAACCCACACAACACAGGACTAGAATGTGACTCAGGCCCCTCAAAGGATGGGAGACTTGGGCCAATGGGAGCTGGAAACCAAAGAATGACACCAGTCTGGACTCGTTGGATAAGATTCAGTCTATGATTCGAACAAACTGTTCAATCTCTCTAGCTGGTAGGCAATTCAGCAGTTCACTCAGACTCTCCCATCTTCCCTCAGCTAACACACTCATGGATAAACTCCTGGCTTGTAAACCCGACTCAAGCCCTGCTCTCTGGGAGCTGTGGATGGTAAAGAAAAAATGATGATGACCACATAGCTGAAGTTGAAGGCATCTGGGAATAAGCCATATTATTTCAATGTAAAGGTGGTGTGGTGGGGTTTGTATTAGCCAGGATTCTCTAGAACAGAAGGATAAAATGAGCATACTGCAGAACGGATTTACCAAATTGGCTTACTCCTATGGCCTGCGTGCTGGAGAGGCTGAGAACCTGCTTAGTCCACAGGGCTGGGTGTCTCAGCAGTCACAGACTGGTGCTGAAGGCCTGGAGGATTCCTGGAGAGCTAGCAGCCAGTCTTCATCTTCATGGGAAGGCTGAAGAATCTGGGCTGTAACTTCAGAATAGTGAAAGCAGGAACAGAAACCCTCCGGGAGAGGGTTTCCCCCTTAGTTAATCCTTCCTGAAATTACTGTCCCATATTGTTCTTATTTCCTTTCTGTTGCTGTGATTAAAAGCACTCTAACCAAAAGCCCCTTAGGGGAGGAAAAGGTTTATTTGGTTTACACTTCCAGGTCACAGTCCATTATTGAGGGAAGTCTGGGCAAGAGCTCAAACTTGAAGCAGGAGGAACTGTGTTTGCTGGCTCACTCACAGGCTCATAGCAAGCTTTGAGATTCAGCCCAAGACCATCTGACTGAGGGATGGTGCCTCCCACACTGGGATGGGCCCTTCCGCGTCAGCTAATAATCAAGCCAGTGACTCTCAGACAAGCCAGTAACCAAAATTTTATTAATCTATATTTATTAATACCTAAACACCTATTACCTAAGAACCAACCCTAACACTTTTGAAAGGATACCAGATCCTCTAATGCAGGTCCATTGAGGGCAAGTTGGTTTGCAGTCTGTCTGCAGGAGTACCACGACAGCAATCGCTCCATGGTCACTTGGCTATCATGTCGGCCACCTCCTCACTTCAGCTTGGACTCGAGGCCTCCTCAGTCAGCGTTAGCATTGCAGCCATGCCAGGGCCTCCTCACAGGACAGGGGCTGCCTCCCACCTGCCCTCATGGTCTCCTCAGCGTCCTCAGGCTCAGTGCCTAATGCCTCCATTGTCTGCTAGCCAGTCTGCCTCAGCCGTTCAGCTTGGGATAGACTTCCTCAGTCAGCTGAGACTGTCACTTCCACAATCTCCTCAGCCTGTCTGTTTGAACTAATTGAACCCTCAGGACAGCTGCTGTGTCATACGGCTTCGAGGCCTTTTTGGGAGGAGAGGGACAGGCTATTCGCTTGTCTGGGCCTTTGCCACACCCTCATGTGGCAGATATTACTCTGTTGTCTGTTTTTGAAGTCTCCTCAGGGCATGTGTGAGCCTTGCCTCTAGCCCCATCGCCTCTCACGTAGAACCCCTTAAATAGGGCATGGTTCTTACAGTCTTTTAAGGTGTCTTCCTCTTCTTATGCTTTCTGGCGGCCTCTGTAGCCATGCCCCTCAGCAGGGTGCACCTACAACTCACAGGGAACCTGGCTCTCCAACTGGGCTCTGCCCATCTTCAGCTAGCTGAACAGCATTCAGTAGCAATGCCAAGCCAAAAGCCCTTTTTCCTGTTTCCTGGGCTTACCTTCTTATACAGAGTGCCTTCTCATTGGTTGCCCAGGACCACATGCACTGCCATGTGCCAGGCTGATCTGCATGCCCCTTTGTTGTGTACTCAGACCTTTTGACCAGTAAGGATGACGCAACTCACAAAAGCTCTTTTCAAGCAGTTTATTTAGGTCCCTTGAAAACAGTCTTTCGAATGCCCGGGCAGACCCAACCCACAGGCTAAATACTATATGAACAGCCAATCAAGTAAAGCCACGTGGTGCTATCTTAGAGGCCCACGTATGCGGAAGCAAGCCAGATCAGCGGTCTTAGCCAAATATGGACTTGTTTACCACCGAGAGCGCTCACCGTCGGGCTGGTGGAAGGCGGAAACCGGCGCCATCTTTAGGGCGTGGCACGTCGCAGCTCTCTACAGTTCCCCCTTTTTTATTTTTACTAAAGTTGGTAGAAGTCCCTGGAAAGGCTTTGTAATCCCCCTATCTGGGGATTTTATGGTGGGCCTGAGCCTGTAAGAGGGCGGTGTTTAAACTCTTATCCGTCTTTGGGTTAGTCTTTTTACTCGGGACTGTCCTGTCTTAGGTGGCCGAGACTTACCCGTTTATTTTGTCATTGACTTGTCAGACCCTAATATCCATGGAACGAATACCTCAGTGGGCAGGGACTATGTTTAGTGAAGATTTAAGGCTTTATGGCAGTGAGTCATGTCTGAGGGGACTGGCCCGCCTCAATGGCGACAAGGGCCTGTATAATCATGGCTGTATTATGTTTTTGTGTGGTTTTTATTTTATAGATGTACCATAGGCAAACCAGAGAGGCTAGTATCATCAGTATCGTCAAAGAGCCTACATTCGTCCACTCTTTAAGATGATCTATAGTCGTCTGTATCCAGGAAGTCAAACCAGTAGCCAGGCTTAGATCCACCTGAGTGGAATTGATGTGGACGATTGTCGCTTTTAGTTTTTTCATTAAATTTTTAAATTTAGTTGACCAATTTTGTAAGAGGAACTTTGACAATTGTTTAGACAGATTAGTAGTTTTTGTAAAATTTTGATACTGTACGGAAGTAACATATAAACCTTGTATTTTTTATTCACATCCCAATTATGTTAATTGTTAAAGAGAATCAATTTGTTTTTGTATTAAATCTATGTGTTGATTAACTATCATAAGGCCTCCTTTGAGATGAGAATTTATAGAGGTCTGAGTATCTAATGTCTGTGTCATAGTGGCTGAGATGTTATTTAGGGCATTGGCAGTCTGTATAGAATTAGACAAGGCAATAGCTGAGGCAGTAGCTCCCATAGCAGCAATAGTGATGGCAGTAACAATAGTTGTAGTGATGTTAAAATCTCTTTTAAACCTGAATAGCATCATGGTATTAGGGGTCTCTACAGGAACTGGTACATATTGAAATATTTTAGTTACCACAGCCACAGGAAAGGCTGTGGCATTTTAGCATAGGGCATAAAAACATGTGTCCGGAGTGTATATTAACTTTTTTTTACCCAAGGATGTACTCTCATTACTTACAATCCATAGAAAAGGAGGCCAGAGACATATTGGCGAAGCTGAAAAGGTCTTATTGTGGTAAGAATGAAACAAAGAATTTTAAGTACCAGAGCCACTATCGTTAGAAAAATCTAATTTGGTAGCGGACTCTAGGGAAAAATTATCTCTTTGATAAACTCCTCTCCCAAGCATAATGACAGGTCCCAAGTCTATGTAACTTTTATTTACCCCACACAAAAGCCACAAATCAAAAGGATTGGTGGCAGTTTGTTGAGGATCTCTAGTAGATATATCAAGCATTTTTGTACAAGACTTATTTACTATATTACTAATCATGGGGCTAAAGGAAAAATAATCTTGTTGAACCCAAACTGTTTTGTGTTCCTGACATCCAGTTCAGGGAAAAGGTCCTTTTTCTCCTGTGGATCCTTTACAAAAAGGTGTCCAGCGTGGCTGTCTGGGGGGGGGTCCCGGTCAGAGACTCGTGTGGGCCACCATCCTTTAAGGCGAGAACCGTTGTCTGAAAACAAATCACCACTCTTACCCCCAAACCTCAGTTGTGGTAAAAAATCTGTTGATTGTTGAGACAATTTAATGTATTTTGTATCATCTGACCTATTGAAGCTCATTAAAAAGCACAGACTACCCTTTAAGCTGACATTTTTATTACCCTTTATAGGGCTTTTTTGATCATCAAAGGGAAGGTAGGGTAAGCCTAGGCTTTTATTATTGTTAAATAAGTGTGGAAACACAGTTGTATCATGTTTGACCAGCATCGGCTTTGGGAATATTGACAGGATCCCCCATCTCGGCTCGGTCATTTTTGACATACTTACTGTTACTATCATCAGGATCCTTAGGAAGGTCTTTATTTT
The DNA here is from genome assembly GCA_907164525.1 of Lophiomys imhausi. NCBI lineage: Eukaryota > Metazoa > Chordata > Mammalia > Rodentia > Muridae > Lophiomys > Lophiomys imhausi. Next base: position 1,980,823 of record CAJQZJ010033208.1, on the reverse strand, counting down.
TATTTTTTTTAAACTTTTTTTTTTTAAAGATTTATTTATTATGTATACAGTGTTCTGTCTGCAAGTATATCTGCAGGCCAGAAGAGGGCACCAGATTTCATTATGGATGGTTGTGAGCCACCATGTGGTTGCTGGGAATTGAACTCATGACCTCTGGAAGAGCAGTCAGTGCTCTTAACCGCTGAGCCATCTCTCCAGCCCAGGAAGGTCTTTATGATGAATCTTTTTTACAAGGCGTTTAGGCACCCACACTGGATCTTGTTGATCCTGAGGAAAAACATAAACAGACCCCTTTGTCCATGTTAGCATGGAGTCAGGCCCCCGCCAAGAGCCTGTCAAAATATCTTTTTACTTTACCATGTTTTTAGGTGGACCATGGGAATCCTGATGTCTGTCCGCTGTTGAGCGGCCTTGAGCATCCAAATTGAAAAAGTTTAAAGTAAATAAGGCTAAAGACATTTTTTTCTTGGGGGTACGGCCTACTGTCTTTTAAAGTGTTTTATCTTGTCACATTTAAAACAAACTTTTGAACTTTTTTTATTTTTTTTGGTTAACTGTATTACTGTGGCAGTAAGACCAGCATTAGTTAACGGCCCTTTAAGTTTTTTATATACTTTTATCTAGGCTTTTAGTTTTTTGTTTTTGTAAGGGGTGATAGTGGCTCTATATTTTTTGGTATATTGTTTATAGACCAACTGTTTTATTAGTGGCAAGGCAGTATCTGGGTTATTAAAAATTTTTTTTGTTGTTTTTATCATTTGTGTCACAAAGTTTGAAAAGGGCTCCATGGGGCCCTGTAGAATCTTAGTTAAGTTTTTATTTACTTTTTTTTATTAGGAAGAGATTTTTAAGTCTTGATAGTTATTTTGTTTATTTGTTTATAAACTTGAATAGGATATCTTATCTGTTGGTTGGCAAATCTCCCCTGCCCAAGTAGCATATCTTTATTTTAGGCTGGATTTTTATTTTTTTGATTAATGGTTGTTTGTTTAGTGGTATATTTAATCAAGAAAGTTTTTTAGTTTAAGTATTGTCCTGGACTTAAGCAGGTGTGGGCCAGGCCATTTTAATCACTTGGAGTTATATAATGTTTGTTTAATGTTTTTACTTGAGCCATTGTAAAAGAAGTGGTAATATCATAGGTACAAAACGACTCTGTAAGGGATTTAATTACCTTAAAATCAAGTGGTTTTTTGTATCTGTTTTTTTTTTTTTTTTGTGGGTCTTGGTATATCGGATAGGCAAATTGTAATTTTGTTTTTATTTGTGTTTACATCCCCGGGCAGAAAGATTTTTTACTTTTAGGGACTGAATAGGCTGATTTATTTGAATGGCTTTTGGATATGGAGGGGGAGTTGAAGGCGCCGCGGTAACGGCTTTATTTACATCGACTGTCGTTAACGTGGCTGAAGGCGCCGCGGCAACGGTTTTATTTATATCAACTGTCGTCAACGTGTTTATTTATTTATTTATTTATTTATTTATTTATTTTTTAATAGTAGTTTTTTTTAACTGTTTTATTAGAGCGTGTAGCTTTCTTTTAGAATCCGTGTCCTCTGAGTCCTCAAAATCTTTAAAATCTCTAAAATCTTTAAGATCGGGATAGAGAACCTTTTTTTTTGTTTTTTTTTTTATTGTCTGTCTGTTTAAATCTTTTGTCTTTTTTATTTTTTTTTTTTACTGTTTATCTGTTTAGATCTTTTTTTTGTAGTAGTTTTAAGGCTGATTTTTTTTCTTTGATTGTGTTATAGTATCTTTGATCTTTTAAACAACTCCTCACTATCTTTTAAATTGGTTTTACTCCATGTTTTAGAGTCTCTTGTTTTCAAGCAAAATCCAAGTTTCTGTCTAATTTGTCCCAGTAGGATACCGTAAGATTTTCGGACACCGCAAACTACGGAGTCACGGAATCGCATTTATTTAAAAATCTTTTTAGGGTAGACTTTTTAATTTTTAAATTTTTAGCTAAAAGTAGCTCTTGAAGAGCCAGAAAAATTGGATGTGACTCAGACAATCCCATGATTAAAAATTTACTTTTGGTTTGTAGGTTTTTTTGTGAAACTTTACCTTTTGTTTGCAATCTCCGCGAAACTTTACCGTTTGTTTACTATCTCCGTGAAACTTTACCTTTTGTTCGCTATCTTTGTGAAGCTTTACCTTTTGTTCGCTATTTCCGTGAAACTTTATTGTCCCAATTTATCCCAGGAACTTACCAGTGCACTGCCCCTGACTGCAGGAGTTTTGAGTCTTTTCTGGGTCCCCGTACGGGCCACCACTTGTCGCATCCCCCTCGACCAGCAAGGATGACGCAACTCACAAAAGCTCTTTTCAAGCAGTTTATTTAGGTCCCTTGAAAACAGTCTTTCGAATGCCCGGGCAAACCCAACCCACAGGCTAAATACTATATAAACAGCCAATCAAGTAAAGCCACATGGTGTTATCTTAGAGGCCCACGTATGCAAAAGCAAGCCAAATCAACGGTCTTAGCCAAATATGGACTTGTTTACCACCGAGAGCGCTCACCGTCGGGCTGGTAAAAGACAAAAACCGACGCCATCTTTAGGGCACAACACGTCACAGCTCTCTACACCCCTTCAGAGACTGTCCTTCAGAAGCCCCCAGATATTCAATTAAAAAAATCTAACTCCCATTATACAAGCACACAGGCTACTCTGATCCAGAGAATTCTAGATGTCTTCAACTCAATTCTTCAATTGAAGCTTTCCTTCTTAGATAACTGGAGGCTGTGTGGAAAATGTAGACAAGTGTACTGACTTTTCTTTCTTCCATTTCTGTTTTTGTTTGTTTAGTCGGTTGGTTGCGTTTGTTTTTCGAGATAGGGCTTCTCTGTGTAGCCTTGGCAGTCCTGGAACTCACTATATAGAGTAGGTAGGCCTGAAACTCAGAGATCCACCTGTCCCTGCCTCCCAAGGGCTGGGATTAAAGGTGTGCACCACTACCACCAACCTGACTTTTCATCAAAGGGTTAAATAAAACAAAACTCCATTCAAAATTTTGTAGAGAAGCCACTTCCCAGAAATTCAAATGCCCCAAGGATTAGCACTTCTTGAAATCAATATATATATGTTTCTTTCATTTATCCATAGAAACTGAGCAATTAGCCAGTAATATAAGAGTGGGAGGTGAGCTTTGACCACTCAGGGTGGAGCACAGAGCCTCTTTGCATCATGAATAAAAGCCCAGACATACTTTTTTGTTTTGTTTTTTTGAGACAGGGTTTCTCTGTGTAGCCCTGGATATCCTGGAACTCTCTCTGTAGACAAGGCTGCCCTCCAACTCACAGATATCTTGCCTGTCTCTGCTTCCTGAGTACTGAAATTAAAGGGGAGTGCCAACACTGTCTGGCCAGACATACCTCTTGGGTATGCTTGCTTGCTGAAGCATGGCTATACTTTCTGCAGAAATAAAACTTGCCTTACCAAATACTTTGAATTGTGTGGTCACTTTCTTGAGACCCCAGAACTGTTTCTTACAGCGGTGTCAAGCTGACAGTTGAAGCCAACTAGGACTTCTACTCTCCAAGAGTTAGTTGATCCCAAACTCAATCAAGATAGCAACCAATTTTAACCACCACAGGGTTCTTCGGAATACACAGGAGACTTAGCAGCGAGAGTGCAGCCTGGGCAGAGCGTCCTTAGACCATTTCTTCGCTGTGCAGATTGTCAACAGAGGCATAGGGGTTATATGTACATATACTGTGGCACATTGCTCCCAGACACAGGGCTAACCCATGATCCGTCCCATAAGACATATGGGTACATACGGCTACTGCTTATATCAGCCCACCACAAGCTATTTACAGTATTTAGTTTTATAAGAAGGGATGCATGCGAGTGATAAAATGTGCAGTACAGTAAATTCACAAACCAGTAACCAGTGTTTATTACCATTATCAAGCACTGTGTACTGTACCAAATGGCATGTTGCGCTTTTGTAGGCAATACACATTTGTCTATACCACCAGAAACACGTGAAGGATGCATTGTCCTATGATGGTTATGATGTCATTGGGCAATGGGGGCTTTTCGTCTCCACTATAATCTTATGGTACCTCCAACTGTCCATTCAGCCCAACATTGACCAAAGCATTCTTATGCTGGTTTGACTTTAGACATAATGAAACAGTAGCTTGCACGATTATGAAGGCTAAGTCCCAGGAGCTACCAGCTGCCAGCTAGGAATTTAGCCTTGACATGCAGTCATAGTTCAGAGGCTGAGCTTGCAGAGTGAGAACCACCGGCAGGATGAGTCACAGTTCCAGAGTAGATGTGAGAGGACGTCGTGATGACGCAGGGGAAAAAGTGAAAATAAATTTGTGGCTTCAACTACTCAGTTCTGGACAGCTCACCAAGTGCCACATTCAAAAGAATGAAGGATCTTAAGGTGGCTTGGTGAGGCTGGAGGGCAGAGGACTCAGCCTGTGGAGCCAGAAAATATGACCATGTTATCACCCAGAATATTCAGGGTATATGGGGTGAGTTCAGGTTCAAAGAGGACAGGAGAGCTGGGTACAAAACATAAAAGGTGAGAGTTGGAGAGATGCCTCCATGGTGAAGGGCACTTGCCCATCTTCTGGAGGACTTGAGCTCAGTTCCCAACACCCACGTGGTGGCTCACAGCTACAGTAGATCCAATATCCTCTTCTGGCCTCCATAGACACCACGCACACAGTGTTGCACAGATATACATTCAGGCAGAATCTCCAAACACATAAAAGAGTAACTTTTTTAAAAATTCAAAATGGAAAAGAAGTCAAAGGACCAGGGAGATGTCTCAGCAGGTAAAAATGCTCACCATGCAAGACTGAAAACCTGAGTTTCAATTCCAGAAGTCCATGTATGTCAGGCTCTGTGGTTCATGTCTGTCATCTGAGGACTGCTCTGGAAAAGTGGAAAGCAGAGACAAAAGGATCCCCTAGAGTCTTATCAGCAAGTTAGACTTGAATGCATATCTCAACAGCAAACAACGAGAGAGCCCCTGCCCCAAACATAGAGGAAGGCAAGGACCAACACCTGAGGCTGTCCTTTGAGTTCCTTGTGCGCCATGGCATGGGTATACCCTCAAGCAAGAACACTCACACACACACACACATACACACATACAGACACACATACACATGTACGCACATGCGTGTGCACGCACACACAAATATTTTGTTAAAGAATTCAGTAGGTTCTGGGCATGTACTCAGATGGGCACTAGCCTAGCATCACATAAACTCAGGCTGGTGGCAGATCTGCAGTCCCAGAATTCAGGAGGTGGAAGCAGAAGTTCAGTCACCCTCAGCATTTAGGGAAGCACTTTACTGACTGAGCCATCTCTTCAGCCCATAAGCAGAATCTTCTTGATGAGCCACTTAATGTCCAGAGCCTTGGTGCTGGGTGGGTAGAGGGGTGCCCAAGGAGAACTGCATTGCCAATGAACGAGGGCACCCCCTGGCAGTGGGAGTGAGAAGAGCCCAATGGAGCAAGTTTTTGAGGGACTCTCCCACCCCCACCTGCACTGAGATCAGAATAGGGGCAGAGGCCAGGTCAATGTCACATGACACAAACAAAGGTGGAGATGCAGAGGTGCCTATGGATGGCCCACATGGTCAGACTCGGACTCTGGATACATGTAGAAAGTCAGGCACCGGGATTTCCTGGCTGCAGTCGGAGAAAAAGGAGGTCATAGAGACAGTTCAGGTCCTTATTCTTGTGTGGTTCTCCTGCGTGCCAGCAATTAAGTAAGTCAGTCTGCATCCTGGGAGCTGCAGGGATAACTGCCCACGGGAGAGATCCCTCAGTAAGTATCATAGGGTCAGGCCAGGACTGGGCACCATGTCCCAGGGAAATCCAAGGAGGACCAGAGACAGGACAGCCAGCAAGGAGAGGAAAAGCACCCCAGAGATGGGCTTAAAGGGCTTAGCATCCTGGAGGTCACTGGTAACCTTGACTGCTATATCTGTTTTAGTAGGAGCCTACTTTGCACAATGGAGATGCCAGGCCATAATGGAGGAGAGCCCCGTGTGGCCTCTGGAGGAGTGTTGCTGGAAAGGAAACTGAAGAAATGAGGCACGTTGGTCAGGGAGCTGTGGGAAAACATCAGAGCAGACAAAACTGCAGGGTGACTGTGGGCAGGGGGAGATGGCAGGGCTAAGGGCAGGAAAAGAGGCAGTGGATCAACACTAAAAATTATATCACCACATATCTAGGTGAAACTTTACCCATGCTCCCCAGAGCCAAACAGCAGCCTGGGGACAGAATCAAAAGCCGTGAGCTTGGCAGTCACTTCACAGCCTGTGACAGAGTGAGTACGGCTTTCTTCATCCACTGACTTCTCTCAGAGCTTCTAAGAAACATGGGTCACCGTGCATGCCAGCCAAGGAGGGCTTCCTGGAAAAGGCCAGACTGGCCTTCCAGGCAGTCCATGAGCTAAGCAAAAGCCCCCATGGGAGGGACTAGGGAGTGGACAGATCAGTTTGGGTCTGCAGGTTGCCTCTCTCTCCTCAGCCCTACAGGCAAAGTCGCTGCACACGCAGGACGAAAGGGGGCTGGCTGGCCACCTGCCAGGGCTTCCCAAGGGCAACTTGGATGTTCCTTGTGAAGTGATCAAGCCCTTGTTACTGACAGGTGCTTTGTTGCCTGTTCTGGGCTGAGGAGACCCACAGACCTGTGAGTTGGGGGTACAGTGTGACAGCATCCACAGCTCATCTATTCTGCTTTGTGGCGGAACCATCTGGGCTTGAGGCTAAGTATGAACCCTCTGGAGGTCCATTACCTCCACACCTGCCGGCCATGCTGGCTGTGGGCTAGGCATCCCAGAATATCACACAGCTCTGTATATACACCAGGTTGGGCTCCTCTGTGTGGCACCTGGGTTCCCAAGTGACTGTCCCCCTAAAAAAGTCCTTTCACCCCAGCTCCTTCCTCAGGAAACCCTTTTCAGGTTTCCAGATAGAGTAGCACCCCCATTTTGCTTCCACCATCTCCCCGCTGGCTGTTTAATCCCTTCAAGAAATGTTACCCTTGGGTAGCCAGATGCTTGTATGTCTTTGACAGGTGTCTTGATTCTCTCAGCCACCAGCTGTGTGAACTCCATGAGTTAGAGTTTAAAGTGGGTAATTTCAAGCATCAACTAGACTAGATTTGGGGTGACCCAGAAAACACACCTCTAGGTGTGTGCTGAGGGGGTATTTCCAGAGAGGCTTAACTAAGAAGGGAAACCCCATCATGCATGTGATTCGAACCATCCCATTGGCTGAGGTCCCAAACTAAACAAAAAGGAGACAATGAGGTGGGCAGCAGCATTATCTTTCTCAGCTTCCCGTTGGAGGCACAATGTGACCAGCTTCCTCCGCCTCATGCTCCTGCCTCCATGCTTTCCCTGCTAGGATGGACTGCAGCTCCTCAAACCATGATCCAAAATAAATCCTCCTGAAGAAACTTAACACAGAGCTCCCCTGCATTTTGCACCCTCCTTCCACAGGGACTTCACATTGCAGTTCCATGTTTATCTGGTTAATCTCTTGGTCATCACAGCTCCACTCTCACACCCAGGGCTACCCCAGTCAGGGTCAGGCCCAACCTATTCTCCCTGCCCTTCTCTCTTTTTACCCAACCCTATTACTGGTCATTTGATCACCTGCTTTCTCCCTCTCTTTCTCTCCCCTCAACTAGACACACCTCCAAGGGCACTCCCAGCCTGCTTTCCCTGACTCTGTGCCCCTCAGGACAAGAGAGAAGGAGTGGGATGCATTGTGTTGCTGTCTAACTGGCCTCAGAGGTGTTTCAGGATGCACTGCACACTTGCTGAGCCCTGCCTTCCCACAGCTGGGGTCAGGTCAGCTTCTGGCCCTGATTTGGCTTCCAAGAGGACAAAGAAAAAACTCTGGCACTGAAGTGACCTGGGCTGTAGAATTCCATGTGAGGGTCTCCGGGATAGCTGAGGTGTCAGTGTTTGCTGAGGACCCAGGCTGCTCTGTGCAGACAAGTATGGGCCAGCTTCCCTAGGGCAGGCCATTAAGGCCAGGGAAGCTCCTGCTGGGGGGGCATGGAGGTAATACTCACAGATTTTACCAAAAATGCCAGAGCGCCCCAGGTTCTATGAACAAACTAGACCTCAGACTTGCCGGCATGAGCCTCAGAATGCCAGAGAACAGCTTAGGAATGACAAGTGATGGCCCTAGATGGGGCAGTAAGGGCCAGTCAGGGAGACACAAACCTCTCCATTCCATAGGGCTTCAGGCTCAGTTGTCAGTTCTGACTGTGTAGCTTATCAAGTTAGTCTTCTCCTCTGAGTCCCCAACTTAACAAAGGCAGCAAGAGGCAAGTAGGTGAAGGCAAAACAAGATACAAGAAAGAAGTAAATTCACCTACAGAAAATAGGCTCTCCTACACCGGAAACCCCAAGAAAGTTGGCCTGTCATTCCAGCTAATCAGGAGATTACAGAGGGTTTCAAGCTCAAGGGCAGCCCAGGCAACTAAGTGGCTTGTTCTCTAAAAACAAAACACTTTTTTTAAAGAACCAGGAATGTAGACAGTGGCATAACATTTGCTAAGCATATATGAGGCTCTCTTACTACTACAAAGGAGAGGGAAGGAAGGAGAGAGAAAAGGGGGAGAGTCTTAGGGTTTCTATTGCTGGGAAGAGACACCATGACCATGGCAACTCTTATAAAAGAAAGCATTTAATTGGGACTGGCTTACAGTTTCAGAGGTTTAGTTTATTATTGTCATGGCAGGAACTATAGTGGCATGCACATACGGTACTAGAGAAGGAGTTGAGAGTTCTATATCTTGATCTGCAGGCATCAGAAGGAGATTGCCACACCAGTGTGGTAGGAGTTTATCAAAACCAATTGTGATGGTTTTTGTTTAATCCCAGGTGGGCTGCTTAAGACACAGGTATAAAGTATGAACAGTCTCGTGAGCTAGCAGGGGCGTGGCTTAACCAGCTGAGCAAGTTTAACTCAGAGGATTTGGGAGAGAGGAATAAAAAGCCAGAGCCCTGAGAAGGGGGCTCTACAAAGGAGGGGGGGTAAAGCCAGAGCTCCAAGAAGGGGACTACAAAGAGAAAAGAGAGAAGGAGTTCCACAAAGAAGTAAACTCCACAAAGAAGTAAAAGAGAGTGGGCTTTACAAAGAAGTAAGAGAAAAGGCTCTACAGAGAAGGAGAAAGCTCTACAAAGAAGAGAAAGGGCTACAAGGTAGAAAGCGGTTGCTGCTCTCCCAGCTGCTGGTGCTCCCCCAAACTGCTGCTTGTTCTTCCTGCTGCTGTCTCCTGGTTTGCTGAATTTCTAATGAGACTGCCATTACCCCCAAGAACCCAATGACCCTAATCAGCAAGAAGTAGCTCAAAGAAACCTACATCCTTTCTCCCTCTAACCTTCTTTCTCTCCCACCTAGGGTTGGGGAGTTGAAGGGAGCGAGGGGTGGAAGGGAGGTAGAGATATTAACCACAATAAATAGTAAAATAAATTAGAATGTATAATTAATATAATACAAATTAGTAAAAGCCACCTTGTTACACACCAGGCTTAGCTTGAGCTTATGATAGTTCAAATCCCACCTCCACAGTGACACACATCTCTAACAAGGCCACATCTAATAGCACCACTCCTATGGGCCAAACATTCAAACACATGAATCAATGAGGGCCATACTTATTCAAACCACCACATTCCACTCCCTGTCCCAAAGGTTTACAGCCATCACATAATGCAAAATGCATGTAGTCTAACTTCAAAACTCCCCATAGTCTATCACAGTCTCACATTTGTTTAAAAGTCCAAAGTTCAAAGTCTCTTCTGAGAGTCATCCAATCTCTTACCTGTAATCCCTTGTAAAACCAAATGAAAAAGCAGATCACATACTTCCAATATATCATGCCACAGGATATGCACTGCCATTCCAAAAAGGAGCCTAGTGAGAAAATACTGAACCAAAACAAGACCGAAAACCAGCAGGGCAAACTCCAAACTCTGCATTTCCATGTCTGATGTCAAAGCACTCTTCAGATCTCCAACTCCTTCCAGCTTTGTTGACTGAAACACACTTCTTTCTCCTGGACTTATCCCACTCTCTGTTAGCATCTCTCCTTGGCAGGTATCCCGTGGCTCTGGCATCTCCAACATCCTGGGGTCTCCAAGGCAATCCAGGCTTCACCTTCACAGCTTCACACAATGGCCTCTCTGGACCTCCATGCAGGGACATCCCTGTCATGCACCTGGCTTCAGTGGCTCTCCTTAGTCACAGAGGGAGATTCTATAACCTTTTTCTTCCATCCTTGACTCTAGAGCCAGACCCAAGTGGCCAAATCTGCCAAGTTCTGCTGCTTGCTGGGGCTGGACCGTGGCCCCTGGGCTCAATTGTATCTTCATCGACTTTCTGTTCCCAATGACTACCTTCACTGCCTAAGCTTGCATGTCCTGGAACTCAGTTTGTAGACGAGGCTGGACTAAATCTCAGAGATCTACCTTCCTCTGCCCTCTGAGTGTTGAGAATAAAGATGTGCACCACCACCTGGCCCTAAGCTTTCTTTTAATTCCTTCTCACAAATTGGAAGCTTAGCTGAGTGGGGTCTTGCCCTGAGGTCACCACTCCCTTTTTTGCATTTCCTTGAACACAGGCCTCAGCTCCACTCCATTTCCTGGTGCCCCTTTTCTCCTCAATCCATACATTGTGTTTTTGTACTGGTTCAGCTTGCTCCTTTCCGTTGTAGATCTTCATACGAGTGAACACTAATAACCACATGACGGAGTTAATACTAGGCTGTTTTTGAGAGTTCTTCTGTTTATGGAATTAAACCAAAACTCTTCACTTTAGGCTCAGGTAAATATTCCAGACAAGGGCAAAAAGCAGCCACATTCTTCACCAAAATATCACAAGAATAGTCTCAAGTCCACATATTAACATTCTTCTCCTCTGAAACTTCTTGAGCCAGTTCAAATCAACCTCAGCATCACTGACTTCCATGTTACAGTCCTAAGGTCCACATTCCTCCAAACAGAACACGATCTGGCCTATCACAGCAACACCCCACTCTTGGTAGCAACTTCTGTCTTAGTTTGGGTTTCTATTGCTGTGAAGAGACACCATGACTACAGCAACTCTTATAAAGGAAACATTTAATTGAGAATGGCTTATAGTTCAGAGGTTTAGTGAAACTGAACCTTTTTAATTATTCAATAAATATTTATTGATAACTATTCACTTAACTACTAACCCTCAGAATGACTACAACCCCTATTGCCTAGCCACTAAACCTATTGATAACTATTACAACTATTTTCATAAGGATACAGTCTCTGGGGAAGGTCCTCAGTGGTCAGGAACACAGTCTCTGGGGTAGACTCTTTTTTTTTTTTTTTTTTTTTTTGTTTTTCGAGACAGGGTTTCTCTGTGTAGCCCTGGCTGTCCTGGACTCAATTTGTAGACCAGGCTGGCCTCAAACTCTCAAAGATCCGCCTGCCTCTGCCTCCCAAGTGCTGGGATTAAAGGCGTGCGCCACCACTGCCCGGCTAACTCTTTAATGCACTTAGCAGTCCTTTTTCTGGAATATCTCAGACGCAGGTTCGTCAGGGCAAATTGGCTATCGAAGTCTCACCTTAAGTAAGGCTTGAGGCTTTCTTCTCTCTGGGAGACCTCAGCCATCTGTAGGCCAACTTATTTCCTTCATATCAGCAACTCTGCTGCTCTGTCTCAGTCTTTAAAGCTGGCCACAGTTCCGTTCAGGCCGCTGTTCCGTTCCAGCCACTGTTCAGACAGGTCAAACCCCTCTAGGCAAAAGCTGAGCCACAGGGTTTAGTCCTTGGCCTTTTGCTGTCTTGCTGAGGCTTTCTCTGTTCACCAGCTTCTTTCTGCCTCAGGGAGATCCAGCCATCACTTCAGCAGCACTTTCTCCATCAGGACTCGCTAGCATGGGAGCTCGCTAGCATGGAGGGGCCCTTTGGCTCATCCACTTGTCCTTAAATAGGATCTCTCCTTGTTCCACCTGTTTCAGCTTCATCTGGGCTCTGCCCACTTAGCAGCTGAAAACAATGCCAGGCCAAATACTTTGTTTCTATTCCATTAAGTCTTTCCTGTTTTTCCTGGCTTCAACCTTGTTTTTCAGTCCATTAAGTCTCCTGTTTGTTTCCTGTTTTCACCTGACTTCATCCTTGTTTTTCCACAAGCTGATAAGCTAATCGCTGACAACCAATTTGATCTTCATGCCCCGAATTAAGAGACTGTATTAGAAACCCCTAGATATTTTCTAAATCTAATTTAATTAATCTAACTCCCTACAATACAGTCTCTCCTTTTTTCACCTGGCTTCCTCTTTGTTTAGTCCATAGAGTCTCCCATTGTTTCACCTGACTTCATCCTTGTTTTTAGTCCATAAACTGATAAGCTAATTGCCCACAGCCAAGTTGATCTTCACGCCCCAGATTAAGAGACTGTATCAGAAACCCCTAGATATTTACTAAATCTAATTTATATTAATCTAACTCCCCTTACAGTTTAGTTTAGGCCCTTCCCCATCAATCACCGAGGCATTTTCTCAGTTGAGGTTCCCTCCTTTCGGATGACTCTAGCTTGTGTGTCAGGTTGACATAAGAGTGGCCAGGACAACATTGTGGTGAGAACATGGGATGAAACTGCCACTTGAGAAACAGGCTGGCTGATGGTTCTTCAAAAGGTCGGGCAGTTACAAAATGACCCAGCTGGTCTACAGATTAATATAAATTAGATTTAGTAAATATCTAGGGTGTGTGTCCCCAAGAGAAATGAAAACTGTGCACATGAAAGTATGTATAAAAGTTCACAACAGCACTGGCCTGCCTACCTAGAAAATGAAAAAGACACAAATGACACCAACTACTGAATGGGATGAGTAAATATGGAAGCTGGCGGTGACACCTGTTACTCTAGCACTTGGGAGGACTAAGGCAGGAGGATTGCCGTGAGTTTGAGGCCACCCTGGGCTACATAGGACACCTTGGAATACATAACAAGACTCTATCTCAAAACAAGACAAACACACACATGCACTGTTAACACCAACAAAAATCAAGGGACTTAAGAGATGGCTCAGCAGTTAAGAGCGCTCTCTGCTCCTCCACAGGATGTACGTATGTTTCGTCCCAGCATCCACATCAGATGGCTCACAACCACCTGTAACTCCAGCTCTAGGGAATCTGGTACCCTCTTCTGGCCTTTGTGGGCACCCACATCCATATGGTACACATACGTAATTAAAAATCAAAAACAAATCTTTTTATTTTATTTATTTGTTTTCTTATTTATTTTTGTAGGAGAAGCGAGTAAGACAGTGTCTTACTGTGCAACCTAGGCTGGCTTTGAACTCAGAGAGATTTACTTTACTCTGCCTCTCAAATGTTGGTATTACAGGTGTGTATCACCATTCCTGGACTAAAGTACATCTTAAAACAAAACAAAAAAAAAAACAAAATGTGGCATATTTATATGATAGATTACTGTCTATCCACATAAACGAATGGATTGCTGCCACATGTCTTAATAAGATGCCACCTGGAAACCTTTGTCTGTAGGAGGGAAGCCTGGGACAAAGCCCACATCTTACACGTTCCTGTCACACAAAATGTCCAGAGGAGGAACCTATAAAGACTTGAGAGTAGATGAGAGGGAGGCTGAGAAAAAAACAGTGACAACGGTGCTGGGCTCTTTGCTGGGTATGCAAACTGTTCTGAATCCAAAATGATGGCCAACATGGCCCCAAGACATTGAATTGTATATTTTAAGTGGGTATGTTATTGGATATTTGAATTAAATGCCAATAAAGTTGTCATTATTTAAAGCCCCAAAGGCCAGGTAGGGTCCTGGGGCAACCCTAGAACTCAGGCTTGGCTGTGGCAAGAAAGCTGTCCTGTGAGTCTCTTCAGCTGGTGTCTTGGGTTTTTTTTTTGTTTGTTTGTTTGTTTTTGTTATTAGGATAAAATGCTCTTAAAAAGGCAATTTAAGGAGGCCAGTAAGATGGCTCAGTGGGTAACGCTGATTGCCACTATGCCAGATAAGCTGAGTTTGAGCCCTGGGACTGTTAAAAATAAAATCTGATGGCTCATTTTCCAATGTGCCTTGAGCTTAGGTCCAGCTACAAATGAACGGGAAACACTAGTCCCCTTGCTTAATGCCTGCTAGTCTAGCTACCCTCACCTGGCAAACAAACAAAAAACCAAAAGTCCTAGAAGTCTAGAGTAGAGAATTACTCACAGCCACCCTTGCCTATAAGGTTTTGGGCGTGATAACCTTTAAATTAAAGAAGATGTAAAATGTAGAGATGAACTCACTACAGTTTGTTGTTTTTAAAAACCAAAAATTCCAATTGTTTGATTTTACCAATGAAGACTCAGGAGCCAGATGCTGGGGTGAAAATCTGCTGGCTCAGACAGGCAGAGAAAGCACCCAGCTGGCCTTCCTACTCCACCAACATCCCAGAAGGAAAAGGCCATTTCTCCTTCTCCACAGTTTTAAATACCTTCCTCCTCAATGTCCCTCCTTTCTGTTCACTTATGTTCACTCCCATAAGCTGTTTGCTTGTTCCACCTCTTGATCTATAGTTGACTTTATTTAGTTCTTGGGTTAAAGGTGTGTGCTAGGGCAGATCCACACCACAGGTACTTGTTTACAGTAAACAGAAAGCTCTAGGATCAAGGGCTGAGCCATCCCACAAGTAGAGACATCTTTTTCCAGTTCACAGTCTCAGAGTTCACAATGTGTCCAAATATCCAGCAACAAATTTTGTTGAGAAAAAGACAAAAGCCAACATAGGGAAAGATAAAAGCCAGGTGACTGTAAGATTGTTACCATTCAAGACAGGAAGGAAGGTACTATACTCCAGTTTATAGACTGTTCTCCATCAGAACACCTGCCATTTGAGGTTACTCATAAAATACACTGTTTCACTCCCATTCCTCTGAGTTCCCAGACTCTTATTATGAAAGGAGGATGTTTGTTTCTCACAAGACCTATGTCGTGGTAAGGAAGAACTAACTCCATCAAGTCGTTCTCTAACCTCCTTATGTGCACTATAGCAAGTGCACCCCCACACACAAATAAATGGAAATATATATATATATACATATATATATATATATGGGTTTTTTTTGAGACAGGGTTTCTCTGTGTAACCCTTGCTGTCCTGGAGCTAGCTCTGTAGACCAGGCTGGCTTCAAACTCAGAGATCTGCCTGCCTCTGCATACCAAGTGCTGGAATTAAAGGTGTGCGCCACCACTGCCAGACAATAAATATAATTTTTTAAAGCAACTTAAGGGGACTGGAGAGACAGCTCAACAGTTAAGATCACTGACTGCTCTTCCAGAGGACCTGGGTTTGGTTCCCAGCACCCACTCCTGTTCCAGGGGGATCAGACACCCTCACACACATGCAGGCAAAATATCAATGTACATAAAATAAAAATAAATGATTAAAAAATAATAAAATAAAAAGCAACTTAAGGAAGGAATGGTTTACTTTAGCTCACAGAGTCTATCGTGGACAGTAAGCCAAAGTATCACATGAGCTTGAAACAGCAGGTCATGTGACCCCTGTAGTAGCTGAGAACAATGGCTGCACACATGCTTATGCCCACTTTGCCTAGAATCCCCTCCCTAGGACATGAACCTGCCCTTTATTAAGATGGGTCCTCACACAGCAGCTAGTATCGTCAGCATAACCCCCCATCCCCCACGGCAGCCCACCTGTATTTCAGGTGATTCTGGATTCTCTCAAGTTGACAACAAACTCTTAACTATCACATCTGGGAACAAGTGGCAGATTCCAACCCAACTATCTGTCTCAAAGTAAAAGTGATAAGGGACTGCTGAGTTGGGACAGCCACTCCACTTCTAGATGTCTGGCCATGTCTACTTGGGGGCGGCATCCTAGGAGGGCTCATTCCCAATGCAGCTCCAGCCTCACTTGCCAGCTGTGCAGGCTCTGGGGCTGGGGGAGAAGCTGTACCCCATCTGGGTGGCAAAAGTCACAGACCTTTCTCCACCACATGTCCACAGATCTGAGCCAGTACCTGTGACCTGCCCAACTTTGGAGCAGTCACAGTTGCCCTGATACAGTCCCTGTCACTACCATCTTCTATGGCTTCTGGAAGTTCAAGTGTTACGGGAATAGCGATCAGATATGTAGTTCCTGGAGCTGGGATGATGAAGGGCAGAACACTAACAAACACAGAACGAAGTCTGTCCTTGCATTCACGTGTCCTGAGGTCTGGGACCTGGAGAGTTTGTCATGAAGACTCAAAGTGCCATTGAAGGCCACTGCAGGCTTAAAGCTGCCACTAGCTGGGCTGCACGGACTGTCACCGGTGACGTCCTCTCCCTCATCTGGAGTGACACCTAGTGGGATGTTTCCCCTGCTCCTGATTGCGGGTTTCTCTGCAGCTCACACACGTTACCCAGGAGACCTAGACACAGTGTCCTCTGTGTGAGGACCTACTACACTGACCTCTGCCATCAACCCCATCTCCACAACTGTGGCAGATCTGACCTAGGAGAGGCTCCAGGTCAGATTACCATCCCATCTAGGAGAACCAAAGGACGTGATCCCTGGGAGCTGTATTCAGCTGGATTCTCTATAAATGGCACAGTGTAATGAGAGAGAGCACTCACAGTTCTCCCAGAAGGGTTTGCCTGCACAGAGGCCATACTTGCCCAGCTGTAAAGTGTATCCAGACGCCAGCTGGGTAGAGATGGAGCAGTGGGCAGTCACATGGTCCCTCTTAACTGGAAATTTGTGCTTCCTAACACAGAGACAGATGTTTCCAGACATCACCAAGTTCCAGTTACTGTCTCTGGTTCCTTCCTTTCTCCTCTCAAAGGTGTGATTTCCCAAGAAACCTCTGGCCACTTCGGCATCTGCTTCCTGGAGTGTGGGGACTAGGGATGGAGTGGTCCAACCACGGAGGACATTAAGATTGGCTTTGCACCAGATCACTCACCACTGCCTCTGAGGTGGTGGGTACCAGGTGGTGGCCATACATGGAGGCCAAGGCCCGGAGTTGACAATTCTCCTGAGACTGGCCTAAGAGCTAGTACAGGGGAGGAATTGGTGCGAGGGGCAATCCCATAGAAGGTCCAGCACGGCACCAACAGTCAACCCACCAAGGTGCTTGAACGGTGGAGGGGGAGGATGACTGCATTGGATGGCCGTTAACTCAACTGCAAACGGATAATGGTGAGCTGAGGGGAAAAAACGAACAACTGGAAGCTGGGTGCGAGAGCAGCTGGTTATACTCACCAACTTCAAAGCCCCTTTTCCAGAAAGAATGAAGTTCAAGCTCAAATGCAGATTTTATGGCCAGAGTGATGGACTTCAAAGACAGCTCATCACTCAACTCAACATGGCTATTAGGCCAAAGTCAGTGGGGCCCAAATAGGTGGATAGATATCCCAAGGAGCTTATAGTTGGACCCCTCAGAGACTCCCGAACCACATGAGCCACAGAAGCAGGCCCCTCTCCCCACCTAGCCCACTCCAGGTGGAAGGACAATGGACAACCTTTCCTCCAGGCAGGAGCTGCTCACATACCCTCTTTCTGTAGCCAGACCTGTCCAGACACAACCTAGCTGGTGAAACGCTGGGCTGCTGAAGATGGAGAGACTGGCCTCTGAGGGTGCTTGGGGTCCTCAGGTGCCATGCGTCTCCATCACATGTTCTTCCTGTGAGTGGAGAGGTATAGCTTCCCTAGTGTGGGACTAGTACAGTGACCAAGGTCAGCCACAGACCTGTGCTGGTAACAGCTGGGGTATGGTGGGGCATGGAGTTAGGAGGGGAAGTCCATCATTGAGAGCTAAGCTGTAACTACAGACACTGAGCTACCCACAGACAGAAGAGAGCGCCCGGGTGCCAGGGTCAGCCCCCAGATCTCCCTTTAAGTAATCAGAAGTGGTATCATCGAGGCAGGGTTCTCTTAAGTGACTGTAGGTCTTTGGGTTCCAGAATTCTTGGCACCCACTTCCATCAGCAAAAGAGACTCTACCCAGCTGCCTAGAGCTGTTGTCACTTCAGGGTTTGCTTCAGATTGCTGTGACAATGCCTCCTGGACTGGAGTGTGGTGTTAATAAGGCAGGATGCAAAGACAGGCAAAATGAAGGAGGCATGAGAAGAGGGAAAGCTCTGTGCCCTGGGATCTAAACTACCTTTCCCACAGTTTAAGACTTAAGAAATGTCAACACAACTGACACAGCAAAAATTACCTACAGAGATAATGTGTGTTTCCCAAAAGGCATCTTTAAAGGATGTTTAAAACAAATGAACCGTGCTAACTCAGGGCCAGAATGTTTGTGACATTGAATTTAACTGTATTAGCACCTAGTAACCAAGGCCACTTATATATAAAACAAAACAAAACTTACAACTTAAGAAAAACAATTAAACCAGCTCACATGTTCTCACCTTTTAAACCTTACTCACATTCTAAGCTTTGATTAATCTTTAAACCTTGTTGTAAGTTGTTTCTGTTGAGTATGAGCCGGAAAGCTGCCAAATCATGTAGAGAGTCATTGTAAAGACAGCACAACTCTCCTGGAGCATACCCATGTTACGGGTGTGTATTCTCCATTTCCTCCATAACTCTCTGTCTAAATACCTAAAAAGAATCTTAACTTAAATATCTTCACCTGTCATAATGAATTGGCAACATGATTTTCAGCAGAAGCTTTCCAAGAGGAGCTTGGCTTCACTCTGACTTGGTCTTCAAGTTCTTTTCTGTAGTATATTCGTGGATCTGGCTTTATTTGGAGGCTCTTTTGGGGGAGGGAACTCTTCAGGTTTCTGACAATCAATGGGCTGCGGCTCCGGCCAGTACCAACAGTTCTAGAACCTGGACATGTCCACCTGGCGTGGGGCTCTACACTGTCCACTGCCTCAAAGCTCCCAGTCTGCCTGGCGTGGGGCTCTGCACTGTCCACTGCCTTAAAGTTCCCAGTCGCCCCGGCAGACTTCTTAAAGTAATAATTTCTACTTCCCACTCACAGTCATTCCTCTCATCACTACCTTCTCAGAGAAGTAGCCAATGGCTTATCCTAGGGAGAAATGAACAAACATCTGTTTACTTCAGATAATGCACTGACCGCAGAATGAATCCATCCACGTTTACCTTGGTAAACCATTGAGTTAGTTTATTAGGCTTACTTGCAGGGGATGGGTGATCCCTGCGGTGAGGTTAGTGATAGCATTTAATAGCATAGGGAACTTGGAATAGCAAAAGCCTGGACTTTAAGGTAAAAGACTTACTTCCTACATGACATGTCCTTGGGAACCTGCCAAGGACGAATGAACTTCTTTGATCATAGGACTATGGGCGGAGACATGCCCTGGGATAGAGCCCAGGGGCATGACTTGGAAGCACTTGAAAGCGTAGACAGAGCACTTGGCTCCTCCTCCTGTTTCACATCCTCCTCCTCTGGCAGAGAAACTCTGCATCACAGTCTCACTGGGAGGCTTCACCCTCTTGTGGGTCTGGAGACGGATTCTCCCTGAGATTCTGGAGCGTCTAGGCAGGGAGTTGTCTCCTCTCCGAGCCCAGGGGCTTCGGATTGGACAGAACACTGAAGCAAGACCCTTGCAGGCCTAAAGCATCTGAATGGTGAGCCTAATAAACTTTTCATCTGGTAAAAGACCGCAAAGGCAATTCCTGCTTGATAAACTGTCTTAAGATCTGACGAACGAAATTCAGAGACTTTGGGACTGAAAGATTTGATGAAGAACAGCCATCCATAAAGATCCAAGCCCAGAGGAAAATATCCTTTTGAGAAACCTTAGGTTAGTGTTAAATGTTTGTTTTATAGGTATTAGGGTGTTCTAGATTAGGTTTTAGAGCTAGAGTCGGGCTTTAGGATTTAGGAACTTCATAGGCAATTGTAAAGTAATTGTTAAGTATTAATAAATATATGCTTGATAAATAAAAATGTAATGTTACAGATCCCAAAGCAGCCGCATCTCTGAAAAGCCCTGCCCGTGCCTTTCCTTTTCCTGTATAGCCTAGCGCCTCCCAGGACCATGTGCACCTGGGATAGAATTGCAGACGACTTTAAAGCAGAGTGGCCAGCATCTCAGGTCAGGGCCAAATAACCTTCCCCAGTCTCAGTCTTGTGAGCATTATCCATCAGTAAGCTCAGATACTGTAACTAAAATGGTAGTGGCTGTATTATGCCTGGAGGACGGCGGTCCACAGCATCTCTCACACTTCTTCTGTGATAGGTGGGAAGGGCCAGATTTATTTACTCATTTATTCACTCAGCAAACATTCAGGAAGGGTGTGTTACAGCACACTCAAGACCATGAGCGCCCCAGTCTAGGTCCACTTGCCTAGCTATGCTGGGATGCAGGGCACAGTACTTAACTGCACTGTTGCTTCACTTCCTATCTCCAAGACAGAGACAAGGATGAAATCTGCTCTCTCATGGGTGGTCATATGTATAGGTTGCTCATGCTGAGCATGTTGCCTAGCACATGCTCAAATGAGCAGCTTCGTGCGCTGCTACTTCTTAGAGCACTAATCTCAAGGCTTTTGCTACATGACCTTATTTTTCTGTTCAGAATTAGGATGTTGTTTAATAATAGTTTACTCCAAGATTAAAATATTTCATCCTGTAGAAACCTTAAGCAAGAAGGGAAACAACTCAAAATAGCTTCAGGAAGTCCCTGAAACTGACCAGAGTCACGAGGCCCCTCCCTGCCAAAGTAAGCAATAAATAAAAGCTGAGATTCATCTTGGAAGAACAGAGCCAAGCTGCAAAGATTCCCAGACAAGCTGAGCTGCAAAATACATTCAGAGCTAACCAGCCAAGCTGCCTGGAGAAAGGTTTAGAGAGGTGAGGCACCTGGAAAGGACGCTCTCTAACCTGCTGAGCAGCCTGCACGCTGCGCAGTGTGCTCCAGGTTCCCAACTTTGTGAGCTATCACCGTGCTGGGGTAGGTTTTGGGGACGCAGCTGTTTTTGAGTCATTTCTGCTTCTATAAGTAACCCCAATAAAACTCATTGGTTCACCAAAGTGGACTCTTGTGGTATCTGTCCTTTAGTCTGTAGTGAGTTCCCTATCTGGGGTTTGTAGATGTGTCTTGCATCTTTCCAGGAAAAGTTTTGCACACAGCAGGTACATGGCCTGGCCATACCAGGTAGCAATTGTAACAAGAGGACTGAAGAGGGGGACTAGTAAGGACAGAGGATTGTGGGACTGGGAGATGGCTCAGTGAATAAAGCACTTTTCATGTAAGCATGAAACCTGAAGTTTGAATTCCACATAAAGGCTGGTTTTCCACTCAGCATTTAGGAGGCAGAAACCAGATCACTGGGGCAAGTTAGCTAGCTAGGCTAGCAGGAATGGGTGCACTCATGGAGTTCAGCAAGAATCCTTCCTCTAGAAAATGAGTAGAGAGATCTATAGGAAGGCACCAAACATGAGCTTTGGGCTGCCACACATGTGCATGCACATGTGAACATGTGCCCCCCCCCCAAAGACATATACATGCAGTCTGTCACACATCACACACACAGCAAACATTAAAAAAAAAACGTGAGGATTGTGATTTGCTAGAGTAAACAGTCACTCTGTGGGGTGCAACCCTGGAGGCTTTTCCAGAGAGAGGCTTCTAGCCCTGTCTCCACTAGGAAACAAGCCTTTGTCTACCTTGCTCACCAGAGACCCTGGGAAACTGTGGTGAGGGAGAGTGGGCACTCAGTTCTGAGAGGCTCAGCTGAGCAGAGGACCCTGAGCCTGAATGGAAGAATAGGCCTGTTGTGTTAACACCCTGCCACAATCAGCACTGTGAAAACAGGACCCACCTCACACATGGCTGATGGGGATTTGAGGTAGTGTAGCCACTTTGGCAAACAGCAGTTTCTCACAATGTAACATATAGACTGACCATGTGACCCAGATGTCATATTCCTGAAGCCAATTAAGACAGCACAAATACACAGGTGTTTGAGGGGTTGTTGTAACACTTAAACGGTGGCAATAACCTAAATGTCAATCAGGTGGTGACAAGTTAAGCAACATTATAAAACAGAACATCATCCAGCTGTCAAAAGAGGTCCACGCTGTAACACGAATGATCCTCGAAAGCACATAAACACATGCCAAGTGAAGGGAGCCAGCACGTGATTCCATTCATATGTTTTATTGTCCAGATTAGGCAAATCCATGAAAACAAAAGGACCTAAGTTGTTTGGTACTAGTTGATGAGGGAACAGAGTAAAACTGCTAATGAGTATGGGGTTTCTATTTGGGATGACAGTTACAGGACTCTGAACATATTTAAACATCACTGAGCTGTACACTTTGAGTACTATTATTTTTTTTTTTTTTGGTTTTTTGAGACAGGGTTTCTCTGTGTAACAGCTCTGGCTGCCCTGGACTCACTTTGTAGAACAGGCTGGCCTTGAACTCACAGAGATCCACCTGTCTCTACCTCCCAAGTGCTGGGATTAAAGGCGTGTGCCAACACGCCCGGCGAGTACTATTATTCTAAGTAAATAGTATCTCAGTAAAACTGTTAAGTAGACAGGAGATGGTTCAGGTCCAGCCTAGAATGAAGAGAGACTGCACTCTTTCTAAGGTTACCACTGTTGATGACGGTCACTTGAGTGTTCTAACCCTGCAGGACTTCCAAAGCAAGAGTTTTGGTACTTAGGGAAGGTAGCCACTGGGAATGTGTTCCCTATCTAGTGCATGGTACCTGCTGACACAGCACGAAGAAGCCCTGGGCAGGGAAACCAGCTTCCTCTAGGGACAGCCCTCTTCTCTGGCTCTGCCTGCTCCTCATCGGGCTTCACCGTGGCTGGTGCATGACATAAGTTCTGTCACCTGGAGCCCCAATTCACCCTTTGCTCTTGAGGTGGGGACAGAAGGAAAGGACTGTGGTTATTAATTCAAACCTGCTTATGAGTAAAAATAGAATCTTCTGTTCCCCAGCATGCCAACCCAATTGAGTGACAAACCCAAGCCTCAAAACAGGGACAAGTGTCCTGGGTCAGTCGAGGACCAGCTTGGGGAATTTGGACATCTCTCATTTACATGACCTTGTTCTTTGGATAGTGGCTTTCCCCAGCAGGTGCTCATTCACCATCAAGCAAGTGCCAAAAGTGCCCAGGGTGGCTGGAATCCTCCCAGGTAGGCATCTGGGTTGCCATGGCAACTTCCTAGGAGGGAGGCATCCTGGAGCCAAGCTCAGCTGAAATGCCAGAGAAAACACTTGACGCTTCTTTCCACATTGTCCTACTCCACCCTCAGGACCATCCCTCTGGACATCTGGAGAGCCTGTGTTCAAGCAAAGCCATATCTGGGGTCCTGGGGTCTGTCCCTCAGTTGACTACAGAGATCCACGAGGCAGGATGCCCAGAGGCTGAGAACCAAGGCTCAGAGGTCACAAGACTTGGATCAGAACCCTCGCCTACCATTCACTGGCTGTGTGACCCTGGCAAAGTCACCCAGCTCAAGATGAACCTGCATAACACCTCAGAGGGCTGGCAAGGAGGCTGTGTGCTGGGTGTGCATGGCTGAAGTTGCATGGATTTGCCTGCTGTGTGTGATGGTGGGCACTCGAAAAGCACTTGGTAGACTGCCTCTTACCGAGCATCTATTTCTATCCAAAAGAGCAGAGGCCCAAGGAATTTGCCTCTCACCTTAAGCTGTTTCTGAGGTCTTGAAGACGCTTGCCTCCAAGTAGATGTTCATTTCTGTACGCACAGAGTTCTGTAAGCATTTTCTGTCTGTATTTCTGCCTCTGACATTTGGGGATTCGATGTCTAGGGATGCCTATAACCCCGTTAGGTCGGACCAGCAGCCCAGCCGCAAACAGCTGCACCTGCACCGTGAGGGTGGCTGGGCCATGGCGATTGTGTGCAGAGCTTCACTGGCTCCTCTCTGCCTTCTGCAGCGTGGCTTCATCACTGTACTGCTCCGTGTCTGGGAAGCCCGGGTGTCAGGGAACAGGGGTGGAAAGAGGAAGCCATGTGGGATGGAGAGGAGGAGGTAGGCAAGACTAGGGACAGAAAGATGAGCTTAGCAGGTAAAGGCAACTGCCAAGGCTAGTGATCTGAGTTCAGTCCTCAGAACCAACATGGTGGAAAAGAACCAAAGCCACAATGTCCTATGACTATCACACACGTGCAGTGTGAGATTCAAACACAAATAAACATAATAAACACATGTGAACTTTTAAAAAAGAGTAGGGAACAGAAAGAGGTCCATGAAGGCTGGGGATGTTGCTTGGCTGGCAGAGTGCTTGCCTAGTGTGCATCAAGCCGTGTCTAAAGTGGTAGCAAATGCCCGTGATCCCTGAACTTGTGGTACAGAGGCAGGAAGATGAATAGCTCAAAGTCACCTGAGCTATGCAGTTTACAGCCAGCCTTGGCTGCTTGAGAGACCCCGTCTCACAAAACAATATAGAACCAGGAAGTTGAAAGAGGAACTGGGGCTAAATAGAGTGTGTGGGGGGGTCCAGACTTTACCCTATTGCGCTCATACTGGGACCACAGGTCTGTTGAAAAGTGGGAAATGAGCCCCTCCTCACAACAGACATTAGGATTGCTCGTTGTGCCCTTCCCTCCTTCCTGCAGTCCAGTGCCACATGCAGCACTGTGTTCTGAACAGTCACCCTGGGCAGCCCAACCTGCCTCCCACCACCTGTGCTTCCTCGTTCCATCCCAGTCAGTTGTGACCAGAGGACTAATTTGTAGTGCTGTGACGAGATCCTGAGGGGCCAGGTCAGGTCTCCTCACATGGTGTATCTCTAAACATCAGACCACTGTCTCGATTCCTCTTTACCTGTGGACTAGCTATGGTCTTCTCTACTTTTACCACCGACCTAGCCATGGTTTCCTCTAATTCTTGTTTTGTATTCTTCGTACTAAGCAGTGATACCTGTGAGATCCAGTGTGCCGGCCATTCTTTCTCAGCTGTGCTTCCGAGTTACAGAATGGTTTTCTGTGGCACCACACACTCACCTGCTATGGAACACTGGCCAGTGTAACCTCAGCTGACGAGCACTGACGTGTGGGATGGGGGTTTGCCTCCCCACCTTTTACCTGATCTTCTGGAGGGTTGTTGGACCCTAATCCCTATGTGCAGCTCCTGGTTGCAGTAGATTTCCACGGCCACATCTCAGATTTTTCACACATCCAACCTAACCATTCGCAAAGCCTCATGCAGGTGTTACCTTCTGCAGACTTCTAGTACACCAGTAAGCTGGAGTGAGCAGCTAAGTCACCATTTGTGAAAAGGGGAAACTGAGCTAGGGAACCTGACCCGGTCCGTTTCTCAGAAGCCTTGGCTTGTCTGCATCTCCCCACTCACTGGCTTGGTGACTACCACCAAATGGGTGGGCTCAGTAGGCTCTCCAGACCTGCACACTTGTAGGGTACTGGGCAGATGCTCCAGCCAGGAACCTTGTCGCAAGTTATCCCCAGTGGCCAAATTTCAGTCTAGTACAGCTCTCCCCTTCGTGGGCCTGTCCAAGTACCCTCTATTCCTGGTACTGGGCAGGACACCAGGAATGAATGGCAGAGCCTGTATTTCTGAACCTGAGTGCTGTGTGTATTTTTAGCCTCTACCCTGTGTGGGCACCTACACTGTGTCTAGTGTCCTCAGGGAACCACCCAGTTGCAAATGCAGGGGCCTGGCAGGCACTCTGAGGCCACTGGGAGCCGAGATCCCCTCCTCCATCTCAGGTTCTAAGGCTCAGGAAGACAGGATGGGCCTGTTAGCTGAGGGATGCACATACCTCCAGCACACAAGGCTTGTGACTCTGTGACCTTGACCTTGAATTCCTCAGGAAAGGTAGGGGGAAGGAGAGCCTCAGTTGCACAGAGGCGTCACCTGTCAGTTCATTGAGGTGCTCTCAGGTCCAGTCACACACCCCGCCATGTACAGCCCGGGGTCTGAGTGAGCAAGGCCACGCTGTGCTGAGAGGCTAGTAGACCTCTCCTCAGCAGGGCTGCCTCAGTTTTCCTGAGCACAATTTTCCAGGAGTCAAGCAGCAGCTGTGGAAAGTGTGGCTGAATTATGGCTGAGCAAACACTTTTCTGCCTTCTCTTCCGCTGTCTGTGCTGATGCAACACAGTGGGTCTCACAAAGGTAGAGGGCAGCAGTGTGGAATAGGATGTGTGATGTTTGAGGTCCTGAGTAACATCTGAAAGGGCACTCCAGGCTCACCTGTAATTCACTCGCATAATGCGATTGTTTCTGCTCTGTGAACTGGGGGAAATCAGCCCACTATGGTGTCTAGTGTGGTGGTGGCTCATTCCCAAAATTTTGGCACCCTGGAAAGCTGAGGCAGGAGGGGTTAGAGGTCAGTCTGGGCTGCACAAGGAGTTACAGGCCAACCAGAGCTAAAAGTAAGACCCCTGTCACAACAGAAACTAAAACTAAAATTAAAAAAACAGAATTGGCGAGATGGGTCAATGGGTAAAGACACTTGCTGCTAAGTGTGACCACCTGAGTACCATTTCCAGCACCCATAGGGTGGAAGCAGGGAACTCATTCAAAGCTGTGGTCTGACCTCTACATATGTTCTGACATATGCATACACACATACGCACACCCCAAGTAAAAAAAGAAAATATTAAAATTTAAATATGCTCACAACTATTTCCAGCATCCACCGGTGGTGGTGGTAAGTTGATGTCACCACAGCAAGTACATTTTATGTCTCACACGGAAGAGAAATTGTTTCACAAAACAGTACTCACTTTCACTATAAGGGAGGTTTCCTTATCCCCTCTTTCATTCTATTTCACTTTCATAAAATGCTGATCACCACCTACCAAATTTTTCATAGTACTCAATACTGGACTTTAATCTGATGGAAGGGACTAACTTAAGTAAAATAAACATGCACTCACACATACAAAATTACCAATAATGAATGACGCGCGGCGTCGGCAAGGCAAGAACAGGGAACGATTTAGGGGGCCGCCCAACTTCACAGCTGCGAGCTGCCGGGCTTTGGGCCGCAGTCTGGGGACGCGTGCAGGCCGGCTGGTGGCCTACGCCGGTGGGAGCCACCCAAGCCAATCTGGGCTTATTTTTAGGACATCAGCGTCGCGAGCTAGGGAGGAGCGCAGGGCTCCCCGGGGCTCCTCCTGCGCTATTTAGGGGCCGCCCCGCCTGGAGCGCGGCCATACTGAGCAGCACCTGCCCGCCGGTTCCGCGGCCGCCGGGGCCCGTGCGGGACTCAGGACGCATCTGGCCCAGCGCTGGCTAACCGCCGAGGTCCGGCTCCTGCAAACAAGAAACGAAGGCAGAGGGGCTCAGCCCATTAACGCCCAGGCCCGAAGGGTGACGCCGGCACGCGCGGCGGGAGGAGCCTGGCGCTCCTCCGGGACCAGCCCCAGACCCGCCCCCGAGTTTGCAAACAGTGGCGGCCGGCCGGGCGGCCCCGCGCACGCGCGCTCCGCCCCCACTCTCTCCGTCTGACGCCCCTGAGCCGGGCGCGGGGCCCGCCGGGAACCGGCTGGAGGAGCCCGGGAGGCAGGTCCCCGGCCGGCGGCTCCCGGGCTGCGCAGGCGCGGGCCCGCCCACCGCCGGCGGCGCGGCCATATTTAAAGGGAGCCCGGCGCGACGAGCCAATGGACTGCGAGCGTGCGGGGGCGGCGCGTGGAGCCGGGAGGCCCCGGATGTGGCTGCGGCGGCGCTCCTCCCCCGCTGCCCTCAGACTCCAGCTGCGCGCCTCGCTCCGCTCTCTCTCCTGCTCGCTCGTGGCCCGCAGGCCCCTAGGCGCGGCAGTAGGCTCTCGGCGGCGGCGGAGCTGCGCAGGAGTGGGCGGCCAGGCGACCGCGCGGCGGCGGAGCGGGCGGGGCCCGGCGCGCCCCGGCCGCCGCCATGAGCGGCGCGTCCGGCACCCCGTATCTGGGCAGCAAGATCAGCCTCATCTCCAAGGCGCAGATCCGCTACGAGGGCATCCTCTACACCATCGACACCGACAATTCCACCGTGGCGCTTGCCAAAGGTAGCGGCCCGCCGCCGCGCGCCCAACCGCCGCCCCAACAGCTGCGCCGGCCCGCACAATGGTGTTCCGGGCCTCGGCGGCGGGGCTGAGGGAGGAGCGGACCGCGGTCCTGCAGGTGTCGGGGGGCGGGGCGGCTGCACAGCCGCGCACCCACCTCCCCGCCCGCGGGGCGAGACGCGCGCCGAGGCGGAGGGCGCGGGGCCGGTGCGCTGTCCCGGAACCCCTCGGCGTCCGCGGTACACCGCGTCCTGGGGCAGCCTCCCGCCGAGCGAGGGCGTCGGTTGGGCTGCGGCTGCCCTGCTCTGAACTCCACCGACCTTGCGGACTTGGGGGTTGGCTTGATGAGAGAAGTGCGGAGTCGGGGCGCTAGTCGCCGCAGCCCCCTGAGGCCCCAGAGCTTCTTTGTCTCCGCTCTCCGCGTAAAATGGGGCGCCCGTTTCCTTGTGGCTCTCCGCAAGTGCGAGCGCGGCAGCCCGCCCGGAGGGTGTGTTAGACCAGCCCTCGAGGGTGCAGATTGAAGGGTCTAGGCTAATCTGAAGCCAGCGTGATGCGGTCCTGGGCCATTCTCCCAAACCCTAGCCGTACTTTCCATTTGAAGCCTGGCGCCCGGACCCAGACTGCGGCGCTGCACGGGAGAGCTCAGTCAGTGTTCAGGGCATTTTATTCACTCGAACGCTTCTTGCTGCAACTGACGTGAGATCCCCAGTTGGAAAAACACGCCCAGAGTAGGCCCCTGTCCACAATAGGACTTTGCTGCTTAAAACCCCGCCACCAGACTCAGATCAGCCCAGGAGCCCAGCCAAAGAGAGGTGTGCTAGCCTTCCTAGATCATCCTGTAGACGGTCCCTTGGGTCCAGGATTTCCTTATGGACCCAGAAGCTGACGTTGGGGGTCTGAATTTGGGGACTCTGTCCCTTTGTTTTCGAAACAGCCTTGGTCTGTTGTGTGTGCAAGGGCTAGGGAGACTCTTGGTGCTTGCCTGAGAAAATCTCAGCTGCAGCTTGTAATGAAGGTTCAGGCAAGAAGCTGCCGGTGGTTACTCTGCAAAGTCAGATGTGAGGAGGGAGGTCCTCAAAGCCTTGTCTGCGGGGAGCTCCACTGGTCAGTGGGTTTGTGCAGATGTGCAGAGAGCTTGGTGAGACTTGGGACTGTGTGACATTTTTCATGTCATCTTCCTGAACTCTACTGTCTCTTGCGATCTTTGCCTCGCTGGTTCTTTGTAGGTATTCAGCTGAAAATTGAGAGATGAAGTAGCTGCAAATTGCAAAGAGTGCTGTGTCTGAGAGTGTGCTTCAGTGTCAGAAGCTTGATCAGTGGGTTTGGCACAGGACAACAAGTTTACCCTTGTTTTTCTCACCCCCTAAGTGAGGTCCTTTGGCACTGAAGACCGTCCCACAGATAGGCCTGCTCCCCCAAGAGAGGAAATTTATGAGTACATCATTTTCCGGGGAAGTGATATCAAAGATATTA
The DNA here is from genome assembly GCA_907164525.1 of Lophiomys imhausi. Lineage (NCBI taxonomy): Eukaryota > Metazoa > Chordata > Mammalia > Rodentia > Muridae > Lophiomys > Lophiomys imhausi. The sequence goes on along the minus strand of CAJQZJ010033208.1, from coordinate 1,951,365 downwards.
CTGTGTGTGAACCTCCAAAAGCTCAGCATACACTCCCTCAGGATCCTGCTATTGTTCAGGTAAGTGTGCCCTGTTTCTGTGTGGGTGTGGCTTATAAGAGAGGCTGGTTTCCACGTGGATCTTGGTGTTGTTTGTCTAGAGCATTCAACCTGAGGAATTGCCTTCTAATGAACACTGGGCTTGTTTTCATCTAGACAGTTTCTGTCCCTAGAGATGTTAACTAAAGCAGTAGCATGTACTTTATAGGGTAGTATGTTCTGCATAGCATGACAAGAAGGGAGAGAGGCCTGTAGCTAGCTTGCCATGCGTGATGTACAGATGTACGTGTCTTGCCTGGTGCTGGGGTGCCTGGAGCATAGAGTCAAGCCCTGAGTGGGATAGTGTGAGTGGCACTGGATGCTTTCAGTGGTAATGGGGTTGGCTCAGGGTGTTAGTGTGTTCCATTGTTGAAGGGCTCTAAATATGAAAGTATAAAGCTGCCCCTGACTTGCCTGATAGACTATATACCCCAGGGTTACTGGGGAAGGGCATCTACATTATCATCTTTTGTAAACTTAGACCTTAGTGGGCTTCTCCAATTCAGAGTTCTGCAGGCTCTGAGATGAAGCTGTACTTAGAAAGGTGGAGAAGGCGGGGTCGGCACTTAAAAGAACCAACATCAGGTTTCTGAAAAGCTTGGTCTGTAGGTATTCAGGGTCGTAAAAGGGGGAAGGTAACAACCAGACTAGAGGGACTGAGTGGAAGTCAGAGGGCATGGGAACAGGCAGGTCCTCATGAGGAGTCATGGTCCTGGTGGCTTGGGTGGGGAGAGGAAGAACAAGTTTGAAGATGTGTAAATAGTTCCTGGCCTCACAGCTGTACCTCTTCACGAGAGCCTTTCTCCAACTAAAGTGGCATTTCCTCACTTAAAAGGTCAGATTGCTGTTGACAGATGGGAGCTGTGAGAGGGTTTTAATTTTGTGAAGAAGTTCATGCAGCTGTAGTGAAATGTTTGGTGAAAGGCATCTTTGGCAACCCTGGAAACTCTGCCCAGATCTACCTACCGTATCAGGAGTGCAGGTGGACAGACCATGCACTGGCACTCAGACATGTCTGAGAAAGTGCTGGGTGTGGAGACTTGAAGGGCAACAGGGTGCTGCAGTGCTCTCACTGTGTGTCTCGTTGTGCAGTCCTCCCTGGGCTCTGCCTCCGCCTCGCCCTTCCAGCCGCATGTGCCTTACAGCCCCTTCAGAGGGATGCCACCGTATGGCCAGCTGGCAGCCAGTTCCCTGCTCAGCCAGCAGTATGCCGCTTCCTTAGGTCTAGGTGAGTGACCATTCTGTGTGCTCAACTGCTGCTCCCAGTGATGACCAGATAGTGGAGTCATCTTCATGTCATACAGCTGGTGGACTGTTGGATCCTTACCACCCTGATAAACTCCCCAGCACAGCTTCAGATCGTTAGTGTTAATAACTTTTCTGAGACTACGAGGCAGCAGTGTTGGTTTTGCACCAAGTGGTGTAAATCAAAATGTGCCTGAAGTTGTGGTGCAGCTGTACTTTGTCGCAGTTGGGGTCCCTGAGCCCAGTAATGCCGCGTGTCCCGTAGAACCGCGTGTCAACTGCTGCAAGAGACCAGGTTTCCTGTCCCAGAATAAGATTGTCTCTGCGTGGGGAGTGAGATCGGCCCCGTCTTTGGCCCGGACCTTGAAGCTTTGTTCATACGGAGAGCTGGGCACTTACCTCAGGACTGGGGACAGAGACGGGCAGACCCCTGACATTTGTTCATACGGGGAGCTGGGCACTTACCTCAGTACTGGGGACAGAGACAGGCAGACCCCTGACATTTGTTCATACGGAGAGCTGGGCACTTACCTC
>CAJQZJ010033208.1:1916472-1943420 GCA_907164525.1 Lophiomys imhausi | reverse complement strand
GGTTGATGGATGAGTGAAGTAGTGGGAAGGGCCTCTGAGTGTTATATAGAGCCTGCCTTCCACAGGTAGAGGCTTAGTGTTGAAGTCCAAGAGGAGCTCATGTGGTGTGCCTGACCTTCCTGTCCTTGTCAGCCTCTGGCTGCACTTAAGTGTTCTCATCCACTTTGAAATGAGCCAGTCTTTTTTTTTTTTTTTTTTTTTAAGGTCACTGGCCTTATTTCCTCAATTGTAAATAGTTCTTGTGTGTTTATTTTAAAGGTGGTGGAGGGGAGGGTGGGGACATAAATTTGTTGCATGAGTAAATGGGTCAGATTTTCTGTATAAGCATGCATCCTCTGACAGGGCATTTTGTTGAAAATAAGCACCTTGATAACCAAAACCCCTTCAAAATAGCTACAAAGCTTTAGTTCTGTATTGATGAAGTCACATTGTAAAAGCTTGGGTTTATTTTTGTAGGACTTCATAGCTGAGAATAGAACATAGCATTGGGGCTACTGTTGGGGTAATGCAAACTCTAAATAAACATTCAAACCTTCAAGCGCTGCCTCTGTTACCTGTGTCATGCCAGGGCCTATCCAGAAGCAACTACTAGTCAGGCCTAGAACACTCATACATAGACTAGTTAGGATTTAGAGGCACTTAGAGTTCCACATGATGTACCAGAAAAGTGACCTGGTGACCAGACCAAGTAGACAAGGTGGTTCTCACTGGGCTATCTTGCTCGGATGAACATACCATTCTAGTATGGATGCAAACTGGAATAGGCTCAAAGCACTTTGTTTTGCTGTAACTGTTCCCAAGTATTGAAGGTAGTCCTCAAGAGAAGATGCATGGTTTGTCAAGTATCAGGCTGGAGGAGCATGTAGGAGGCAGTCTTGGGACCATTGATGACATAGTCCTATCCTTGACTAAGAGACATGTCCTAGTTGTAAGCACTGGTATCCTAAACCAGTAAACTGAAAGTTTTGGGTTTTTTGCTGCCAAGTCACATTTTATAGATGTTCTGCTAGGCATAAATTTGACCCAAGAGTCTTTACAAAACTGGTAAAAAAGCTGGGCGTAGTGGCGCACACCTTTAATCCCAGCACTCGGGAGGCAGAGGCGGGCGGATCTCTGAGTTCGAGGCCAGCCTGGTCTACAAAGCGAGTCCAGGACAGTCAGAGCTACACAGAGAAACCCTGTCTCGAAAAACAAAAAACAAAAAAAAAAACAAAAAACTGGTAAAAAAAAAAAACAAGGGGCAGGGCAAGGGAAGCTGTAAGCTAAGGTAGATGGTAGAATGATAAACTGGTCGAGTAGCCAAAAACAAGGCACAGCCAGCCTGCCTCCCTTTTAATGTCAGAAGCTTGACAGCAAAATAACTTGAATACTGAGCTGTTTGGGGGTGAAATGAAAGATGGAGCTTTTTAAAAGTAAACCCACGTTACCACACACTTACGTCATTGAGAATCCTGAACCTGCCAAGCCCTTTGGCACACACCGTAAGAGGAGAAAGATGCAGAGATCCCATCTTAACTACAACTGCACCCAAATGACATGTTCATCGCAAGAAAGTTTAAAAAATGTAGTTTATTGGGCTCTCAGTCGAGTAGGCAGCAGGGCCACACCACCAAGGCTTGTCCATAATCGAGGCTCAAAGCTGCTCCAACCACTGCTTCATCAGGAGGCTTTCTTTTGTTTCTTCTTCTCATTTTCTTCTTTTTCTTTTTCGATTTCAGCAACATACTTCTCAATCTCTTCAGGATTTAGAATCTACCCCCACAACAAAGACACTGAGTTAATCTCTACTAGAGGTGCAAGCAAAGCACTGCCACGTAGGGCACTACTTCCTGTGGACTGAGGCTGGGTCTACCCAGCCAGAGCACGGGCCCCTCTCCATTAACAGACTGGGAAGTGAGTGTTCCCAAGACAGTGTACGGGGTCCTACACACCACAGGACCTGGGGAGGGTTTTCCCAAGGCGGTCCGCCCTGTAGGCTAAGAAAAATGACATCAATAAAACGAAAACCAGTGTGTTGTACTCACCTATATGAACCCTTCCACCCAAAAGCACACTTACCTTGAGGGGCTGATCCCGTCTCATGACAGCAAGTTCAATGTTTTTGCCACCTGACTGGACCACCTTGATGAAGGCAAAGAGGTGTGTCTGCCCTCACAGGGACCAGAAACACGGTTCATTACCCAGCCTACCAGGTCAGAGTGAACACCTAAGGCTTTTGTCCCAAATGCAGTTGGTGCCAAGGCCTACTCAAGATGCCTGTGGAACCTTCAATCTCAGCAACTCGAGTTTCAGTGGGCAGCAATGGCCACTGGGACCCAATGCCTGCATTTCTAACGACTTGCTCTAGCTTTTCCCACTTACATCCTAATTCCCTGACTTAGCAACATAAGCTTCTGGAAGGCAGTCACCTGAGCAGGGGACTCCATAGCTCAGCCCTGTTTCTCCACCGTCCAGGCTGTATAAAGAACCCACACACTTGCAGCACGGCAAGCCCACCCTGCCTGGGGTTTCCAACACACACTCACTTCTAGGAGTGCCTTGATCACTAGTTTGATGGTCAGGTCATCTGTCTCGATGGCATCATCAGTGTAGTTCTTCTCCAGGAATTCACGCACTGACTTGGCGCCCCGGCCTATGGCATTGGCCTAAAACACATGTATGTCTCTGTAGAGCCTTTCTGTGGCTCTCCAGCAGTAGGTGACAGCACTGTCCAGGCCCTAACCTTTTTATCATTTTTTGTAAAAGGCTATTTGATAGCTCCTGTTGACCCTTAACCAAGAAGTTCTTTTATTTCACTATCAAAAGACACTTAAGAGGGAGATTTGAACTTCGGTCCTCCCATCCCCTTGTCCCCTGATCCAAGGCTGAAGAGTGAAACAGAAGGTTTAGCTTTCATGCACACATCATGGAACAAACAGGCAGTGCATCTAGCATGCAGCTATGAGGGTGCCATCTTTGCTGATGGCAGCTCAGTACCTCCCTATAGCCCAGAGTTCTATTTTGACATAGACTTACCTTCCAAGCATGGTATGTGCCGGAGGGGTCAGTCTGATAGAGTCTAGGGGTGCCATCAAAGTCAAAACCCACAATGAGGGCAGAGATACCAAATGGCCTGCGCCCATTGCTCTGTGTGTAACGCTGAAAGGAAAAGTGAGCACCATACCGGTCAACTGCTTAGTAAGGAGATAAAAACTAAGCCTATTCCCAAGTAACCTTTATTCAGATGGTAAGTGAAGCCTGAGAACAGCTTTCAACATTTCCCTTTCCTCTTAGAGACACCCAGGGCTGGAAATGCATTATCCATCTTTTGGAAAAAAAGATGTATTTATTTATGTGTATCTGCCTGCATGTATGTGTATCACATTTGTGTCTGGTGTCAGGAGGGGTTGGATCTCCTGCAAATGGAGTTACAGACTGTAAGCTACCTTGTGGGTGCTAGGAACTGAACCAGAGTCCTCGACAGGGTTTCTCTGAATATCTCTGGCTGTCCTGGACTCGCTTTGTAGACCAGGCTGGCCTCGAACTCACAAAGATCCACCTGCCTCTGCCTCCCAAGTGCTGGGATTAAAGGCGTGCGCCACCACCGCCCGGCTGACATCACACATCTTAACTGAGGTACTGGAAGTCACCTCAACACAGGCAGACATGTTCCAGCTATAAGCTGGCTCTAAAGTTTACTAACATCTTACTAGAGTGGGGGTGCCTTTCAGCCCTCTCAACTAGTTGGCAAATGGTAGCGGACAGGATCGAGTAGCGAGACAGATACTTGTATTCCCCTCCAGAGAACAGAGTCAAGATGGCTCCAAGCCAGAAGATTCAACAGAGCCGTGCCATAGGCGCCTAAGAAGCACCTACCTGCTTCAAACTGGCAATGTAACGGGTGATGTACTCCACAGTGACTGGGTCCTCTACAGTCAGGCGGTGGCTCTGGCACTCTACTCGGGCTCTGTTGATGACTATTCTTGCATCAGCAGTGAGGCCTGAGGCAAGAGCAGATTCTTCTGTCAGGGCAACTCATCCCTACAACTGTGTAAGAATGACACAGCCACACAGCATTTGACCATCACATTCCAAAGCACACCAGCCTCTGCAATCTCTCTCATGAACAACTAGGAATCAAGTTCTGCTGGTGTTCAGTTGTGTTTAGAGGAACTGAGACTTCTTGGGTTGGATCTGCTGAGGTGATAACTGTTGTCTTTATGGTGCAAATGAAGGCGAGGAAGGTCCAGTCACATCCTCCAGCCACAGGTGCTGGCGCTGGTAAGACTCACACCACAGCGGCAGGTCCAGGAATCCAGACACATGGGTTTTGCCCTCCCCAGCAGAAGCCCCCAAGCTACAACGGCTGTTTTTGCTCTGTCGATGAGGCTGGCCTCACACTCAGAGACCCATATCCAGGTCTTTCAAAGGACCTCCATTCACTTAGTTTACATGAGCCACAATGGCTGTTCCCACCAACTGGTCACCAGTGCTCCACTCACCACCCTGGTCCAACCTGTACCTGCAAAGGCCATGCAGACATTATCATCCAAAGCACAGATCTTCCGCACTGTCCTTTCATCTTGTAGCTTGGCCACTGATTTTTTTTCCACACCAAGAACAACAATGTCCTTCCCTCGAACACCAACCTTAAGTGAGAATGAATGCACAAGTCACTTTTAAGAATTACATAAGCAAGCCGGGCGGTGGTGGCGCACGCCTTTAATCCCAGCACTTGGGAGGCAGAGGCAGGCGGATCTTTGCGAGTTCAAGGCCAGCCTGGTCTACAAAGTGAGTCCAGCACAGCCAGGGCTACACAGAGAAACCTTGTCTCGAAAAACCAAAAAAAAAAAAAAAAAAAAAAAAAGAATTACATAAGCAGGACACCTGTTAATCTCTGATACAGCAGACTGGGGTGCGGTTAGCCAGGCACACAGCAAAAGGTTTGGGGTTGTAGCCCCACAGGAAAGTATGCCCACCCATATCTGGCCTATCACTTGACACGCTGTAGCACAGGGAGGACTCTAGATCCACTTCTGTGAACTAGGACAAGTTATCAGGATGTGTAGCTAGCCACCCTGAAGTGTGAGTGGAAGCTGGAGTGGCAGTAAACCCCAGGCCACAATCCTCTCTGCTCACACTGCTGGCAGGACGCGGTGTGTCACAAAGTGAAGCACTGTCCACTGTCAGTTTAAGACACCCCCCCCCTGCTTATGGCTGGTATTGTAGAAGGAAGAAAGTGGCCACTGTTTAAACAAGTGAGAATGGCCCAGAGATGTGGACTTCCAGTGCATGCTTAGCACTACTAAAAACCGAACACAGCCCCACAATAAACCCAGGGAACCTCACTAACATTTAGCCCTTCAATCAAGGAACAAAGGCAGCCATCCCTAAACAAAGCAGTGGGTGCATAAGGCACAATTCTGTAGCAGCTCACTCTGGTGTGGGGCAGCATCCCTGGTCCCAATCCTCCAGATGCCAGGAACCTTCTATACAAGTTCCTACCAAGGGAAAAGCGCTGCTGGCACTGGTCTGCAGTGATTTCGTAAGTTCCTCCTCCTGTGCTGACTCCTGTCACCTGCAGGATCCAGAGAAGCTAGCTAGGTGCAGCTGCAGTGGGAGCACAGGGGAAGCTCTAACTGAGGGCTCATTCCAGAGCTTTCCTGTGGTTTTGTGTGTTTCTGAGTGTACATGGAGACCAGAAGAGGTCCACACAGTGTCTTCCTCAATCTCTTCTCCAACCTCAAAAGTGGCTTGAAGTGTGTTGTGTCTGTGCACCTGAGTGCAATTGCCCATGGAGGCCAGAGGTGCTGGACCCCCCCCCGGAGCTGCAGGTAAAGGCAGACTTGACCCTTACAGCCTGGGTGCTGGACACTAGACACATTTGCACTGTTTAACTGCTGCACCATCTCTCCAGCCCTCCCAACTTCTTTTTGAGACAGGGTATCTCACTGAACCTGGCGCTCACAGATTCTGCTATACTTGCTGATCAGCAAGCCCAGAGTATCCTGTCTCTGCCTCCTAGGTGCTGGGATTCCAGGTATATCATTGTGTGTAGCTACCTTTAAGAAATTTAAAAGCGAGTGCTGGTAAGCCAGAATCAGGTCTTCAGGCTTGTGGAGCAAGCACTTCACCGACTTAGCTATCTCACCAACCTCACAGTTTTTTGTTCTGTTTTTGAAAGCGGTCTCACAAGTCCTATCTCTTGGGGCAGGATGGCTTAGTGGTTAAGAGCACTGGTTGCTCTTCCTGAGGACCTGGGTTCAATTCCCAGCGCCCATACGCCAACATACAACTATTTGCCACTACAGTTCCAGGAAATATTGACACCCTCAAAGAGATACACATGCAACACCAATGCACATATTTTTAAAAGCAATAATAATGCATAGACACACACACAAGGAGAAGGCCAGACTGGCTTTGTACTTGTGAGATTTTCGAGTTTCAGCTTTCCAAAAGCCAGGATTACAGGCCTGCACCTCCAAGCCTGGCCATTCTACAGTTCTTTGGGTGGGTTAGGTCATCCAAAGATTACGGACTTTAATTTCACGATGATAAAATACTTAGGAAATGCAAGCGCTTCAAGACTCAGAACCACGTGTGCTCCCGAAGATCCAGTGACTCGGAAAACACAGAAACCAAAACTATCTCACTGCTGCCGGTCCCCGAGGAAACACCAGCGCGGTGAGAGGGGCCCACCGGAACCAGAACTCGGCGTCAGTGGAGCAGGCGGACCCGGAAGCAGCCGGTCACCATCGCAGGGCCGACGAACCGCCCTTTGTTCACAACGCCCACCTGGGCCTAGTTGGGAGGTCCCCGGGTCCCTGCGGGCGCCGAATCACGACTAGCCGCCCGCGCCGCGCTAACAGCACCAAGATGGCCCCGGCCCAGTGGCGGGGATGCGCTCGCCCAGACGCTCGGCTTCGGGGAAGCCTGGCAAAACCGCCCGGCTCTCCAAGGAGCGCGGCGCAGCCCCCGCGGCCCAGCTCCCTTCCTAGGTCGCCACCATTCAGCTCCCATCACCTCCGGGGCCACCCGCCGCTAGCAGAACGCCCGGCCCCCGCGCCCAGGTCTGCGTGCCCTGCTTTCCTGTGTGCCCGGCCGCGCAGGCCTCCGGCCGGCTCACCGCGGTGGAACCCTTCTTGACGGCCTCCTGCGCATACTCCACTTGGAAGAGGTGGCCGTCGGGCGAGAAGACGGTGATGGCGCGGTCGTAGCTCATTACTGCAGACGCGCGAGACCGGGCCGCCGCCGCCGCTCAAAAGCGCACACTCACCGCCAGCGCCCCGCCCGCCCTCCCGGGCCACGCTGCCGGCGTCCGGCGTCAGGAGGACGTGCGGCGCGGCGGGGCGGGGCGCGGCGGGCGGAACCACCGGAGCCCGGCACAGGGGGCGGCGTAGTGGCGGCGAGCTGGACGCAGAGCGCAGGCCGAGCGCAGGGGGGCTCCGCTCAAGGTACAGTACCGCGAGGCAGTGGCGTAAGGCGCGGTGACGCGGGGACCTCGAGCGCGCCTTGGCGACAAGCAGGCGGGCGAGCCCACGGCACGGCGACCCCCGCGCCCCCGCCCCCGCGTTGCGGAGAATGGGCACCTCGGGCTGCGGGGCGCAGCCGGAGAATAAACCCCAATGATCACGGATTGAGTCCGCGCCGCCACCATGTCCGTGGCCTTCGCGTCGGCGCGGCCGAGAGGCAAAGGGGAGGTCACTCAGCAGACCATCCAGAAGGTGGGCAGGGCCGTGCGGGTGCGGGGTGCGGGTGGGCGCGGGGCGCAAACAAAGCCCGGCACAGCTCGCCGGCCGGAGCCCTGACGGCGGCCCCGCGCGCCCCCGGAGAGCCTGCGCCAACTTTGCCGGAGGCACTGGCGGCCGCCGGAGAAAGCCACCCCGGAGCCGGTCGCGCGCTGTCCTCAGCGCCCCTGGCGCAGACGCGCCAGTGCAGGACGCCGGGGCCCGAGCGGCCCCTCCAGCCCGGGCGGGGCCCCGTCGCGCTCCGCTGACAGCCTTGGTCGCGACGGTCGCGCGCCTTTGCGCGCAGTCGGCGAGTGGACAAGGGGGCGCGGGCAGTCTGCAGGCGCGCCGCTGCGGCGAGCTGGCCGCTATCGCGAGGTACTGTCCGGCACAAAGGGACCCATCCAAAGTGTGTGTGCCATCCCCACGGGCACGCAGCGCAGTCCCGAGTTCTTGGCACCGGATGAATCTGAGGCCAGCGCAGCCCCGCCCCGGCTCCAGTCACTGGGCATCATCGAACCCCGCTGCCGCCTGCACCCTGGCTTCAGACACCGTAGGTTCGTCCAGCAGTCTCGGTCTCATCCTTTAGTTCGGGCCAGTTTTTCAGAGAAGGCGTTTGCATGAGTTTGTGGGTTTGTGAGTTTGTCTTTAACAAAAGAGACCTTTAAGTTTTGACGTAGACACTTTGGGTTTTTACCGGTTGTCTTCTCGGTTCTGAACATCTTTCCTCTGTGCTTCTACAGAATTCCTGAATTCCCTTGAGCCATGTAGGTCCCCAGGGCATTGGCCTCTACTCCTTTGTGGCCTGAGAGGTTTGTGGGGATCTCCTCCGCTTGTCACCTGTTTCCAAGATCACCCTTGCTGTCCTGCTCCTTAGGAATGTAATCGTTGTCGAAACTGGCAAGCCCTAGTCAGCTTTGAGCAGAGGGGATTACTGGAGCAGAGCAGGAATGCAGGTTTTCAAGCGTGGCTGTTCATTGACTTCGTGAAAGCTGTGGGATGGCATGGTGTTCTGCACGCTGTTCGAAGGCTTTGTAGATCTCATCTAACTCCTGCAGAAGTGACTTAGTGCAACTGAGGCTGCAGCCTGTAACCACTAGAGTTAGCAGTGAGCAGTGGCCCTTCCACGATGGCTCCCGAGCTGCGGTGGCTGTGGCCATGGGTTAGAAGCCTTGGCTGACGGAGGCTGATGCAGGCTACCCACTGACAGTCCCGAGAGTGTCCTGGCACTCTGGCCGTTGGAGCTTGACAGTCACTGTTTCCAGAGCCACCTTTGGCTTCAGCCTTTATTCAGAATTTTGTAGTCACACCTGCTCATCAAAGCTCCTCTGTTTCTCCCCAAACATCAGATCACAGGGAGGGGAAGTTTGCTGACCTCAGTCCAGGGCAGAAACTCACGCCTCTTTGGAAGTGGGTCTAAAACTTAGCCTGTGAGAGTGTTTGATCCTAGTAGGGCCAGCAATCCACGTACTGCCTGTATGAATCCTTTATTGAGAAGTCTAAGAAGGCTTGAGGGGGATGCATCATGTATTTAAAATGTGAACTTTGACCTACCTTGATGAGGTCCCACTGTTACCACATTATGAAGCAAAGGCTGGAGAGTTTAAGAACAGCCTGAGCTACGTAGCAAGTTCAAGGGCAGCTCGGGCTGTATAGCAAGACCCTGGATCAAAGCCTAGGGCTAGGCACATAGCAGTAGAATTCTTGTGTAGCATGCAAAGCCCTAACTAAACTGCACCTCTATCAGTGAGGCACGTGCACACGCACGCACGCACACACATGCACGCACACGCACACACATGCACGCACACACGCACACAGTGCTAACCTGGCCATTCTAAGGCCACTGAGGAAAGCCAGGAATTCCACAGAGGGCTGGTGGGTAATGAAAACAAAGGAAGTAACAGCTTGTTCCCGGAGTACAGATCCTGCTCAACCTTCAAAGTCCCACACAAATGTCCTCTCCTTAATCTTCTCTTAACAGTCACAAGGCTATCACAGGACTTTGAGGTATTGTTTGTGGCACGTGAGTTAGCATGTGACTGAGGTAGCCATTGCTGGTCCCTATTCTTGCATGGAACACCCTATAGAATATAGAACATAGTATAGAATCTATAGCGTAAGCTCTGCCTAAGTGGATGTGTTAGTGTCCCATAATTCCCCTAAGGTAGCAGGCTTTAATCACTCACTCAGTCAGGGTGTGAAGGAGTGGGGGCCTTCCTTCCGCCTTCCGTGGGCTGCCCCACACCTTCTCAGCTTCTGGTGGCTGCCCCAGCCTTTGGTGCCTTTCACTCCCCATGAGGTGTTTTCCCCTTCAGGGTTCTCCTTGCCTGTTTTTCTCCCTCTTCTTGGAAGGATAACAGTAACATTAATTTGCAGGCGGCCCACTTTCCACGTTTAAGGGCTCCCTGTAGTAGCAAGGATGTGAGGTCAGGAAGTTTGAGCAAGTGTCAAGTAGCCCTAGACATGGAGCAGGGAGCGAGGACAGAGTGGAGGTCTGGAGCATGTGACCAGAGCCCTGGTGTGGGATGTAGTCAGGACTGTGCTCTGGAGGGCAGCGTGCACAGGTGAGCCTGGGATCCAGAGGTGGAGGTACAGCTGGCTAGTGTTCTCAGAGGTGCCAGCAACCCAGGACCAACTCTGCCTTCCTCTCCACCAGCCCAGGGCCATAGTGTCCAGCAACCAGCCAGGGCACAAAGCAGTGTGATTCCCATGGGGCATGCATATTAGAAGGGCCACCCGACGCCCCCTGCTGTCTCACACAGCAGTTACACAATAAAAGTTACATCTCTCTGTTGCTCATTGTGGTTTTTTTTTTTTTTTTTTAGGTTCTTAAGTGCATGCATGGGTACCTCTGGTACAGTGTACATGTAGAGGTCAGAGAGTCGTGGGGTCAGTTCCTTCTCCTTGTACATGGGTTCCAGTTTCCCCGTTTGTACACCCTGTTCAGTTAGGAAGGTAACTTGGCCACTTGGAAAGTTAGAGCTGTCCCCATAATGGTGAGTAGCTTGTGGAGGTGAGTCTGCTATTACAGTGGCAGGGTAGTAGCTCTTGGGTTCTTAAGCAAGAGTCCTCCTTGGGGGAGCACGGGAGGGAATGGAATCCCTTCGCTATTCAGGCAGGAGTCCACTTTGGGGAGGGGACAGTCCTTTGGCTTCTTTGCCTTCTGTCAGGCAAGGGACCACCCTGCATGGCTCTCAACACCCTTCTGGGCTCTCCTTGCCTGTTTTTCTCCCTCTTCTTGGAAGGATAATGGTAACATTAACTTGGAGGTGGCCCACTTTCCACGTTTAGGGGCTCTCTGTAGAAGCAAGGGTGTGAGAGCCTTGCAATCCTGGGATGGGGAGACAGACAGGCCTACGCCCTCTGCCCAGTGAGGCCTGGCTGGGAACACTCCTGCTGGATGTTCCCGAGAAGGCATCTCTGGCCAAAGGCTATTTTACCTCTGTTCCCTGGTCTAAAGGGGAGAGGAGCTTGGAATAGGATTCAGTGTTCCATGCCTCATGACACTGTAACAGTAAATTTTTATTTATCAAGCGTATATTTATTAATTCTTAACAATTACCTAACGTTTATATATAAAGTTCCTGAATCCTAAAGCCCAAACCCTAACTCTAAGACCTAATCTAAAACACCCTAATACGTGTCTCAAAAGGATATTCTCTTAGATTAATTCTCTGGGCGTGGATCCTTTATGGATGGCTGATTTTTGTCAAATCTTTCAGTCTTAAAGACTATGAATCTCGTTCATCAGATCTTAAGACAGTTTATAAATTTTATATGTTTCGACCATTGAGGTGGGGTGGCCCGTACACCAAACGAGAATTGTCTCTGCAGTCTTAGAGCTTAGAGTTTCCTAGACTTACCATTAAGATGCTTTGGGCCTCCACAGATATTGCTCCAGTGCTCCATCCAGTCCGATGCCCCTGCACTCCAAGGGGAGATAACTCCCCGCCTAGACGCTCCAGGTACCAGGGAGAATCCGTCCCTGGTCCACGACAGGTCAGTGCAAGATGGTGAAGCCCCCTACTTAGACGGTGATGTAGCTCCGCCAGACGAAGAGGAAGGCGGGTGGTGCAGGAGGAGTGAGGTGAAGCCTCTTGGGAAGATGAGGAAGGTGGGGCAAGGCCCCCATAGGCTTCCCACTTTAGATCCCTTGTGTTACAAAGATCTCAGTGTGAACTCTGGCCTCTTGTTATGCTTCCTCATGGGCTTTTGCAAGGTACACTCTCAGTGTGTCATCTGGTCTCATGATCGGCTGTTTGGCGGGCTTGATACAAGGCATACCCTTCAATGTCAGTCATATCCAGATGTAACCGGATCCACTCATGTCTTTTTACCTGAGATGCCTGTCTTTTTGCTATTCCAAAATCCCTATGCTGCTAAATACTATCACTAACCCCACCACATGACACCCCTGTCCATTGTGTGCATTTGGAGAGAATGCCTGTACTGTTTGGTGCTCTGCCCTGTCCATGTTCCTAGATTTCTGGGCCACTGGGCTTGCTTACCACCTATCACTCTGCTTGGAGCCCTAAGGCCACTTCAAGGAGTCTCCAAGCTACTGGTGATGAGCACACTGTCCAACAGATACAGTAAGAGGTGGGTGCGATCAGCAGCAAGCAGGGCATGGAACAACTGTCTTGAGGTTGGGAAGAGGCATTTAGGCTTCCAGGCCTAGTGCTGTGGCATGTGAGAGGAATTGAAGGCCTAAAGGAGTGGGCAGTGAGTGAGAAGGACGCGGAGTAGAGCAGGCTGTGGACAGGACCCACAGCCTACTTTTGCACTATTTTTCAAATTGTGCCTCATTTTAAGCACGTGCATATGGGATCCTATGGACTGTGGGGGAGCAAAACTTGGCTACTCGGGGTTCTTGGGCTCAAATTCTCTTCATCAATTGTAGTTGGTTTGTGTGTTTTCTGAACCTCGGTTCTTGCTTTTGAGTTAAAGGCACTTGAACAGTACAGAATGGACCATACCACCACTGTGTCATTTGGCAAGAGTGGTGAGGACTCTGTGGAAAATGGTAGAAAACTGTGGCCAGTCCAGAATCTTGTAAACAGATAGTTTCTGGCACATGGTTTGGATTCATCTGAACATTCTGGGTTTTAACGTTGACTGTCATCTGTGTGTCTTTCTTCAGTGCAGATTCTCATGGCGGTAGGATGATGTGCTGTGCTGTACTACCTCAATCTTCTTAAGCATCCAGAAATGCACAGGACCAGAGATGATAAGTGTTTTGTCTCACAGAGGTGCAAATATATTATACCTGTGGTTATGTATTTCACTGTGTGTGTGTGTAGTCTTTGAATATTGGACATATGTGTTAAATGTGGTGGTGAGACCACAAGGCTGTGCTCACATCCCTGTGCACTACCTGTGTGAGCTTTTCGGACCACCTTGAAGCTTTTGCCCAGCTAATTCACATCTTCTGCAGAAGGGCAAATTTTCAGAGGTGTCATCAGACTTCTAGAAACGTCTTCAGACCACGAACTGCCGTGATAGGTGATGTCATAGTTACTGTTCTCCTTGTTTGATACAAAGCAACTTAAGAGATTAAAGAAGTTGTTTCTGCTTAACAGTTGGAGGGTTCGAACATTGTGGCAGGGAAGGCATGGTGCCAGGACCTTGAGGCAGCTGGTCACACTGCTTCCATAGGCAGGAAGCAGAGGGTGCTGTGTGACAAACTTCTCCTGATAAGATAATACAAACATCTACTCATCCCACTCAGAAAGGAGCCCACAGTAGAACTTGCATCAATGTCCAGTCGAGTTTTATTGGGGTCACTTACAGAAGTAGAAATGACTCAAGGAACTGTGTCATCAAAGGTGTCCCCAACATGGGTGGCAGCTCACCGAAGCGAGCTCATAGGGTGGAGGCTGCTCAGCAGATTGGAAAGTGCTTTTTGAGAGAGCTCAGTTGTTCTGAGTCTCTTCCAGGTGGTAGGTCGGCTTGTCTTGGAATTTACTCAGCAGGCCTTACTGCTTGAATACCTTTGGGAAGCAGGGACTTTGTGAATCTGGTCAGTTTCAGGGACTTCCTGAAGCTGTTTTGAGTTTTCTTCCTGTCTTAAGGAGTTTCCCTGTAGAATGAGGTGTTTTACCTCCCTTTTCACATCCTGTGTCTTAAAAGAGATTTCCTCAGGGTAGAAGATTTTAACCTCAGAGGAAACAGGAAGATGAGGTGAATGATTGTGTTCAGTTTGTAGGCTCCTTTTTATTCAGGACTCACCCGCCCGTTAGCCGATATCACTCATGGTGAATGGGACGTCTCACCTCAGTCTAGTCTAGGTAATCCTTCAGTTCTAGGCAGTTGTGAGCTTTCTGAGTAGGTGCTAGGGATTGAACTCAGGTCCTCTGCAAGATCATCACTCATCTTAACCTTTGAGTTTTCTCTTCATCTATACCTTTTTTTTTTTTTTTTTTTTTTTTGGTTTTTCAAGACAGGGTTTCTCTGTAGCCCTGACTGTCCTGGACTTAACTTTGTACACCAGGCTAGCCTCGAACTCACAGAGATCTGTCTGCCTCTGCCTCCCCAGGGCTGGGATTAAAGGCATGCGCCACCACGCCCAGCCTTTGTTTTGTTTTTCGAGACTAGTTTCTCTGTGTAACAGAACCCTGGCTGTCCTGGACTCTGTAAACCAGGTTGGCCTTGAACTCACACAGATCTACCCGTCTCTGCCTCCTGAGTGTTGGGATTAAAGGTGTGCACTACCACGCCTGGCTTTTTTTTTTTTTTTTTGACAATGTCCCATAATGTAGTTCTGACTGCCCTAGAATCCACTACGTAGTCCAGGTTGGCCTCCAACTTTTGGCGCTCTTCCTGCCTCCCGTACTGATAGCACAGGCACATATATGCCCAGCTTTTGTTTTCTTTTCACTAACATAGTTTTAACTTCCAAGAGCTTTCTTTCTTTTTTTTTTTTTTTTTGGCTCCCTGTGGTTTTTAGTTCATTTATTTATCTAGTATGCCTGTGCACAGTGCCATAGGGTATGGAGCTCTGAGAACAACTGTGGGAGTCAGTTCTCTCCTTCCACTATGTGGGTCCCAGGGATTGAACTCATACTGTGAGCTTGGTGGCAGGTACCTCTACCCTCTGAGTCATCTCCCCAGCCCTTGTGCTAAATGTATTTATTGGTTGGTTTTGTTTGGGTTTGGTTTTGGAGACAGTTTCTCTGTGTAGCCCTAGCTGTCCTGGAGCCAACTCTGTAGACCAGGCTGGTCTTGAATGTACAGATCCACCTTCCTAGTCTCCCAAGAGCTGTGATTAAAGGTGTTAGCTGCCAGCCCCCTTTTTAAGATGTATTTACTTATGTATTTGTATGTATGTATGTATGTATGTATGTATGTACAAACACACATATCTGCATGTATGCCTGCATGCCAGAAAAGGACATCAGATCTAATTATAGATGGTTGTGAGCCACCATGTGGTTTACTGGGAATTGAACTCACAACCTCTGGAAGAGCAGCCGCTAGTGCTCTTAACTGCAGAGCCATCTCTGCAGCCTTTTTTTCCCCTCTTTGTTTTGTTTTGCTTTGTTTTTTGAGGCAAGGTTTCTCTGGGTAGCCCTGTCTGTCCTGGACTCACTCTGTAGACTAGGTTAGCCCTACAGTCACAGAGATCAGTTCTAGGATTAAAATTGTGCACCACCACATCTGGCTCCCAGTGTTAATTTTGAATAGCCCTATTATCTTTCATTTGTTTAGTAACTTGTCTTTATTATTGTGTTTTGAATATAGGGTTGTTGTTTTTCTTCATAATCTTGGTTGCTCCAAGTGTTGACCATTGAGAGGCCGTGCAGCAGGTCAGACTGATGTTCTACACGTTAGGCAGATGTTCTCTCCCTGGACTTTATCCCCAACCTTTGAAATTAATGTTTGACCCAGAGGGAAAACTTTTTCCATAGGCTGATGGTGGCTCTCATGGGTGAGCCCCGTTGAGACTGGGACAGGGTCAGAGGACTCTGTGTGACAGCCATATGTGGAGTCCTCCTTTGAGGCCCTCTCTGTCCTCCAGGTGCGGGTATTTCCTTGCAGGGACTGCAGCAGCTCCTCAACCCCACCCCCACCCCTTGTCCCTGCTAGGAGGGTGTAGGCAGGAGATAGACTGTCTCTGAACCTCTTAGGACTTCCCCAGGATGGGTCTGTGCACAACTGGTTGAGATCCTGTGCCTTGGCGACCTCTCTTCAGGTCTTACCTGTCCACTTGCTTTTCTCCCTACAATCCACAGCTGCCAGCGCGTATCCTGTTTTTGCTGTCCTTGGAATTCTATAACTTCTTGGTCCCCCACAGGCAGATCTGTGAGGGTCTGGAGCTCTCTGCCTGTGTGCTGTCTTTCCTGTGGATATTTTTAAACTAAAGCCAGCACCTTATTTGCTGTTTTAAGAAAGCATAGGCTGGAGATAGGGCTCAGCAGTTAAGAGCATGTAGTGCAGAGGCTTGCACCCTCACAGGGCGGCTCACAACCACCTGTAACTCCAGCTCTAGGAGACCTGACCCTCCTCTTCTGGCCTCTGTGGGCACCTGCACACATGTTGTGCACACACCAGCAAACACATGTACACATAATTAAAAATAAAATCTTAAAGCATGGTAACAGTTCAGTTTTGTGCTTTTAAGTGCTAGGTACTGTGTGAGACAGTAGCGTCCAGCCTCGTGGCTATGTCTTCCTTTTATTAAGGTTGTCCGCCCCTCTTACCTGCTCACAGGTGGCTTCTGTGTGGCAGTGCCCCCTAGTGGGCACTGAGTCCAGGATATGTTGTCACCTTACCATGGAAAGGAGAACAGTAGAGAAGAGGTGTTTTAATCTACAGAGGAGCAGGGCAGGAGAGATTGCCCCTGAGGTGGTACAGGCTGAGGGGTGGAGCTGGGAGCTGGGTTCAGGCAGAGGGCAGTTCCAGGGACCCATGCTGCAAAGTAGAGGGAAGGGCAGCTGGCAGCCTAAAGGAACAGGCCAAGTGCCTGTTTTTGAGAAGATGAAGGAAGGGCTGCCTGCCCTGTGTGGCACAGAAAGTAGCTGGTATGCCGGGCTTCCACCCCCAGGGAGAAAGTGGCTTAACACTCTACCTGCTGGCTGTCCTCTGTCCACTGGCTTGACACACTTTCTCTGGTCCCTCCCACCTCTCCCTCTGCCTTTCTCAGACACCCCCAAGAGACCATCAAGTGTCAAAAGGCCCTCTTACCCCATGCCTGCCCATAAACTTGGTACATGCCTTTCACTCACAAGCATTTTCCTGCCAATTCGCTGGAGCCAGTACATGCCAGGACATATGCACCAGCCCTGGGGTCTGTGGGGGTCAGACCTTCACATGACGGGGTTTGTGAAGAGCGCTAGCATGTCCTGCAGACACATCAGCACACGTAGAACATCTTGGAGCCCAGCCCAATGCCTCCGGCGCTGCCAGTGGCAGGTACAGGCTTGGGATCTGTGTTTCTGAGCAGTTCCCTACAGAGCTAAGGCTACTGAGTGTGGGCTGTGCCCAGTGGATTGAGGATCAGCCTCCTGCTCCCTAGAACACAGCCTCTGGCCTGTGCCACATTGCTGGGAGCCCATGGTCCATCCCCAGCATGTTCATGTCTGACCGCTCACGCATCCCTCAATGGGATTGTTTTCCAATCTTGACCCTGTGTTATGTGTAAGACAGTCTCAGAACAGTGCTGAGGTCTGCAGAGTGCAGGCGGGGCCTTCTGTCTCACTTCTTTTTTTTTTTTTTTTTTGGTTTTTCGAGACAGGGTTTCTCTGTGTATCCTTGGCTGTCCTGGACTCACTTTGTAGACCAGGCTGGCCTCGAACTCACAAAGATCCGCCTGCCTCTGCCTCCCAAGTGCTGGGATTAAAGGCGTGCGCCACCACCGCCCGGCTGTCTCACTTCTTTTAACAGTGCGCTCGGGTCTAGGGGAGACTGGAAGGGATGAGGTTGTAGATAGGTAAGGCCTTGGTTCGCTGGTCAGACCTCTCGCTGTCTTGCCTAGTCCTGTGTGACTGCAGCCACTCTTACTGGCTATGACGTCCCCTCGGCTCTCCTCACTGGCTCAGGCTGAACATAGCCTGCAGGGATGTAAGCTGTCTCTACCCTCTTGTGGAGTTGTGACTTGATGCCTGTGGCACTCAGGTAGGGGCCCAAGACCCGATGTGGGGGGTTCCTCTCGGCACACTCCCCAAGGGTCCTGGCATCTGAGATGATGCAATCCGGTCGCTGTGTGACCATGTGTGTGCCTTACTTACCTCTCCTCCAGATGCTGGACGAGAACCACCACCTGATCCAGTGCATCCTGGACTACCAGAGTAAGGGCAAGACAGCCGAGTGCACCCAGTAAGTAGCCATGCCAGCCCAGGATCCAGCTCAGCCCTGGTCTCTGTGACGGTGCCTTCCCTGTGTGCTGGGAAAGTCTCCTTGGGGGAGAGCAGAGTGAGATCAGATGTGGCCCCAAGAGTGCAAGTGAGGAGGGAAGCCTTGTCATCGGGCCCTGGGGAAAAGAGGGAAGGAGGAACATGCAGAGGTATTTCTACAGCCTCTATCCAAGGAGCCAGTAGTAGACCCAACCAGGAGAGACAGCTCACGCCTCAGGGTAGGCAGACTACCTGAGACCTCTCTCTCACCTTCATGAGCTGCCTTGGGTCTCCTGGTTATCAGCTGTGAGAGGCCTGGTTCCTCACCTTGTGCAGCTTGTCTGAGAGAACTGAGACCTTGCCCAGTGTGATATCTGGGCGTGGATCCTCAGTCCCCTGGGCCCTTCCTGTTTCCATATAGGACTCTTCAGGACGCCTGCTGCTGTGGTGTCAGCCTCATGTCTGACTGCGGAGCAGGGCTCTGTTCCCTGTTCTCAGTCATCCCCAGGCCTCTCCTCCTCTTCTACTGACCCAGTGCCACCTGCCTCTTGGCTCACATCTCAGGGTCTTCCCAGGGTTTAGTCATGGAACAGGAGCCTGCTTGGGACTTGGCTGGACCTGTTCCCTGCCCACCCGGTCCTGGACTGTGGAGGACTGCCAGCTGCCTATTTCCAACCTGGCCTGGGTGCCATCACCAGTGTCCTGCCAGGGTTTAGCTGGAGGTCAATGGTGACTTTGCCTCTACGTTGGGTGTGGTGGTTTGTCCTGTATGCTTCTCCCCCAGGTACCAGCAGATCCTGCACCGGAATCTGGTCTATCTGGCCACCATAGCGGACTCCAACCAGAATATGCAGTCGCTGCTTCCCGCGGTAGGTGCTGCGGCCAGTTTCCAAGTGTGTCATCTCAAGTAGACCCGTGACCGCCAGCACCCCAGAACTATGAGACACCAGAAATTAGGGGCTCTGGGAAAACAGTCACTCAGGGAGAGGCTATAAATGACTGTGGCAGACAGGAAGAACTGGGACTTAGCCTACTTAGTTTAGGAAAGTGACCTCCAAAACCAGCCCAAGGGCCGGGCGTGGTGGCGCACGCCTTTAATCCCAGCACTTGGGAGGCAGAGGCAGGCGGATCTCTGTGAGTTCGAGGCCAGCCTGGTCTACAAAGCAAGTCCAGGACAGCCAGGGCTGTTACACAGAGAAACCCTGTCTCGAAAAACCAAAAAAAAAAAAAAAAAAGATATAAAAAACCAGCCCAAGGAATGTGAACAGTGAGTCTCATGACCAGCAGGAGGAGGCTTTTCCCCTTTGCTGTAAACCCTTTTTCCTTCCTGTTTTTTGTGGTGCTGAGGCTTGAATGCAGGGCCTCATACATCGTGAGCCCCTCTGACTGACTGGAGCAGTCAGTCCCTAAGCATATGGGTGCATCACCAAGATAAAAAACAAAACAAGCCGGGCGGTGGTGGCGCACGCCTTTAATCCCAGCACTTGGGAGGCAGAGGCAGGCGGATCTTTGTGAGTTCGAGGCCAGCCTGGTCTACAAAGCGAGTCCAGGACAGCCAGAGATATTCAGAGAAACCCTGTCTCGAAAAACCAAAAAAAAAACAAAACAAAACAGATAAGTCTTTCGGTGCACTCCTTTAATCCTGGCACTTGGGAAGCTGAGATAGGAGGATTACTATCGGTTTGAAGCCAGACTCTGGGCCATATGTCAAGCTAGCTAAAGCTACACACCCAAACCCTGTCTAAAAAAAATAAAATAAAATAAGAAAGTTAAAAGCAAAAATCTCCAGTGCAGTCATGTTCCAGATATTAGCATAAATATTTTATTGTCTGTTTGATTTTCTGTAAATGCATTTTCCCCACATTAAATTTTTACTGTGAAGTTAGGTCTTGCGCCTGTGGCCAAATGAGGTAACATGGCAACACAAGGAGGCACCCACCCCATGATGACCATGGCTGGCTCCAAGGGGCCAGGGCAGATGTGTTACCAGGGATGGCTTACCCTCTGAAGCATGGCTCCCTTGGAAAGTAGAGGCCTTAAAAGTGTCATGATCTGGTTAGCTGTGGTGCTGATTGGGTGCCCGCTAGTGACTCCCCTTCTCATTTTGTTTTCAGTACTAGGGGTTGAACCTAGAGCTTTATACATATGAAGCGCTGTCCTCAGGCCTCATTTAACATCTTAAAAATAAGTTTTCCAGGCTTGATGGCGCACGCCTTTAATCCCAGCACTCAGGAGGCAGAGGCAGGCAGATCTCTGTGAGTTCAAGGCCAGCCTAGTCTACAAAGTGAGTTCCAAGATAGCCAGGGCTACACAGAGAAACCCCATCTCGAAAAAACAAAATAAATAAATAAAAAATAAATTTAACAATTTTTTATAATTATTTTTATTTTAGGTACATAGCAGGAGTTATCGACAGTCATGAACTGCCATGTGGGTGCTGGGATTTGAACTCGGGTCCTTCAGAAGAGTAGCCAGTGCTCTTAACCACTGAGCCATCTCTCTC
This sequence comes from Lophiomys imhausi, assembly GCA_907164525.1. NCBI lineage: Eukaryota > Metazoa > Chordata > Mammalia > Rodentia > Muridae > Lophiomys > Lophiomys imhausi. The sequence continues at coordinate 1,922,874 of CAJQZJ010033208.1, read as the reverse complement.
CCACCCCAAGTTTAACTTTTGTTTTTTTTTTTTCTTTTTTCAAGACAGGGTTTCTCTGTGTAGCCCTGACTGTCCTGAACTTACTCTGTAGACCAGACTGGCCTTGAACTTACAGAGATCCGCCTGCCCCTGCCACCCAAGGGCTGGGATTAAAGGGGTGTGCCACCACACCCAGCAAGTTTGACTATTTAAATAGTCTGGGCCTAACTATTTTGCCCAGACTGAACTTCAGCTCACTCTGTAGCCCAGGCTGGCCTTGAACTTGCCATCCTCCTGCCTCCCTCCGCCTCTCAGCTGAGATTACAGCCCCACAGCACCAGGTTAGGGGCTCCCTTTCTTGGCCAGGTATAGATAACTTGTGTCAACCTTTGGAGCCACTGATTGGTCTAGGAGAGGAGTCACCTCCCTCCTTCACCTTACGTTTGGCTGAAGGGATGAAGGGTGAGAGGGCTGAGGACACAGGAAGTAAAACTGCCGGAGCCAGCTTGTGCAGGGCCTGGGCCATTGATGAGGTGTGGACACTGAGATGCTTGGCCAACTGATTTGTGTTCTGAGCGTTGTGGATGGCCTCTGTCTTGGCCCAGTATCCCTGCTGGCAGGGGCCGTGCAGTTCTTATGGGCCCCTGAGTCCCAGGGGTGGCTCTTGGTGCTTATTCTCTGAGCTAACTCTCTTGTTCTAACCTTCCTGCCATCTACAGCCACCAACGCAGAACATGAACCTGGGCCCCGGAGCACTGAGTCAGAGCGGTTCCAGCCAGGGCCTGCATCCCCAGGGCAGCCTCAGCGATACCATCAGCACAGGCCTGCCCCCTGCTTCCCTCATGCAGGGCCAGATCGGTAACGGTGAGCAGGTTTGCCTCAGTGTTGTCACCAGTAACCATAGATAGCTGGCTACAGTGACAGCCCGCGGGGCTGGGCACAGTGCCTTCCTGTCCCGTCCTGTGCCCGCCTCTCCCCCACTGTCTTGGGTGTAGTTACTCCTCTAAAGCTAAGTGTATGTGGAGGTTCAATAGTTGTGCAGGGGTCTGAAGCTGACTCCAAGTGCCCAGTTCCACTGGACTCCGTCCAGTGGCACTTAACGTACAGACACGTGCTCCTGCATGGATTCTGTCAGGATGAAGGCGTGCTGCTGCTGCAGCGTAAGAACTCCTAAGAACAACTGGGGGCTCTCCGTAACCGTGACACGTGGTGTGTGTAGGTCATTAATCGCTTCATTCAGAAGTGTTCCTGGCTTTGAGTTAATCCTCCTCCTCAAAATCATCTGAAGGGAACTTGGATGGATGCCTTTACCTCGAGGTGGATACCTGGCTGGCCTCCAGCGCCTGACACTCCCTCTACTCCCCCTCCTGGCAGGTCCAAACCACGTGTCCATGCAGCAGACGGCCCAGAGCACACTGCCCACAACCTCCATGAGCATGTCAGGCAGTGGCCACGGTACTGGACCTGGCTACAGTCACTCGGGACCCACCTCGCAGAGTGTTCCCATGCAAGGCCAAGGTGCCATCAGCAACTATGTGTCTCGGACCAATATCAACATGCAGTCCAACCCAGGTACTGCCTCCACACCTGGCCCCGTGCCTATGGTCAGCTCCTAAACCCTAGCAAACACAAACAGCTTGTTGGTGTGGTCCCTAAGGGGCAGCCCTCGTGGTGGCTGCTCCCTAGGCCTCTCCCCAGGACTAGGTTGGTTTACACACAGTAACTCAGCTCTGGTTTCTCAGAGGCCTCAGGAATTCCAAGGAAAGTGTGCCATTGGCTGTGGGACTTGGAAGGGGAACATTGGCCTCAGGTGAGGGACCCCTGGCAAAGGCCGGAAGTCGAAAAGATGAAGAGTTACAGATACTAAGCTGGAGGTTCAGGCCTCGCTACAGAGCAGGGGCCCTGGGTTTGGGCAGTCCATGACCGAGGGTGCTAATCATTAGATCATGGAGTATCTAGAGTATGACAGATCTAGACATTCCCAGAGCATCAGACAAGGGTTACAAAACAAGATGGAATATCTCTTAGTGTTTCCTATAGTCATAACACTGCAGGCTTATGTTGTAATACTCTGTTACAGTGTTTCATTGAAGATTGTTTTACCTGTTCATTTTTTTTTCAACATGGTTACTAGAAGCTTTTTTTTTCCCCCTGTGCTGGGGACTAAACAGAGGGATACATGCAAGGCAAGGCAGGGCTCTACTAGTGAGGTACACCCCCTCACTAAATTGCCATGGCTAGCCTTGAATGTACTCTGTGGTCCAGGATAGCCTTGAACTTGGGATCTTCTTTCCTCTGTGTCCTGAGAAGCAAGGGTGACAGGCATGCTCTTCCAGACCTGTCCTTCCACAAACTTTAAGACAAATGGCTTCTATTTTGTTGGATAATGCTGTTCCAGTGAATTCTGAGCAGTGTGTGGACAGGCAGGTGCAGTCCACAGTGCTGTGGGTGGAGAGAGGGCACTGTGACTCCTTCAGGACAAGCCCTAGGGACAAGGAAGGACAGGATTGTCCATTCTGTGGACAGGAGCTGTGGGCTTCTTTCTGTTTCCCCTGGGGGCCTACCTCATCTTGCCCAGTGGCTTTTTCCTAGGGAGTCATGTTTGCAGGGGAAGGAGCCCTGCCCTACAGCTTTCTCGGGTTTATTTTGGGGTCTCTGTCCTATCACAGTCTCCATGATGCACCAGCAGGCAGCCACGTCCCACTACAACTCAGCACAGGGTGGAAGCCAGCATTACCAGGGCCAGGCTCCCATTGCCATGATGGGCCAGGGTGGCCAAGGGAGCAGCATGATGGGACAGCGGCCCATGGCACCCTACCGACCCTCCCAGCAAGGTAAGTCTGAGGCCTACTTCAGCCCATGGTGAAGGGCCAGTGCTCTGTCTCTCCCTGTGGGGGTCATAAAGTTTGGTTTGTAGCATAAGCAAGGGGCCTATAGGTGTGATGGGGACAGGTGAGCATCAGCTAGCCCAGGAAGCATTAGCTAGCCCAGGAAGCGGATATTTGGGTCTGGGGAGACAGGTGGTTGTTGTTCCAATTCCAGAGTATTTGGGCTACTGGGTTAAGAGGAGAAGGTGGATTAGTGGTTGGATGGTCCTGAATATGTTCCTCCCATGGACAAGACTGCATAGAATGGCCTTGCTACTAAATCAGGTGTGAACATGTCTCACCCACTCCGTGATGGTCCTGAATGTTTGGTCATGTCCCTGTAGGCTCTTCCCAGCAGTACCTGGGCCAGGAGGAGTACTACAGCGAACAGTACAGCCACAGCCAGGGTGCTGCAGAGCCCATGAGTCAACAGTACTACCCAGACGGTAAGACACACTGCTGGCAGCTCCTTGTGGATCTGCTCCTCAGACCCAAAGCTCTATGTCCTGCCAGCAAAGCATCCTCAGTCCCCTCTGCTTGAGCATACTGGGGCTGGGGCATGGACTGGGCTGGCCTCTGCCAAGAAAAGCTTCTGCATATGACACCACCCACCTCTTCCGGTTTTCTCTGCCTCCCTTTCCCAAAAGGTAGTAGGAGTCGGAGCTGAGTAGAGCCACCCATCACTGACAGGTGTGTTTAACATGGTGGTTCCTAACTTCAGCCTCCTGCCCTTACTTCTGCAAATTGTCACCTTTCAGTGGATTTGTGGAAGTGGCATTAAAGTGATCTTAATATTTGGTATTCTAGCCTATACCTATAATCCCAGCTCTCTGGTGGCTGAAGCAGGAGGATTAAGAATTTGAAGGCCAGGCATGGTGGCACATGCCTTTAATCCCAGCACTCTCGAGAGGCAGAGACAGGTGGATCTCTGTGAGTTCAAAGCCAGCCTGGTCTACAAAGGGAGTCCAGGACAGTCAAGGATACACAAAGAAACCCCGTCTCAAAAAACCTAAAAATAAAAAAAATAAAAATTGAAACCGGTCTGGGGTACATTAGGAGATCCTGTGTCAATAAATATCTATCTTAAAGATAGATTTTGAAGCCGGGCGGTGGTGGCGCACGCCTTTAATCCCAGCACTTGGGAGGCAGAGGCAGGCGGATCTTTGTGAGTTCGAGGCCAGCCTGGTCTACAAAGTGAGTCCAGGACAGCCAGAGATATTCAGAGAAACCCTGTCTCGAAAAACCAAAAAAAAAAAAAAAAAAAAAAGATAGATTTTGAGAGACAAAGTTGGAGGACTTTGTCTGGGGGACTCTGGCCAGTGCCTTGGTGTAAGCCATAGCGTGAGATGGGCTGCATGTCTGGACTGGGGAGTAAGAGCAGGGTAGGTGGCTGAGACGAGCCTTGTACCAAGCTGTGATGGCTGCTGTGAGATGGTGGCATTTCCAAAGGCCTTGTCATGGACACAGCACTGTGACCCAGAGCTGATGGGGACAGGAAAGAGCAGCTGGTACTTTCCAGAAGGGGTGACTTGCTCCACAATTTGCATCAGCCTCACAGCTCACAGTGTTAGTGACATCTGCATTTGAGGGAGAGGGGACAGGGGCTTAGATAGGCTCAGCCAGTTCCGTCTCATCCCCCTGGCCTGAGCTCACTGCTGCAGAGCCCAGTTGTCCCCAGGACCTAGACAGGAAGACACTCCCGCTGACAGTAGGTCATGTATTTTCTTGCAGGCCACGGTGACTATGCGTATCAACAGTCGTCTTACACGGAGCAGAGCTACGACCGCTCATTTGAGGATTCCACACAGCACTACTATGAGGGGGGTAAGGAGCATGGTAGGGCCACATACTGCATCCCAGAGTATGAACACAGTGCAGGCACAGTAGTTAAGACACCGTCCTCCTAGAGCTAGCGGCGCTGACCACCAGTGGGGCTCACCCAGGCTATTGATGGTAATAGATAGCTGGTGTAGGTTTGTGAAGTTGGGTTTGCTAGGCTCTGCTTTGGGACTTCACTTGCCTTGTATGTCTGGGAAACAGGTCAGAATTTGTCTGGCCATGTTGGGGATGTTGCTGCTGGGAAACAAATGCTGCCATTCTTCCAGCTTAACAGCCCATGGGCCAGTATGATTCATCTTTTGTAATAAGGAACCTGTGACCCCAGCACAGAGACCCTTGGTGGAAATGGACAAATGTGGGAGAGGAACAGCTGTGTGGCTCTGGACATAAAGCTTCGCTTTGTACCATGTGCCCATCTCTGTGATGTAAATGTGCCCATCCTGGCTGACTGGCATCACCACTGGGATGCCATAGAATTCAGAAGTGGAAGGAGATACATAGGTCGTGAGCCAGTTGAGAGTCATGGACTCATAGGACTTGGCATACATATATATACATACATACATAGTACATACACATTATTAAAAATATGTTCATTTCTGTCCTTTATTTAATTATGTTTGTGCACAAGTGCACACATGCATGCACACATGTGCTTGTGTACTCTCACAGGGGCTGTCCTTAGAGACCAGAAGAGGGTGTTGGAACCCTTGGAGTTGGAGTTATAGGTGTTTGCGAACCACCTAATGGAGCTCTGGGAACCAAACTTGGATCTTCTGGAAGAGTAGCCAAGCACTCTTTTTTTTGTTTGTTTGTTTGTTTTGAGACAGGGTTTCTCTGTGTAGCTCTGGCTATCTTGGACTCACTGTGTAGACCAGGCTGGCCTTGAACTCGCAAAGATCCGCCTGCCTCTGCCTCCCAAGTGCTGGGATTAAAGGTGTGCGCCACTACCGTCCGGCTAGCCGAGCACTCTTAAACCTCTGAGCCATCTCCCCGGAAATATTTCTTTCTTTTTTGTTTTTGTTTCTGTTTTTTCCAGAGAGAGTTTCTCTGCATAGCCCTGGCTGTCCTGGAATTCGCTCTGTAGACCAGGCTGGCCTTGAACTCAGAGATCACCTGAGTCAGCCTCCCAAGTGCTGGGATTAAAGGCATGCACCACCACTGCCAGCAAAATGTTTCTTAATAATTGACCTAGGGGCTGGATGGAGAGATGGCTCAGAGGATAAGAACACTAGCTGTTCTTCTGAAGGTCCTGAGTTCAACTCCCAGTAACCACATGGTGGCTCACAACCATCTATAATGAGATCTGGTGCCCTCTTCTGGAGTTCAGGTGTACATGCAATCAGAACACTGTATACACAATAAATAAATAAATAATTGACCTATAGTCTCTTACAATAACTGTAAGAAAAAAACACCCAGAGAGAGCTGAGTGGCTGTATTGATGACAGTGACATGCAGTTTGTTCTGATTCACACTTGACTGTCACCATCTACATTCATTTACCTGTGTTACGCCTTCTAAACCACACACAGTAGAGAGGGCGCTTCCCTCAGGCCTTGGCTATGGCCTGCTCAGTTGATGTTTAGCCTCTCAGGGCGGCAGCCATGGAGTACCAGCAGGACAGCTTGGCCATCAGGCCTTCACCCTGTCCTAGTCTGGAGGCCTAGTGTCTGAGCCAGAGTGTCTGCAGAGCTCAGGCCTTCACCCCGTCCTA
>CAJQZJ010033208.1:1899764-1916462 GCA_907164525.1 Lophiomys imhausi | reverse complement strand
TCAGGCCTTCACCCCGTCCTAGTCTGGAGGCCTAGTGTCTGAGCCAGAGTGTCTGCAGAGCTCAGGCCTTCACCCTGTCCTAGTCTGGAGGCCTAGTGTCTGAGCCAGGGTGTCTGCAGAGCTCAGGCCTTCACCCCGTCCTAGTCTGGAGGCCTAGTGTCTGAGCCAGGGTGTCTGCAGAGCTCAGGTCTTCACCCTGTCCTAGTCTGGAGGCCTAGTGTCTGAGCCAGAGTGTCTGCAGAGCTATTTTCTGCCAGCTCAAGGCACGTCTGCTCCAGGCCTCTCCAGCATCTGCTGGCTGCCACCGGTCTGGCTATCTCTTGGCTTGGAGAAGCAGGCTCCTGTGTCCACCTGCACTGCCATATGGCCTGTGTGTATCTACTCACATATCTCTGCCTTCACACAGACCGCTCTTCTTGGCATCCACTGAAGATCTTGTTTCTGACTAAGGTTCTATTCATGTCTTAGGAATTAAAGATAACATTTGGGTCTGTTTTTTACTTTTTTTTTTTTTTTCTCCAAGTACCCCTGGCTGTCCTGGAACTCTCTCTGTAGACCAGGCTGGCCTCAGATTCACATAGATCCTCCTGCCTCTGCCTCCCAAGTGCTGGGATTAAAGGCGTGCACCACCAACACCTGGCTGTATTTTACTTTTCCTGTTGCCATAACAACACACCTGACACAAGCAACTTGTGTGGTCCATTACCACACCAAGTACACTCCACGGTGGCAGTTGGAAGCCGAGAAGGGCAAGTGCCGGTGCTCAGCTCACTGTCTCTTCTATATTCAGCCTGGGTCCCCAGTTCATGACTTGGGGCCACCTGTATTAGGTTAGACTTCTCAAAAAACACCTTCAGAACTGGGTGTGGTGGCACACACCTTTAATCCCAACACTTGTGAGGCAGAGGCAGGTGGATCTCTGTGAGTTTGAGGCCAGCCTGTTCTACAAAGTGAGTCCAGGACAGCCAGGTCTATTACACAGAGAAACCCTGTCTCAAAAAAACAAACAAAAATCCACCTTCACAGGCACACTCAGATGTGTCTCCTAGGTGGCTCTGAATCCAGTCACATTAACAATAAAGATCAACCATATGGAGTGAACATGATGGTTCAGTGTGCAGTGCTGTTGTTAGCCTTTATCCGAGCGGTCACATCACCCATTTTGTATTATCTGGCTTTTCATTTGTATTTTACAAAATAATAAAACAAAAATGCCACATGACATTTGAGCCACTGTAGAAACACACTGCCTCTAGAGACACAGTGAAAGGGTTCCATGGCTACTCACTTGTCCTATGGGTGACAGGAGCCTTCTACACTGTCCACGAATGAGACTGTACCCCTTCTTTCTGTAGGAAATACGCAGTACAGTCAGCAGCAGGCTGGGTACCAGCAGGGCACGGCACAGCAGCAGACCTACTCCCAGCAGCAGTACCCCAACCAGCAGAGCTACCCAGGGCAGCAGCAAGGCTACGGTAAGAGGAGCCTGAGTCCTCACAGGGACCTTCTGGTGGCAATGCCATCATTCAGGGAGCTGTTTAGTAAAACTTATCTTGGCATGGATGGTGATTTCTGGAGATGCTAGGGGATTGCACAGAGGGATCCCACGTACCCAGTGCCCTGCCTCACTGTATCTAAGATCATCAATTACCCCAGGACACTGGACATAATTCAGAAGCCAACACTGGAACATGGAGAGACAGCTCAGCTGTTAACAGCATTTAATTCTCTTGCAGAGGACCTGGGTTCGGTTCTCAGCACCCACATGGTAGCTCCCAGCTGACTGTAACTCCAGTCCCAGGGGAGATCTGACTCCCTCTTCTGGCCTCTGATGTGTGTGATGCACAGAGACACATACGGGAAGAAAGAAAAGCAGCATTGGGCAGTAGCTTACAGGCTACAGCCATGTAGCACTGAAAGTCTGCCAGGGTGTGTTCCCTGATTCCCAGACATCTGTGATAATCTGTGTTTTATCCTCAGCACCACACATACAGAAAGATAACAATAACCAAGCAGACGCACGTTATCAATCCTTCCCTGAACCTGGTGTTTGTTCTCTGCCTATGAGTTTCCCCTGTTACTGTTGACATTTAAAGTGCTTTACTGTGTCTACCATAACTGACCCCGGCTGGTTCTGGAGCAGCCCTTCACCCACATCTGTAAGATGGCAGGCCCAATGTGCTGGGGACAGGCTCAGTCCCAAATCCTCACAGGACTATCAGGGATGGCATTATGAAACTTGTAGTACAGGCTCTATCCATCAAAGGACAGGTACCTGGTCCTTGCATGTTTGTCAGTGCGGAGAGCTGTTCATGGTTGGTCTCACAGCCTCTGCTGTCTTCACAGGCCCTGCCCAGGGAGCACCCTCACAGTACTCAACCTACCAGCAAGGACAAGGCCAACAGTATGGAAGCTACAGAGCATCGCAGACTGGACCTTCTGCCCAGCAGCAGCGGCCTTATGGCTATGAGCAGGCAAGTTCTCTGGGTGTGCTTTTCAGGATGTGCTGTCTGCCAAGTTAGGCATGGCAGGGATTTTTCTAAGTTCCTGAGGAGTGATAGGTGGGACCAGTTGGCTTCCAGGAGAGCAGCAGTGTGCACCCACTGCGGGGCTAGGGTTGCTAGGGTGGTCTTGGTGACAGAGGTGCCTGTCTCCCAGAGCCCAGAAAAGAAGATCTCATGAATTTATGGTCCATCAAGTGGCATGCTAACTTAGTTACAGACTGAACTGGAGAGCGTGACAACATTTGCCTCTAGAGGGGACACAGCAGTGACATCTCAGGGAAAAGTGTCCTCACTCCAAACCTTTAATGCAGCCTGTTTTAGCTGTGGGCCTCAATGTCCCAACCAAGTCAGCTGGCCGTGGACCTAGTCAAGGGCAGGCAAGGTGTTGTGCATATTATGTATGTTTTCTAGTGTCTCTATCCTCTACCCAAAGATGCAAGTCACTCCCCAACCTTACTCCCCAGTTTTGAGGATCAGAAACAGCTCCAGGCACTGCCATATATCCCCTGCAGAAGAACTAGCTGTCTAAGAGGCACTGGGTTAGACTTACTCTATGTTGAAGTACTGCCTGCCCTGAGGATTATACTCAGGGCCTGCTGTGCCATCTGCTTCACCCACCTGGGTACAGCACCAGAAGCCTGTCAGACTGTCTCTACGTAAGCCAGCAGTGGGAGAAAGAAGCTGGGTTGAATGCCTGTGCCCTTAAGGACAACAGTCCTCCAGGAGGTCCTCCTTCTGGGTGCAGGGTTCTGTTAGCCTCCTACTCTGCGGTCATACAGGACTCAAGCTCCAGTTCTCCCTTCAGACTTTGTATTGACTGATCCTGTTAACTAGTTCACGCTAACCCCAGTTCCTAAGTGAAAGAAGGCGCTCAGGGCCCAGGGGACTCCTTTCCTGGAAAGCCAGCGTGGCGTCTGGTTAGGCATATGGCCAGGCCCTCGCTCCTACAGAGCCCCTTGCATCACTGAGATTGTATGCCTGTGAGGAAGGCTGAAAATAAATCAGGTCAAGAAAACAGTTGTCTTGGGGCTGGAGAGATGGCTCAGTGGTTAAGAGCACTGGCTGTTCTTCCAAAGGCCCTGAGTTCAATTCCCAGCACCCACTTGGTGGCTCACAACCATCTATGCTGGGATCTGGTGCCCTCTTCTGGAGTATAGGCATACATGCAGGCAGAATACTGTATGCATAATAAATAAGTCTTTTAAAAAAATGATCTCAAGTAGGGGAGTGAGTGTTTGCCTAAAGGATAATAAATACCTCTGGATTAGAGAAATGTTACGTCTCACTTCATGGGTTTTGGCAGACTGTTAGCATACTTGTTTGTGTGTTAACTTTCCCCCGTGATCCAGGGTTCTGGCTACAGGAAGAACCTTCCTGTTTGGGTGTGTAGACCCTGCCACTCGGGACTGTAGAGGTGTAATCTATGTCTTGTTCTTTTTTAGGGCCAGTATGGAAATTACCAGCAATAAAGGACAAGCGTTGTCTTTGGACCTTTCATAGTAGTATGTTCTGGACAAGCTGGTGGCAGTTATGATGAGCACATGTTGGTCACCCTCCGCCCGATGCCTCGTCTGCATGTGAAGCAGGCTCATTTCATGCCCAGTGTGCACCACTGGCTGCAATGGTGTGACATGTTTGGTGCTGTGTAAAGTATTGCATATCGATACGTTGGAGAGATTGTCCTGTTTTTGTCCCTCACCCCCTCCTTGATGTTCTTAGCTAGCTTTGGGGTTCATGCTGTCATCATGTGTTCTGTGTCCAGTGATGAGACAGTATCTAAGATACCATGGTCCCTGTTACCGTGAACAGACGCGTGTGTCCCCTCTCACACCACTATTGCAAAGTGGACTGTAAATGTTTCTTTAACTGGCTGCCCATAGCTTGACATACGTACTTACAACCCTGGGTGGCTAGCTCTTCTGTGCCTAGATAGGGCTTCGAGACATCGTCTGTGTCTTGCGCCAGTTTCTTGTATCATTGCAACAAGAAAAATGTGCTTCATGTGGAGAGAGCATGAGCTGTTCTTTCCAGAGCTCACACTTTACTTGTGTCTCTCCAGTTCCCATGATCCCAAAGGGTTTATGTCTTTGCATTGGGAAGCGAGGAAGGATCCGTGTCCACAAGGACAGTGTGAGGGCAGCCTACCTAGGAAGGTGGGGCTGTGCAGGGCAAGGCTCGCTGTATTATACAGAGTGTGGCTTCAGCCCTTGATCACATGGTGTCATTTCTAGGGTTTGAGTATGCCCAGTCCTAAATTTAAAGGGAATTCACTGTACTGATGCTAAATTCTGTAAGCAGTTGGCAAGTGTTTATATTGCTTTTTCAGGACCTCTGAGTTCAGATTGCCAAGCAAATGTTCCTTTGTGTTTAGGGAAGTCTGAAGTCCACACCATATTTTTAATGAATCCAAATAACTATTATGTTCTTTAAAAGTATAAGTTTTTTTTTTTTTTTTTTTTGGTTTTTTCGAGACAGGGTTTCTTTGTGTAGCCCTGGCTGTCCTGGACTCACTTTGTAGACCAGGCTGGCCTCGAACTCGCAAAGATCCGCCTGCCTCTGCCTCCCAAAAAGTATAAGTTTTATATAGTGAAATTTGAGTGATTTTTTTTTTTACTTCCCTAGAATGTTTAATGTCATTTTAATTCTGTGCAAACATGAGAGACAGCCTTTTTGAAAAGGTACACAATCAGAGGGGAACACCACATATAATGTAGCATGAACATTTCTCACCCTTTATTTGGATAATAATAGTCATGTTACATGAAAAAGGAAAAAAAAAAAACCCTTCAAGATAAGTGCTAAGAACAACCAAGAAAATACAAACAAAAAAAAACCCTAAGGATCCCAGACTTGGTACATCAGGCCTGTCCACCATGAAGCTTTCGTTGCTTTTCATGTGTAGCCCAGACTGGCCTCAAACTCACTCCATAGCTGAGGCTGAGCTTAATGTGATCCTCCTGCCACCACTTCCCAAGTGCTGAGGTTCCAGGCACGCACCGCCACACCTGGCTCTGTTGTTTTCAGTTGATAGTTTTTAAAACATAAAACCTTCTGAGGCTCAGTGGGTACGGATTTACAAGGCACTTTTGTGGGGTTTTCTTGAATTAACCTTGACAGCCTTGCCGGAAACTGACAGCACAAGGTCCACTGCACACTCACAGTAGAATCAAGTGCCACGCTAGTGGACTTGTCTGTGTTGGCTGCCATCTTATCCTAGGACATTCTCCCCTCTCCTATAGGACTCATACAACAAACATGGGCATACATACATGTCTCATAGGCATAGGGCTTAGGAAATACTTAGCCACTGGCAAGGGCTGACTACATGACGGCATTAACTTTACAGACACAAGTTTCTGATCGCTAAGTGACAGAAGTATTAGCAACTTCATTTTAGGGAATCACCTCTTTTGCCCCTTTCTTTTCTGGCAATTTTTATAAAACTAGTGTACAAGCTCAATAAGGGGCTAAAATTTCCCATTGAAAATGTCGAAACATTTTAAGTAACTGTGAAAATGATTTTTATTCCTTGCCAATCTGGGAATATGCCTTTTATGTATGTGTGTGTGTGTTTGTATGTTAAGTCCTGTATTTGCGTGTGTGTTAAATGCTGTATTAGTCTGAGTGTGTGTGTGTGTGAAGTGCTGTTGTATTAATACTTTTTGAAAGAAAAGGACACTTAAAAATGTATCACCCCAAAACTTCAATCTGATATGTCTTACATTAAGAATTTCTTGAATGTTGTGTATATATTTTTAAAAGCACTTTGTGAAATAGTTTGTACATTTTTCCTAATTTATACATGATTTTGGTGTTAATATATTTAATGATTAATAATAATGTTTATTTAATGTTTTGTTCATTTTTATGTAATTTTGTTGGGGAAAGTGATGCCAGCAGTTCCTTTTCATTGACTGTATCATAGCTTTTCTTCTGTAACATGAATGTTTGGAAAGTCCTAGGCTGAAATGAACCCTTCGTGCAGGTGTGGTTGACTGTGTTTTGTTTTTATGACTCCTCCTACTGAAGGCCAGAAAAGATGCCAAGGGAGATTTGGAAATCCCTGCTCCTCCTTCCTCCTGTTTCCCAACATTCGTTGGTGAACTTGACCAATGATGACTGAGGCTTTCAGACTTGCTGACAGTACCTGCCTCAGAAACTGTGCCTGTCAGGGTCAGTGGTTCGATAGGCATCCTCTCTCCAGACTTCTTAGCGTAGCACAGTGGGAGACGGGAGAAGTCTGCAGAGATCCTGGGCAGAACGAGGGCCTGCACCCGGAAGGAAGTGTCTTCCTTCTTGTAGTACCAGTTTTCAGGAGTGAGTTCAGTAACTAGCGTCCATTCAAACTTGTAAAAAGAGGAAGACTTTTCTATTTCCATTAAAACCTTTTAGCCATTACTTCTGTTTATTGAACAGGTTAAATCTGTGTTGTGGTTTGTGAACGTAGTGCAATTTTAAAACACCCTCTCTCATTTTCACCCTTTGTCTGGTTCGTTAGTTTTTGTTTTTAGACAAGAGACTCACTGTGTATCCCTGTCTGGCCGGGGACTCTTCATTCAGACCAGGCTGGCCTCCAACTCACGGAGATTCCCCCGCCACTTGCCCGAGGCTGGAATTAAAGGCGTGCGACCCCGCACCTGGCCTTTTCCTGGTTTTGTGAGACAGGATCAGTGTGTATCCCAGACTGGGCTGGAATTCGCGGTGCTTCTCCTGCCTCAGCTTCCTGAGAGCCGGGTTGGTGAACGCACTTCGGAGCGGGCGGGACGCGACATCCGGGTTTGCGCGCTGGCGCACTGCGCAGGCGTGGCCGGAATCCGCCCCGGAAGCAGTCGCGCGGCTGGAACCCGCCCCGGAAGCAGTCGCGCGGCCGGACAAGGTAGCTGCTGGGAGCCAGTGGGTGAGGTTGTGCGTTCCACAGCGGCGGGCGGCGGGCGGCAAGGGCTGTGTGCCTTGGCTTACACGCTATTGAGGGCCCGAGCGCCAGAAAGTTGGCTTCTGAAAGATTTGTTCTTAGCTAGAGCGTGGTGGCGCATGCCTGTGATCTCAGCACACCGGAGGCTGAGGCTGGAGGATTTTTTTTTAGGAGTTCGAGGCCCGCGTAGGCCACATAGTGAGACCGTGAGCAGAAAATAATGGCACAAACTTCCCCTTGCCCAACTCTTTTGGAAAACCTTTACGGGTGCACCCCTCGGGTGGGGACTTGCCACAGGGCGCTGCCTAACTTTGGGCAGTTGTCTTATCCTGAGTTCCAGCCTCCACTGCTCTGTAGGGGCGTGTTTTAAAGATCTGGCAAAGATGCATTCTACACACTGAGGACCGGTAGAGATGTGGCGGGGCTGGTGCCCTGCAGAGCAAATGGCCCACTCAGGAGCCTAAAGGACGAGGTGCGAGAACGGTTGCGGAGCTGTCAGAGGCTTCCCTTCCTGCTCTGTGAACCAGGCTGTGGACCTGGCGGAGGAGGCAGCCGTCCCACGGGGCCCCATAGGGCGGACGCTAGGCAGCAGCGTTTTTGAAAGGAACGCGTGCTTTATTTTGTTTTTGAGACAGTTTCTCTCTATGTAACCCTGGCTGGTCTGGAACTCAGAAGATGCTTGTCTGGCTTCCAGAAGTGCTGGGATTAAAGGCATATGCCACCACACACAGCAGGGACACATTTTTCGCTATGAATGACATGTAATTAAGTAAAAAAAAAAAAAAACATGTAATGCGAATTGTCAAGTGACAGAATGATACTCTGGTTTCTAAATATTTTCCACATGATAAAAGTAGATTACAAATATATGTAATGAAGTGTAACAGTATGTTGCAGAAACAGTAGTGCTCCTGTGGGATTTAATATCCTGTAGCAAAATGAAAACAAAATGCTTAGAATTAAGTTAGTTAACTGTGAATACTATGAACCAGTTGAAGGATAAATGTTGTGTAAGGACACAGCATGCCTCACAAAGAACAACCCTGAAGACATGGAAACATTTCTCAAGAATTTGTTTTCTTGTTTTTTGTTTTGTTTTGTTGTTTGTTTTTCAAGACAGTTTCTCTGTGAAATCTTGGATGCCCAGGAAATAGCTCTGTAGACCAGGCTGGCCTTGAACTCACAGAGATCTGATTGTCTCCACAGTGCTGGGATTAAAGGCGTGCACCATCGCCACTCAGCCCGTTCCTTTTCTTTTTTAAAAACAGATTTTCATGTACCTCTGGCTACCTGGCTGTCCTCGAACTTGCTATGTAAGAGAGGATGGACTTGAACTTCTGACCTTGTCACCTCCGCCTCCTGAATGCTATGAATATGAGGAAGTGCTGGCTTGCCTCGTTTCTGTGGTTTTGGGAGTCGGACCTAGGGTTTGTGCATGCTAGGTGAGCTTGCATTCTACCAACTGAGCTAGATCCCCTCTCCCAGAGTGCTTTCCCCCCCTCAACGGAGACATTTGTGGCACACATTTCTGATCCCAGCTACACAATCAGTTCAGTCAATACAGTGTGAAATCGGTACAGACTGCAGTGTTTCTTGTGGACATTAACCAGGAGCACAGCACCCGGTGTAACAGTGACATGACCTGAGTCTAATGTGAGCCTTTCACGCTGCAGCGCTGTCCCCACAGGTGGGAAAGCGCTCGGGTTGTCAGGCTCCAGACCCTGACTGTCTTCGCTGGCCCAGCAAAGGCACTGTCAGAAGGGAAGGGAGCACACTCTAGGCTCCCTCTTCAGTGTGCTGCAGGTCGACCTGCCTGCTAGGACTTCCTGGAGTGGCAGTCTCCTGATGTATATTGCGTGGTATAGCCCTGTGTGGCCTGTAGCACTGAAGAACTAGGTAGTTACATTTTATTTACCCTTTGTGAGCATGCATGTGAGTGTGCAGGTGTGTACACATGCACATGTATGTGTGTAAGGCAGCCATAGGGTCGTGCTCTTTTTCCTAAATGTGTGTGTGTGTGTGTGTGTGTGTGTATAGAGAAAGAATATGAGTAATCTGTCTTCACGCATACCAAAATAGGGAATCTAATCCCATTACAGATAGTTGTGAGCCGTTGTGTAGTTGCTGGGAATTGAACTCAGGATCTCTGATAGAGCAGCCAGTGCTCTTAACTGCTGATCCATCTCTTATAGAATAATTCTTCTCTCTCTCTCTCTCTTTCTTATTCCCTTGAGGCCATGTTTCTCAGTGAGTATGGATCCAGCCAGGCAGCCACCAAGCCCCGTGCATCTTCCTGTCTCAGCCTCCCTACAGTGTGTGTGGGTTACAGGTGCATGGTCACCCCAGCTTTTCATATGAATGCTGGAGTCCCAACTCAAGTCCTTAGAGGATTCTTCCCCATGCAGTCATCTCCCCAGCCCCTATCTTATTTAATTTTAACTTTGCAGTCCCAGTGGCTAGTTGACACTGGATGGGACAGTGAGAGATTGAGCAGCAATGAGGAAGACATTGAATCTATTCCCTGGCAGAGAGTCACATCACTCAGAGAGTCTGTACTCTAACTGAAAGTAGGGAAAGGAGCGGGCTGTGCTGGCACGCACCTTTGGTCTCAGCACTTGCAGGCAGAGGCAAACAGTTCTCTGTGAGTTCCAGGCCAGCCAAGGCTACATGATGAGACCTTGCCCCAAAACCAAACAATGGAAAAAGCAGCAAAACAAAAACAGGAAGCACAGAAAGAAGGAAATTTGCCAAACAGGCCTGATTCTGCATCAGGGCTCCAGGTGACTTTAAAAATGTATGTTCCTGACCTTTGGGTTTTGCTCCACCAGTGCTGGATGGTAGACAGCCTGTGCCTTGCAGATCTAGCTGCCAGGGTGCCAGAAAGCACCCACAGCAGAGCCAGGAATTGGGCTTTTCTCGTTGGCCCACTGTGTTCCTACTAAACTCCTACCTTCCCATGCATTAGCCCAGGGCCTTGGTGGGTTATGTTCCTGTTTTTTGCTTCAGTGTCTTCTTCTGTAATGTTACTGCAATGTAACAGGTTTCTCTATAACAGAGCCTGACTGTCTTGAACTCACTTTGTAGACCAGGCTGCCGTCATGTTATTTTTCCTTAAAAGGTTTATTTTTATGTGGATTGGTGTTCTGCCTGCATGTCTGTATGAGGGTGTGGATGCTGGGAATTGAACTCTGGTCCTCTGGAAGAGCAGCCAGTGCTCTCCAACCACTGAGCCATCTCTCCAGCCCCACCTTCTTTTGTTTGTTTTGTTTTGTGTTTTGAAACAGGGTTTCTCTATGTAGCCCTGGCTGTCATGGAACACTGTCTGTAGACCAGGATGGCCTCAAACTCAGGTAGATCCATCTGCTGCTGCTTCCCGAGTGCTGGGCCTGAAGATGTACCTCACCACACCTAGCAAAGGGATTGCTTTCTTAGCTTTAATTTCTAGTTGTTTGCTGCTGGCATATAAGAATACTTGATATTCTAAGCCAACGGATTCTTTTATGCATTTCCCTGGGGTTTTCTGTGCAATCAGTCTTCTGCCCTACAAGCACTAACATTTTTACCTCTTTTTTTTTTAAGATTAAAAAAAATTATATGTGTGTGTGTCTGCCTGTGGGTGTGTACACAAAGAGCAGATCTCTGGAGTTCAGGACAAGGTGTTGGAGTTCCTGGATCTGTGGGTACAAATGGTTAAGCTGCCTGACACAGATGCTGGGACCTGAACTTGGGTCCTTTGCAGAAGAGCACACACCCATAATCGCTGAGCCGTCTAGAGCTAGACCACCTTGCCATGGGAGAGCATACGGTTTACAGGCATGAACATCCCTGCCTTTCCTGGGTCTCGGGTACCACTCTTGCTTTCCTGTATGAAGTGTGGCATCAGCTTAGGCCTGACCACTTGCCCAGTTCCGGTTCACATTCCTTTCCCATCCTGTTTGCTGAGGCATTGATTTCCCTACTGGATATTAAGAAGGTCCCAACCATATGCCGTAGCACACCAGCCAGGATCCAGCTGCAGAGGTGGCCCTGTGCTCTCAGAGCAGACCCTGCTAGGTACTAGCCTGGGGTCCTGAGAGCAACATGTTGTCCTGAGGGGTACTGGCCTCTAATTTTGCTTTGTGTGAAAGCTAGGTTTTGGTGTGGGGCTACACCGATCTAAAATGTATTGGATAGTGGTCTAGTTAATGAAAGTTTGGGGCTCTTTCTTGATAGTATTTGCCAGGAACTTACCACCAAGTCTGAAGTTTGAGAATATTGTTTTCTAGAAAATGTGATTTCTTGAGGAGATGTAAGGCTGTTTGTTCTTGTGTTTGTTTGAATCTTTAAAGGTATGTTCCATCTGGTTGCCAGGCAATGGTGGCACAGGCCATTAATCCCAGTACTTGGGAGGCAGAAGCAGGCAGACCTCTGAGTTCTGGACCACCCAGTCTACAGAGTGAGTTTCAGAACAGCCAGGACTACATGGAAAAACTCTGTCTCATAAAACAATTTAAAAAAAAAAAGGAAAAGGTATATCCATTTGACACAAGCTATTGAGTGAGTTTCAGAGTACCACATCTGAAGCATATAGGAAATCCTTTGTTACTTCTCTGTAAATGTGGTCATTCCAAAGTAATTAAATAGAATACTTTCATGGACAAGGCTGGGGTTGTAGCTCAGTGGTAGGATATTTTCCTTGAGTGTGTGGACCCTGGGTTCAATCCCTGGCTTTGGGAGAAATTAAAACAAAAACAAAAACCTTTCAGGGGGCTCAGTGCTTAAAACTATGGCTGCTCTTACAAAAGACTAGGGTTCCATTCCCAGAACCCACCTGGCAACTCACAACTGTAACTCCAGTTCCAAGGGATCCAATATCCACTTTTTTGTATCCACAAGTACTAGTATACATGCGTATGCATTCATGTACTACACATACATGTAGGCAAAACACCCATGCTCATAAAATAAGTTAAAAAAATAATAAAAAGGATAGCAAAAAGAGGGTGTCCCCATGGAGTGGTGACCCAGCAAGGAAAAAGGGAATGGGTCATGAAGTTAGGCTTGTTACTAGACACATAAAGAAAATCTGTAAGGAGAAAGGAAGTCACCAAGACATAAAGGCCATTTGAGCGACACCAGACTATAGGATTGGATATGTCTATATGTCAGTCTCTATTGACAAGAGATACTGTGACCATGGCTACTCTTTGTTTGTTTGTTTGTTTGTTTTTATTTTTCAAGACAAGATTTCTCTGTGTAGCCTTGGCTGTCCTGGACTTGTTTTGTAGCCCAGGCTGGCCATGAACTCAGATCTGCCTGTCTCTGCCTGCTGAGTGCTGGAATTAAAAGCGTGCGACACCACCCCCACCTCACTGCTACTGTTATAAAGGAAAACGTTTAATTGGGACTAGCTTACAGTTCAGAGGTTTAGTCCATTATCATTATAGCAGGAAGCTTGGTGGCATGTAGGCAGGCATGGTCTGGAGAAGGAGCTGAGAGTTCTATATCTGGATCTGCAGGCAGCTGGAAGAGAGAGAGACACTGGGCCTGGCTTGAACTTCTGAAACCTCAACCCCCGCTCCCCAGTGACACACTTCCTCCAGCAAGGCCACACCTCCTAATAGTGCCGCTCCCTATGAGCCTATGGGGCCATTTTCATTCAAACCATCACACTGTGAATTTAATTTCCAGCAGGTGTGGCATGTGCATGTATGCAGCACACGGTGTGAGTGTAGACCTGACTAAAGGTGAGAGTATGGTGTGTGGGGAGGAGGGAGGAGCGAAGGTGTCTACATTCCCAGCTGTGTCCATCAAAGGTCTGGGACAGCAGTGTCACACAGCACCTAGATGTGGACCCTGGAGGTGAGGCTGTCTGCAGGGCTGCTCATGAAAAGGTGCTCAGACCCACAGCACAAGCCAGGAGGACCTTAAGCTCCAGGATGGACTATTTAGCAAATGCTAGCCACACTAGGAACAGCTGGAGTCTCAGACTGAGTACTGCCAATAGCTCATGCACTGACCTAGGAAGACATGTGTGCATAAAATGATAAGCTGCTGATGTGTGCAGGAGCAGGGTTGAGGTGCCTCCCTGCATCCCTATCAAGTAGCCAGGCAGAGAGGCCCTTGCCCAGGAGTGTCCCTCCCTGTGGAGCCAGAGTATGGCCCAGCAAGCTGTGTGCTCACCAGCCCAGCTTTCCTGCAGCCTAAGGGTTTTATGGGTGTGCTATCTTGCATGCCTTTACATCCCTAGCTTCTTTGCCTGCTGCAGGCGTGTGGTGGAACTCAAGCTTCAGTGCTGGCCTTTGGAGACTGGTCACTACCCTGAAGCTGCAGGAGCACACATCACCTCATTAGAGCAGAAGCAGCTCAGACTCGGTGGCTTTGGGTCAGATGCCCTCATCACTCTCATCTCTCAGGAAATTAGAAGGACGGGAGCTGTGTGAGGAACAGGACGGAGACCACACAGATACTGTTCATTGTGTTCACAGTAGGACACGAGTTATGTGCACCCGTGTGGGTTGGCTTGTCCTTGCCCAGCCTTTCCACTTTCAGGTGGGGAGACTGAGGCAGCACCTTTGTCTGGCTGTGTGGGCCCCTTTGTTCAGTATTCTTGTATTCCAGTTTAACAGTTTTAAGCTGCCAAAGAGCACACTCTTCAATAACTATTTAGCAAATGACTGTTTTTACTTTGAAGAAATTCTGACTTGAGGTTTAGGTTCCCTTTTAATAATCTCACCAAGCACCAGGTACCTTATATTCTCCATGGAGATTCACTTACTGTTGCAAGAGTTTTAGTTATCTAACTCCTGTGTGCACAGGTCCTGACCTGAGTGCAATAGGCTGATGGGCTGCACCCAAAGCCCCCCATGCACTCTGGGGTCCACAGATCAGTTTGATTGTTTGCTCTGACACCGTCCGGATCCTGCTGTGTGCCAGGCTCTCTCCCAGCCCTCAGAAGTTCATGTTTCACCTGACTATCTCACTGGATCCTTCTGACTTTTTTGTTAGGGCCATGATACCTACCAGGCTTCTCTTGGCAAGGGCTTCCGCTGTGTTGGAGGGTGTTTCAAAGTGGGCTCCATCCACATGGGCTAACCGCAAGCCCAGCCAGCTCCTTCCCCAGCAAGCCTCATCCCGACTGATCTCTGTGGGTGTTGTAGACCACACCAAGCACAGGGAGCCCTCTGGAAAGAAGGTGCTATCGGAGAAAAAACTGGTGAGTTCCTCCCTCCCCCACCCTCTGTGTGTGTGTGTGTGGGTACTCATGGAGGTCAGTGAAAAGGAGTTACACACAGTTGTGTGCCACCTAATGTAGGTGCTATGATCTAAACTTGGGTTCTCTGGAAGAGCAGCACAAACTCTTAACTGCTTAGCTGTCTCTCCAGCTCCAGCCTCTGCATTCTTTATCCCACCACGGCTTGCCCTGATTGTGCTACTGAGGCCTGAATGGAGCTCTTGAGTAGGGGCCTGTGTACCAAAAGCTTGCCAGCAGCACAACAACCCAAAGGGATCAAGGCCAGGTAGAGCTAGAGCCTAATTTCATTGATTGACTTGAGTATTGGGGGTAGAACCCAGGACTTTTTGTATGCTACCACTGATGTATTCTACTCTGAACTGAATCCCTGCCTTAAAACCTTATTTTACGCTGGGCGGTGGTGGCTCACGCCTTTAATCCCAGCACTTGGGAGGCAGAGGCAGGCGGATCTCTGTGAGTTCGAGGCCAGCCTGGTCTACAAAAGTGAGACCAGGACAGCCAGAGCTGTTACACAGAGAAACCCTGTCTCGAAAAACCAAAAAAAAAGAAAAAAAGAAAAAAAAAACCTTATTTTACTTTTCTGAGATAGGGACTCATGTCATCCAGGTGTCCTTTTAACTCCCTGTGCAGCTGAAGATGACCTTACACTCCAGATCCTTCTGTCTCCTCCTCCCTAGTGGAAGAATTACAGGCATCTATCTATAATTCTATGCCCAGCTCTCCTAAAAGTATTTTTACATGCGTTTACTTTATTTATTTGCAGTGAGGTGTTTTTGAATATTCATGCTCTGTTTTGAACCTGGGGACTGGGTATATCTTTAGTTTTAAGTTCTTTAAGGCTTATAATGAACAACATGTTTGTTTGTTTAATGCAAGTAGGTGCATGTGTGTATGTAGGTGCAGCTGTGTTTATGAAGGCCAGAGGACAATCTCTGTGTCATCTCCAAGAACTCCTGTCTCCTTTGAGACAGAGTCTCACTTTGGCCTGGACCTCACCAGTCATGCTAGCCAGGCTGGCCAGTGAGCTGCCTTGGTCTTCCACTCTCCTCTGCACAGCACCAGGGTTACACGCCACCACAGAAGCTCTGTGTGGGGCCTCTGGGGGTCAAGCCCAGGCAGTTATGATTGAGGCAGTCTATCCCAACTCGTTCTCCAACCTTTACAGGAAATTTTTATTGTTTGCGAGAACCTTTTATGGTCTTCTTGTTTTGTTTTGTTTTTTGTTTTTTCGAGACAGGGTTTCTCTGTGTAGCCCTGACTGTACTGGACTCACTTTGTAGACCAGGCTGGCCTCGAACTCATAGAGATCCGCCTGCCTCTGCCTCCCGAGTGCTGGGATTAAAGGCGTGCACCACCACTGCAGGCTATCCTTTGATGATCTTTGACTAAAGAAGTTTCACATTAGGAGTCACCTCATTTCCCCCTCCATGGAGGAGCTCCAGATGAGCAGCTGAGAAAAGGCCATGCTTCTCAGGGGAAACACCTCAGGTGACCAGGCTGAGAGGCAGAGTGCCAAGGGTTCCTCAGGGCTCTCCCCTCCTGGGGGCTTGCACTTGTGCTGGGTCCTTTGTGTTGATGCCCAGCCTTGTGCTCCTCCCTGTGAGGTGGATCCTGTTTGCAAACTTGTATTGTTTTTTAAGTAGCAGCTTGTGATTTTCCTCACGGTGCTGCCAAGGAATCCTAGGGTGTTTGTTTGGGGGGACATTTTGTTTATTTCTGTGGTATGAGGCATCCAATCCAGGACCTTGTATATGATGAGTTAATGTTCTACTGCTGAGGTCTACACCAGGCTGGGCATCTTTTTTTCTTAAAAACAATCCAGTCCTGGGGACTGGAGCAATAGCTAATGGTTAGGACCACTTATTCTTGCAAAGGATTTGGGTTTGGTTGTCAGCACCCACAGAATAGCTCACAGCTACCTGTAATTCCGCTCCAGGGGATCTGGCACAGGCATCACGCATGGTACATATGCATATGTTCAGGCACATACACATACAGAATGTGGTACATATGCATATACTCAGGCACACACATATACCCAACATGGT
>CAJQZJ010033208.1:1880491-1899754 GCA_907164525.1 Lophiomys imhausi | reverse complement strand
CAATACAGTACATATGGAGATGCTCAGGCACACACACATATACAATATAGTACATATGGAGATGCTCAGGCACACACACATACACACAAAAATAAATAAATTTAAAGTCCAGTGTTGGTGAAGGACGGAACTATGGCTGAAAGATGAGCTGATCTGTACTAATGTGTATGAGTATTTTGCCAGCATGTGTGTATGTTCACCACATGCATGCCTGGTGCCCACAAAGGTTAGAGGAGGGCTTCGTATATCCTGGAATTGGAGTTACAGCTGTTTGTAAGCCTTGTGGGTGCTGGGAACCGAACCCAGGTCTTCTGCAACAATAGCAAGTGCTCTTAACTGCTAAGCCATCCCTCCAGTGCAGTTGGTTAATTCTTATTCCTTCACTGTGTTCTCCATTGAGGGTCTAAAGAGAAGCCTCCTGAGAAGGGTCGTGCCTGCTGTTCTGCATTTCACACATGAGCCTCAAGTGGTTCCATGTAAAGCTGTTTTTCCTCACAGCTAAAGCCTGGACACTATCCAAGGGCTCCACCTCATTCCATCCCAAGCAGCCACAACTTTCCACTGTCTTATCAATGCAGTTCTGTTTGAAAGAAGCTGAAAGGACACTTTGTTCAGGGAACATTTCCTAAAGCCAGAGAGTACAGGTTAGAATCGCTGCGTTCCCTTTTGAAGTGTGCACGCCGTACGAGCCACCTGTTGGGTCTGCAGTGAGTTACGTCAGCCCTCGGGTGTGGGTGACCTGTAAGAGCTGGGTCTCACCTGTGGTTGTGCTGAGCTCTGTGATCACGTTAGCACAGCTAACCCTGATGTTGGTAGAGGCACGTGTCGAGTGGGTGCTGACGTGTGTGAGTGTTTGACCTGCATGTATGTGTTTCTCTGGAAGGATTTCAGGGTTGCCAACATCCTCCGGTGCCTTTTGCTCTCTGTAGAAAAGGCATTTCGTGGATCACCGGAGAGTGCTGGTCCGCGGAGGAGATGGAGGCTCTGGCATGAGCTGCTTCCACAGTGAGCCCCGCAAGGAGTTTGGGGGCCCTGATGGTGGGGATGGAGGGAATGGCGGACACATCATCCTGAAAGGTATGTGCCCTGAGCAGCCAGGGAGGAGAGCGAGGGGAGGTGTCCCCTCAGGCATGATGTGTGGATGGCATTATTATGAGTTATGTGAGTGCTTGCCATCAGTGTGCCAAGGCGGGCACTTGGATGTCATTTTTAGGTTTGTTTTGGTTTGTTTTTTGTTTTTCGAGACAGGATTTCTCTGTGTAATAGCCCTGGCTGTCCTGGAACTCACCTTGTAGACCAGGCTGGCCTTGAACTCACAGAGATCCACCTGCCTATGCCTCCTGAGTGCTGGGATTAAAGAAAGGCACGTGCCACCACACCCTGCTGTAAGGGGAGTTAGATTAATATAAATTAGATTTAGTAAATATCTAGGGGTTTCTGGGGCATGAAGATCAACTTGGCTTATGGGCAATTAGCTTATCATCTTATGGACTAAAAACAAGGATGAAGTCAGGTGAAACAAGGAGAGTCTCAATGGACTAAAAACAAGGTTTATGGCCTGGCATTGTTTTCGGCTGCTAAGTGGGCAGAGCCTAGATTAAGCTGAAGCCAGGTGGAACAAGGATAGATCCGATTTAAGGACAAATGGATGGAGCCCATGGCTGGCGGGCTGGCGGGCGGGCATGCTAGAGAGCTCTGATGCTAAGACAATGAGTAGTTTGTATGTCTGATGGAGAATGTGCTGGTGGACTGAATGCCAAATCTTCCTGAGGCAGAAAGAAGCTGGTGAGCAGAGAAAGCCTCAGCAAGAAAGCAAAAGGCCAAGGACTAAACCCTGTGGCTCAACTTTTGCCTAGAGGGGTTTGATCTGTCCGAACAGTGGCCTGAACAAAACTGTGGCTGGCTTTGAAACTGAGGCAGAGCAGCAGAGTTGCTAATTGTAAACCAATTAAGTTGGTTTACAGACGGCTGAGGTCTCCCAGAGAGAAGAAAGCCTCAAGCCTTAGTTAAGGTGAAGTCGCCATAGCCAATTTAAACCCTGACAGATCTACATCTGAGATATTCCAGAAGAAAGACTGCTAAGTGCATTAAAGGGTCTACCCCAGAGACTGTGTTCCTGACGACTGAGGACCTGCCCCAGAGACTGTATCCTTCTAATAAAAGGTTATGAAAATAGTTGTAATAGTTATCAATAGGTTTAGTGGTTAGGCCTTAGGGGTTGTAGGCATTTGTAGGGTTTGTAGGCATTCATAGGGGTTGTAGGCATTCTTAGGGTTAGTAGTTAAGTGGATGTTTATGAGTGAATATAGTTATCAATTAATACTTATTGAATAATTAAAGGTTCGTTTTCACCCTGCTGTCATTTTGGTTTTTGATCACACAGGGTCAGAAAGTGCAGCAGAGGGCCTGGGTTACATTGAACACGAGCTTGGCATGAGTGCCCAGGTAGCCGGTTGCAAGCATCTTCCCAGCATAATGAAGTTAGCTGGTTTCTTTTAGTGTTTTGTGTGTGGGGGCGCTATGCTTGAGTGTAAGTCTATGTATGTACCATATGTGTGCCCTGCAGAGGCCGTCAGATCTGGAACTAAAGTCACAGACAGTTGTGAGCTGCCATTAGATTCTGGGAAACAAATCTGAATCCTCTGGGGGACCAGCCAGTGCATCTAATTGCTGGCCCATGTCTTTAACCACTTACGTGATTTTTGTGTGTGTGTGTTTTTAATTAATGATAGTCATATTCACTTCATATGGTGATGCCTTCTTGTTGCAAGTTTGAGCACATTTCAGGCCAGCCAGGGCTACAGGGATAGATAGTGAAAGCCTGTCTCAAAATAAAACAAAAAGAGCCAGGTGTGATGGTGCACACCTTTAATCCCAGCACTCAGGAGACAGAGGCAGGCGGATCTCTGTGAGTTTGAAGCCAACCTGGTCTACAAGAGTGAGTTCCAGGACAGCCAGAGCTACACAGAGCAACTGTCTCGAGAAAACAAAAAAGGAAAAAAAAAAGGTCATATTCTATTTCAGTTAGGATGATGAAAGGTGTGGGCGGCCAGCCACACACCCAAGCCAGCGGAGGGCGAGGGGGACAAGTGTGAGGCCGCTGCTCTCTGCCAGGCAGCTGTGTTGTCTTAAAGGAACATGAGACTTCACTCTCGTTCTAGTTGACCAGCAAGTCAAGTCCTTGTCCTCAGTCTTGTCCCAGTATCAGGGTTTCAGTGGAGAACACGGTGGCAGTAAGAACTGCTCTGGACGAGGTGGTGCCACCCTCTACATCCAGGTAAGCTGAGTGCAGTAGGCACTGTTCCCTTGGGTTGCCGAGTCCATGGGTGACTAACAGCACCTGGCTGGGAACAGAAGTGTGCAAGGGGTCTGTCTTAGGAGTCATGTCTTCACACACATGCCTTTCCACTGGTGTGGTGCCATGTTGCTTCTAATTCATAGAGTCTAGAGGAATGGCCCTAAAGAAGAAGCCAAAAACACACTTCCACGTCCGTCTAGGTGAGGGCGGCACACTCTCATACTGCTTCCATTCCCTGCTGCTGGCTTGGTTCTGACACTGTAGAGACATTTCAGAACTGTCCCATGTACTTGGTGGGTGTCTGGTATTGTGACAGGACCTCATTGTGTAACCCAGGCAGTCCTTGAACTTGTAATCCCCCTGACTCAGCCTCCTGAGTGCTGGAAGGCAAGTGTTACCAAGTATTTTATGGGGCATATGACTAGCCCCATAAAATCTCTTCAGGGCTGGGACATTCTCCTTGTGCTGGTAGCTGAGGAGTGGGGGTAGCAATGCCCCACCCTGCTCTTCCTGGTGGTTGTAGGACAGAACTTGATGAATGATGATGGTGCTTTTCAGGTCCCTGTGGGCACCTTGGTGAGAGAAGGAGGTGAGGTCGTGGCTGACCTGTCTCACCCTGGAGAGGAGTACATCGCTGCCCTGGGGGGTGCAGGAGGAAAAGGCAACCGTTTTTTTCTGGCCAATGACAACCGTGCCCCTGTAACTTGCACCCCTGGACAACCGGGTCAGGAGCGGGTCCTCTACTTGGAGCTCAAGACAGTGGCCCATGCTGGGATGGTGGGTCCCTGATGGTGGGCATGCTGCTACCCAGGACAGAATGGTAGCATTCATTCACTTCCCGTGTGTATGCTGGTGGTGAACATGAACCTACATACCAGCCCAGTCCTCTGTGTTGTCCGTCCCCCCTCCCCCCCCAGATCACAGAGCCCTTTTACTTTTTTTTCCTAGGTTGGCTTCCCCAATGCTGGGAAATCCTCTCTCCTTCGAGCCATTTCAAATGCAAAACCCGCTGTGGCTTCCTACCCCTTCACCACCTTGAACCCTCACGTGGGGATTGTTCACTATGAAGGCCACCAACAGATAGCAGGTAGAACCTCCAAACCCCTGTCAGAGGATGGATTTAAATGGCCCAGTGATTCAGGGGAGCAATTATGTAACCCGAGTTTAGCTTCCCACTTAAAATGAGACATTGTTTTCCCTGATTGAAACAATTTTAATGAGTCTGTTCTCTGTCAAAATCAGCCCCTCCCATCCCAGCCAAGAAATCTGATCTCTTCAGTTGGGAATTGTGATCTTGAATTTGGAGCCTGAGGAGTGGGCTGCCTCTCGCCTTCCTCATTCTTTCCTGTGGAACTGGGCGGCATCACTCATGCAAACAGCATGTGGTTTAAAAGCCTTTCCTGTACCATTTTAAGAGGAAAACTTTTTTCCAGAAGATAATGTACCCATTAAAAATAGCAAGCCTGCTGGTAAGGTTATTTGTACAGCCCTTTATATCTGCAAAGTGCACGCTAGTGATTTGTATCCATAATCAAATTATCCATAGAATGCAGGCAGCCATCTCCCTTTTTGAACCATGTTTGAAGCCTGGGAGGCAGGAATGTGTTAAGTCTTCCTCATTGGATTGATCCACCATGCCTGTCACCCAAATACTTCAGAGCATCTTGCAGACCTGAGGGCTGAGGTGCCTCCATGTCTCTTGGGCTGCTGAGTCACTTGGGGGCGGATGAATGGCTTCAATTTCAAGTGTTCCTTGAAAGCTGTAGAACATGAAATCTGGGCCAGAAAGGGTCTCCCTCAGGGGAGTCTCCCGATCCCAAGGTTGAGAGGCACTGGGCAGCTGAAAGCATGGCCGTGACCTAACTGTGACCTTACCTCTTGCAGTGGCTGACATCCCCGGCATCATCCGAGGAGCACACCTGAACAAGGGTCTTGGGCTCAGCTTCCTCAGGCATATTGAACGTTGTCGCGTTTTCCTGATTGTGGTAGATCTGTCTTTGCCTGAGCCATGGACTCAGGTTGACGATTTAAGATATGAGCTAGAGAAGTATGAAGACGGGCTGTCGGAGAGGCCCCATGTGATCGTCGCAAATAAGATCGATCTCCCGCAGGCCAGAGCCCACCTGCCTCAGCTCCAGGCCCGCCTAGGGCAGGAGGTCATCGCCTTGTCAGCACGGACTGGTGAGAACTTGGAGCAGCTGCTGCTCCACCTGAAGGTGCTCCATGATGCCCACGTGGAGGCTGAGCTGGAGCAGGGCCGCCAGCCTCTCCGGTGGTAGTGGGCACAGGGCTGTGTGCCCCAGGGCCGCTGAGCTGGAGCAGGGCCGCCAGCCTCTCCGGTGGTAGTGGGCACAGGGCTGTGTGCCCCAGGGCCGCTGAGCTGGAGCAGGGCCGCCAGCCTCTCCGGTGGGAGTGGGCACAGGGCTGTGTGCCCCAGGGCCAGCGAATAGAGAAATCAAAAGCAACCTTGTTGTAAAATGCAGGAACTTGAACACTGAGAGAAAGTACATGAGAGTCTCGTGTCTTTGTTCCCCCACTTGTTTAGGGTACCCTCCTAAAGTGCCCCTACCCTCCGGCCCAGAGTATGGAATATTCTGTGCCACCTGGTACCTGAATTCCTCTCAGTGCTTGGCGAGCCTGTCACCCTTGCTCAGTGGTTTCCTGGGGTTGACTCATTTGTGCTAATTAACACCTCGTTAGTAGGAGGTGGAAGGTGCCTCTCTGGCTGAAGGAAGCAAATGCTGCTGCCAGGCGGCCTGGGCAAGCACAGCAGAGCCACGGCTGGGCTTCTCACGCATGGCAGCTTTTGTGGCAGAACAGTCCTTGGTTTCCTTGTGGGGTTGGGTCTGCCCACAGTCCTGCAGAGAGCAGAGCCCCACGCCAGCCTCAGAGGTGTTCTCTGCTGCCAGCATGGCAGGGAGGCTGGTGCCATGACTGTACTTTGTCCTCTGGTGCTGGCTGAGTGAGGAGAAAAACAGTGAGGGCCTGCTCCTTCCCTGTTGCTCCCAAAACGCTGTGCCGAGCTGTGTGGGGGCCGAACACCAAGGCAGCCCTGAGCTTCACAACTGAGTGCACCCAATATCCGACCCAGGCACGCAGCCCTTGGCTGTGCATCAAGGGTGCACCAGCAGGCCGTCAACCAAAGGAAATGTGAGCCTTAAACTGCTGGCATTGTTCCTGATAGGTGGCCTCAGCTTAGCGGGATGTGTGAAAGAAAGGCGGGTGGGGGGCTGTCTCTGGTGACAGGGACCGCCACCACTCTGCCCTGCCCTAGCCAAAGGCTCGACTCACCAAGACTCACCTGACCCTGCGAGTCAGCGCCGGTCTCTTCTTGCCAGGTGGGACCAGTTTGCCCATGCAGGCACTGCACTTTGGAAAGTGACCCTAGGTGGAATGGACTGGGGACCGGGTGTCCCAGAGTATTCCCCAGGGAAGCTGATGCCTAGTGTGGCCCCGATGGCCTGAGAAGACAGATGGAAACAAGAGGCCTCATCTTTTCTGGAGTCCCTGCCCTAGACTAAGCATGAGGTTAGTCATGCTTCTGGCACATGGGCAGGTCCCTCTGTGCGTTGGGCGGGGCTGCTGGAGCAGCAAGCCCGCCCTCAGCTCTCAGGAGCAATTCCGTTTTGATCTACAGCTGGAACACGGGGTCCTTTTCCGAGAAGCTTTATTCTAATGTCTTATAATTTCAAAGGTCCTGGTGTGTTCTGGAGGACAGGGTGGGTCGCGTGTCTGTGGCTTTCTCTTTCAGGCCACCACAAAGGGTTTTGTAGTCCAGCCAGGCCTGAGAGCATTAATTATCCACCACTGGCTTTCATCTTTGTGGCCGCTGTGCTCTGGAGACCTGGGGGGTGGGATGACTGCTCAAAACTGCTGGTCCTGGGAACCACCAACAGTCTTCAGCCGGGACTCAATCACACAGGCTGAGGTCCAGCTTTGCTGACGCCAGAGTGCCAGCCCCAGGACCAGACACAGAGCGTCATCATCCTGGGACCACCCCAGGAGGGTTGTGTGTCTGAAGCTGGTCTCCTCCCCAGCTGGTGTTCTGGGAGAGAGGAAAATATGACTTGGTTTCTCTACAGAAGCACCCAGTCCCATGATTGCTTGAGGGATGAGTGTTTGCAGGTCATAAGGAAGCTCATTCAAACTGATATGATTGCTGCAAGCACATGGTGCGCACACACATGTAGTGGAAACACCTACACACAAAATAAGCAAAAGAGACTGCAGTAGCAGCTTAACTGCTGAGAACTCCGCTGCTCCTTGAGGGGACCTGAGTTCAATTCCCAGCACTCTCATGGCAACTGACAGCAGTCTGTAATTCTGGTTTCAGGGGATCCAGTGCCCTTTTCTGGCCTCCAGGACACTGTGTGTCTATGGTGCACAGCCATACACATAAAAGAAAAGTTGTACTTTTACTGGCTGGGGTGTGGCATGGTGGCAAAGTGCTTACTTGGCATACGCAAGGCTCTGGAGCTCCACCCCCAGTGCCCCTGGAACCAGCAGTGGTGCACGCCTCTAACTGTAGCATCTGGAAGGTGGAGGCAAGAGGATCAGATGCTTAGAGCTCACTGTCCTCAGTTGCAGATCTAGTTTGAAGCCAGCCTGAGCTATATGAGATCCTATTTCAAATTTTGA
Source organism: Lophiomys imhausi (assembly GCA_907164525.1). Taxonomy (NCBI): domain Eukaryota; kingdom Metazoa; phylum Chordata; class Mammalia; order Rodentia; family Muridae; genus Lophiomys; species Lophiomys imhausi. Next base: position 1,891,818 of record CAJQZJ010033208.1, on the reverse strand, counting down.
AAGAACAGCAGAACACCCGAATAGTGTGCCTCCACATGTATAAGGCTTCCAAAATTGTGTAACCGTCACCATTAGCCATTCTCACAATTCCATTCCCAGAAGAAACCTTGTCTGCAGTGGCATCCCCCTCTTCCCTGGCTGCTTACACCCCAGTCTACCTTCTTCTTTTCCTACAGACTTACCTCCTCTGGACTCCAGGACTCCATTCAGGTAGATGTTAGTGTTGGCCAGCTACCTGCGCCATAGCTTTTTTTTTTTTTTTTTTTTTTGGCAGAGGGGGTTGAGACAGGGTCTCTGTGTAGCCCTGACTGGCCTGGGACTCACTCTGTAGACCAGGCTTGCCTCGAACTGCCTCTATCTCCCAAGTGCTGGGAATAAAGGTATGTGCCCACCACGCCCGGCTGTGCAGCAATAGTTTGATGGGAGCCTGCTGTGCCATTTCTGAGATAGCTGCTTCTGCTGCTGCCTTGAGTCATGGAAGGGCCACAGCAACATGGGGCTGAGGTCGCCTGCAGTGCAGGCCCTGTGGCTATAGACTGTCCCCCAGCAACCTTTGGGTCTGACCCCACAAGGCACCTCGGGAGTGCGTGTGGGTGCAGGATGAATAAGGGTGACAGGTTCCAGGTTTGTATGGATTCCTCTTCACTTGAAAGACAGTAGCAGCGCTGCCCCACCTTAACCTAAACACTATGCTTCTCTTCTGGCCATTTCCAAAGGGCTATCTGGGCTTCTCATGACCATTTGGGATGTTGCTGGCCTCTCCCCACAGTAGCCCAGAGTCTGAACATAGGGTTCATTGGAGGTGCTGCAAGCTAGGCTGTATGGAGCACACATCTGCCCTGTGGTGTTTCTCGGTCTCTTCTGTTTCTGGACTCTTCCCATCCTCCAACATCTGTCCTCACTGACTGGTGACATTTCCCAGACAACACAGCAAGGCAGCGTCCCTCTGTTCCTGGGTACTCTTTCCTGGCACATTTGCCTGTGGGGTCACCTGCCCTTGCTGGGCTCCATGATCTGTCTCTGTTGACAGTCACCTACCAGTGATTGCGTGTAAGTATCTGCTGCAGCCTGGTTATTCCCAGGCCTTTCTGAAAGCAGGTCTGAGGATGGAGCCCAAGATGTGGGGTACAGAGTTCCCAAGCAGTCCAGATTCTAAGTTCCCCAGCCTTTGCTCCTCACTCAGGCCTGGCAGCATTGCCCCAGAGCTTCATCTGCTTCCTCCAGCCTAGCCTCCAACAGGGCTTCAGGGACACACAAGAAAGGGACCCTTGTTATCCACTTGCCCCTCTCTATGCATAGAGATTCCCCTGCCCCATTTCTTTCCTGAATTTTGTTGAAATAGGAGCAAGAAGCATTTGTACTGTGCACAAGAACAGAAAACTTGGTTTCCCTAGGCAAACTAAGGGATGGATGCTTCAGACTTGCCAACCAATTAGAACCTCGTAGGTTTCCCTCCATGGTTATGCAGGTCATAGGCAGCAACTGGGTAGCAGGTGGCATGGAACCTGGGCTGCTGCTGGTAAGTATAGTTTGTCTCCCATCCTTCCTGTTTGGGTGCCCTGTATCTGCCCTGACCAAAGAGATACTGACTGGGCCTTCAGGGGCCTCGTATCTCACACTCTGCTGTCTGGGTGCCACAGTGCCCAGCGAATAGCCCATCCTGGGCTGCTTCTGGTGGAGAAGCCCATCAGAGACAGAGACCCAAGAAGGAGTATGGAGCAGAGACAAGCTGTCTACACATAAAATAAGACCAGAAATCTGTGGTCCAGGTGGCACAGTCTCCCTCTTAAGACTCTGGGAAGGGCCTTTTCAGAGTTGGCCCCAGGTGACCTTAGCTTGTGCCTGCATTGCTCTAATTCCTGCTTCCATCTTGATGGGCCATCTACCTCCATGCCCCACATCCTGCTCCCCCCTCCCCCTTTGTGAACAGGGTCTTACTATGTAGCTCAGGCTAGCCCCAAATGCATAATCTTCTTGCCTCAGCCTCCCAGGCACTGGTATTTCAGGTGTGGGGACCACACCCAATGTTCTTTTTTTAAGGATACCACTCATTGGAGGTAGGGCCCACTCTAAATGCAGATGTCCTCGAGATCTTAACTGACCACTGGAACTAGAAGAGCAGCCTGGGTGGTTGGGGTAAGCAACAGGAGAGGTCCTCGGAGTCTACATGTGTGAAAAGCAACTTAGAACTTCATGGTTGACCAGCATTAGGCACCAGTAAGAAAACGAAAGCATTGTTGAGAGCCAGGCATAGCGAAGTATACCCATAGTCCCAGCAATTAGGAGGTTGAGGCAAGAAGACTACTCCTGGACTGCATCCCAACCCTGTCTAGAAACAAAGCGTGTCCCTGAGGTGGGCAGTGAGTGCCGTGGACTTGAGTGTACTTGATACCATGATGAGCAGAGGGGGCATTCCGTGCTGACACTGCACTGTAGTATGAGGTTAGCCAAGCAGAGCTGAGCTCACACCAGCTGCACATGCATGGAATGGGGTGGGAGTTAAATGCTGCTGCAGATTGATGTCAGTCTCCTAGCTTGACCCTGCAGCTGACAACCACTTGCCTGAGGTTCTGCTGGGAACCAGGTAAAGGGCACATAGAACTCACTGTGGCATGTGGGTCTGCAGAAGCCTCAAAAGGAATGGAGCTTAGTGAGGGGCTCGGAAGAGGGCCCAGCTGAAGAGCTCACCTGGTCTTCTGCTATGGTCAGAGCTGTTTGCTGAGAAGATGAAACTGGGAGGATAGCCCAGGGGTAAAAGCTGCTTGCAACCAACTGCCTTCCCCGGGTGTCTGATGGATCCTCTACTAAGACACCTGCCCTCGTGTTGGCACTCCTGGGTGAGGAGCCTTATTTGAGCAAGTCATAGGTGACATAGAGGAGTGGTTGTAACTCACAGTGGATTAAGGGGCATCTTGAGCCTAAGTTATGGAACTGTAAAAAGTATCACCCCTATCGTATGTCTTCCTTTTATGGTTCGAAGTTATACTTCTCCCCAGTCTTCCTTTCTGTCTGCTTCCTGGCTACTAAAAATGGCATTCCTTTGTGTCATTTGTACAGTATAGACATAAATGATGTCTACCACACTATATAGTGGAGAGACTGCACACTAAATCCTTGAAACTGAAACAGCTCAGTCCTTCCATTTGATTGTTTTTGCCAGGCATTCTCTCATATGTAACTAGTACAAAAACTGGTACCAGAAAAGCGGGGTCATTGCTGTGAATATATCCAGCTCTTAAGCCTTTGGACAACTGGTTTTTAGGAAGAATTTGGAAGTTTGGAGACATGGGCTAGAGAAACCCTAGATGCTGTAAGATGGGCTTCTTTTGTTTCATTTTGTTGAGACACGGTCTCTTTCTGTGCCCCAGGCTGGCTTTATACTGCAGCAATCCCCCTGCCTCCTCATCCCAAATGTTGGCATTAAAAGAGTGAACAGTGGGTCAGTAATCACAGTTTGTTTATCTGAGACAGGATTTCACTTTGTAGCTCTAGATGGCCTGGAACTCACTATATAGACCAGGCTGGCTTCAGACTTACAGAGATCCTCCTGCTTCTGTTTCATGAATGTGAATTATAGCTGTGCAGCAGTGTGCCAGCTCTGTGAGTTCACCTTCCACTGGGAATTCATAGGGGCAGAATGATAGTAGGAAACAGGGAGAAAAGATGATACTGAAGGTATTTCGGGGAGCAAGAAAGATCACAGGGTCTGCACAAAGCAGATTTGAGACTGACCTGGGCTAAAGAGGGAGGTCCTGTCTAAAAAAGAAAAGAGCCTATGACAGCAATTGTGCTACAAGAAGCTGTGAGTGAGCTGGGAAGGTGAAGCCTAAGCTACAACAGGATTTCGGAGATACCAGAAATATGGACTGTCTGCTGAGGAAAACCATTGGACCAGCTGGAGAGAGAGGTTGCGTGGTCTGCACACAGAGCTGCCCATGTCCACTGTAGTTCCTCAAATCAGGGGAGCAGTGAGATTTAATGTTTGAACTTCTGGGTTTAGGTCTTGTTTTACCCCCTCTTTTCTTTCATCTATCTATCTATCTACCTATCTACCTACTTATCTATCTATTGATCATTTATCTATCAATATTTTTTGAGGCAGGTAGCCTAGGCTAACCTCAATTTTCCTTCTGCCTTAGATCCCCAAGTACTAGGATTACATGCCTAAGCCGCACCTGGCACCCATTCTTCATGTTGTTTTGTTCTGTGACAGAGTCTTAAGTGTAGTCAAAGATGACCCTGAAGTTCTGCACCTCCTGCCTCCACCTCCCAAGTGGCCATCCTAAAGCAGGGCACTGTGGCCCCACAGAGCTAAATGTGGGAAAGGACTGGTTCTGAGGGGAGGAACACGGCTCCCAAGCCAGGCCTCTCAAGCCGGGCTCAAGAGAGGTGCTAGAAGGTGGGCCAGGACACTCCACAGCCTGAGAAGTGATCCCAGAAGGAACCAGCTGCAGCTCACCCTCTTACCAGCTGTGGGATGTCACCCTGCATCTCCTTCTGTTCTCAGCTTCAGCATCTGCAAAGCCGGAATGCTGTGGGATGTCACCCTGCATCCCCCTCTGTTCTCAGCTTCAGCATCTGCAAAGCGGGAATAATAGAAGCCCCTGTGATTGAGAACTAGAGATTAAGAAAAGGGCTCAATGTATGGCCTGGGGCACAGTGTAAGCACCCAAAGCTATCCTTGGTATAATTATGGTCTGAGCACAGTCCTTGGGCTGGTGCCATAGTGACCCTTCCTAGGCAGATACAGAGAGTTCTGCCCAATCCTCTGTCTCTTCCCTAGCTTCTATGCAGCCAAAGCCTCCTCTAGGGTCCCTGGCATCCCCACCACAGTTGTGGTCATCCATGTGCCATAAGGCCTGAACTTCAGAATTGAGATGCCCCCCTGTCCTCATTAGTCCTGTGGCTGAAGGACCTGCTGGGGCCACACAGCTAGGAAATAGCCAGTCTGGACTGGACTCCCCATCCTGCCATTCCTGATCTTGTGCTTGCCCTACTGTGAGGTGGGGACAGAGAGAAGCAGCAAGAAGATGCCCCTTCAGGTACAGACAGTGGACCTTCCCTGAGCCAGTACCCACCCCCTGGAATCTGCCTTCCTGTGGAGAGGTGGGACCCAGGCACTGAATGCCAGGATAGCGTGGCACTACCCACTGGCAGCAGGTGCAGGCACTGTCAAGAGTAAAGCAATTGTGGTAATGGCAGGAGGCCTGCAGCGGCCCAAGGCCCAAGTGCCACTTTCTGCTGGCGGGTGGGGGGGGGGGTGGGGAGGAGCCCTGCCAGGCTGCATTTAAATGATGCCGGCACCTGGCTGTCCCAAGCACAGCTGCTGAGCCCAAGCTACAGAGGAGCAGAGCTTAGGAACCCCCAGCACCCCACCCCACCAGGCTGCTCATCCAAGCTGGCATGGGGCAGACGAGGACTAGCAGCTCTTGGCCTCCAAGTCTCAGTGTCCCATTGAAACACACTTTTACCACTTGGGCAGCTGAGCCTAGGCTCCACTGTTCTTTCATTTTCTTTCCCACAACACTGCCTCAGCAGCAGCTTAGGGAAGGCAAGGGCTCTTTTCCTGACTCCTTGTCTCAGCACAGTGGAGGGCATGCAGTGAGTGCCTAACAAGTGCTCTCTATCTCTCCCTTCCTCTCTCTCTCTCTCTCTCTCTCTCTCTCTCTCTCTCTCTCTCTCTGTGGGGGTGTTTCAAGATAGGGTTTCCCTGAGTAGTCCCTGGCCATCCTGGAACTAGCTCTGTAGATCAGGCTGGCCTCGAACTGAGAAATTTGCCTGCCTCTGCCTCCTGAGTGCTGGTATTAAAAGCACCAAGCTCAACAAGTGTTTTGAGGGCTGGAGGGGTAACTCAGCTGGTGAGTGCTTGAGGCTCTGGGGTGCATCCTCAGTGCTGCATAAAACCAGGCATGGTATCTCAGCTTAGAATCCAATCACTAGAAGGTGGAGAGAGGAAGATTAGAAGTTCAAGGTCACCATTGACTCCACAAGGGATTGGAAGTCAGCCTGAGCTACATAAAACCCCATCTCAAAAATCTTAGCAATGAAGCTTTATGTTAAAATCAGCAGAGCCAGCCGGTGGCGTATACCTTTAATCCCAGCAGAGGCAGAAGGATTTCTGTGAGCTTGAAGGCAGCCTGGCTTTGTCAGGACAGTCAGGGCTCTGTTACACAGAGAAACCCTGTCTGGAAAAACAAAAACAAAAAAAGATCAACAGAGCCAAGTTGGACGGTGGTGATACATACCTTTAATCCCTTCAGAGGCAGGTGGATCTTTGAGTTCAAGGCTAGCCTGGTCTACAAAATGAGTTTCAGGACTGCCAAAGGCTACACAGAGAAACCCTGTCTTGGAAAACCAAAATGCACACATACACACGCACACACACACCAGACAAACAAACAAACAAACAAACAAAAAACAGCCAAGAAAAGATCAACAGAGCCTTTCTTGGACATCCTGCTTTCCTTCCCATCCTGGCCAGCCACCATGCATTGTCCTCCTGAAGAGCAGAAGGGACCAGCTCAGACACTGCCATCCCATGGTATCTGGAGCACAGCACTGCTCAGGAGGAAAGTGACACACAGGGAAGGAGCAAGGGTTCCACATCGGCTTGGCTCCAAATGCTGGCTCCTTGCCGACTGCCAATGTGTGATGTAGGGTGAGTCTGCAGAACAGGGATGTGCACAGTCCTGGGGGTTGCTATTTGGACATGAGGTGCTGACCTCAGCTAGCACCCAGCAGGAGCACCGTGAACTGTTAGTGAAAAGGCTCCACACACCCCGGAACCTACCCAGAAGCCCTAAGTTGAGGTGGCCAGCAGCCATTTGACTCTTGCACAGCAGGACTCTGTAAGCCTTGCCAGAGAGACCCCAACCATCCCCACTCACAGCTCTGCCTCTGAGTCATTTCTCCTTCTGTGGAGGAGGGGACTGGGTTTACCTGATGGGGCCCCCAGGAGCTTAGGCTCTTCATTTAGGCTGAGAGGGTTCCCAGCTAGTATGTGGCAGAACCTTTCCCGATGGGGCATCTTCAGAGCCAGTGCCAAGGATGAAGAGATGACTGACAAGTGCACCCATTGTCAGCACCCAGGGGGACCCTGCTGGCTCTAAACCCCGCTCCTCCAGGTGTACCTCAGCCTGGCCAAAGCCTTGACTTATAATCCAAGTGGATGTCTGTTCCTGTTGGTGGCCCCAAGGCAACTATGACCTTGAACTGGTTATCCCAGGGGTCCTCTATGTGTCACCCCTAGCTCAGGGCACACATCTGTGCTGCTCTGCTGGCAACCCACCCCCTGGGCACTACTGCTCAGTAGGTGCTCAGTAAACAACAGCTGTGCTGCTAGGCTCCAGATCAGCTCTATCTCCTCCAGGCTGGGACTATGGGATCGGCTGGTACTGCAGAAGGCCCCCTCCGCCTGTTTGTTTGCTGCAGACAGGGGCCCAATAGACTCCGTGTCTTTCTTCTCTCCTCCTCCGTCCCCACACAGCGACTCGGGAGCAGCAGTTTCCAGAGATTGAAGGCAAAATTGCTTGAAAGCCTGTGCTTTTATCCTCCAATTTGTAGCCATTTAGTAGGGCCGGGCGGAGGGGCAGCCTGGCCGCTGGCTATGCTGAAAGTGCCCGCCGCTAGAGAGAGCAGTCCTTTGTCCTTCTCCAAATCACTCTGGGCTTCAGGGACAGACACCCGCTGGGGAGGCCAACCCTGGTGCAGGGTGAGGGAGCCAGTACCAGTCGGCTGGGGGAGCCAAGAAACCTTTCAGCTCCCAGGGACAAGATAGGAGTGTTGAGTAAAGAAGGTGACATCCACTCCCACCACTCCCAACTGCTCAGGATAGGGCCCAGCCCGGGGCAGTGAAGCACAAGGAACAAGGGCCATGAAAGAAGACCCAGAATCCCAAGGCTTACTCCACAGTCCAGTGACTAAAGAGGGGCCTGAGTGTTCTGAGTGAGGAAGAGGGTCCTGCTTGAGCCCAGAGGAAGCAGGACTCAAATCCAGAGACAGAAAGACAGAGGGGAGAAGGGTCTGCCCTTTGGTAGTTGTCAAGTAATTGGAAAACAGCTGCAGGGAGAGCACATCTGAAGGAGGAAAAGCCTCGTGGGTTGCTCCCCTGTGCGGCAGAGCTGACCACAGAGCTCTGGCTGTGAGTGGTGTCCCTCACTGCTGTGATGACCCCATGGTGCCTAGCTGAGGTGGCAGGTTCCATCCAAGATCAAGGTAGTAGTGCGGTGACAGCCAGAGCCAGGCTGTCCTGTTCCAGGTGGTGAGGCTACCATGAGGCTGTCCACTGAGGGCAGTATTGCCCACCTTTCATCCGGTCTTCTTCCGACTGTCCCCAACCTTCAACCACAGCCACTGCCAGATCTTTGCCTGGGGTGGTGGTTCTGCCTTCTCTCAGCCCCCACAAGCCCAGTTGTAGTCATCAAAACCCCAGGAGCCATCTGTGGTCCCACTAGCCCCTTCATTGCCACTTGCTTGACCTTCTCTCAAAGCAGGAGGCATGGTCAAGTCCCTCCTGGGGCTGTGTCTGGCCAGCATATGGCCAGGTTACCCACGTGTAAGGTCAAGACCATGGCGATGAATGTTTTTTGGCAAGAAAACTGAGCACCTGCCTTGGAGCAGGCTGGCTACAGACCTGGAATCTGAAGGCAGAGGTGAGCTGTCCCAGTACTGTGCCACCCTCCTGAAAAAGGGCACCAGCTAGGTCCTTGAGCCCTGTGATAGGCCACCGCTGGGAACAGTCCTTCATGGGAACTAAGTCCTGGGATGATACCCTGGCTTTTCTCCTACCTAGCTCCTCAGTTAGAACACCAAGACCACATTCTTGTCTCCACAGGACCTCCAGTTAGAGCCCTGAACAATAGCTACTCCCACAAAGTCCCCAAAAGTCAGCACCCATAAAAAAATACACTTTATTGTGTCTTCACATTGTCAGCACACCAGGGCACAAAGACAGCAGAGCATGCAGAACCTGAGGGGACACAAGGACAAGGCAAAGCGGTCCTCCCAGGTGTCACCAGCCTGCTCTCCTGCTACTTCCCCATCAGCCTCAGGACCCTCAGGGCACAGTGAAGAACACTTGTACCCCGCAACCCACCCACCTCCAAATTCTGATTGCACTGATGGGGCAAGCAGGGCAGGGCCATCGCCCCAAGCCTGGGGGTGGAGCGGGCAGAAGCAGCTGGCGCCCGCTCAGCCGGAAGCTGCAGCACTGAGGGAGGAGGGCGTGGGAGCCCACACCTGCCAATCCAGCCCTGAGCTCCTCGGCAATTTTGTCTCTCTTGATTAAACATCCAAGGAACATCAAGTTCACAGACGTGTTTTCTTCTCCTCCATCTTCCTGAAAACATCCAGAATGGAAAAGCAGAGAAAGGCTTCAAGGTTCCTGGGGCACTTGACACTTTGTGGGGCAAAGAGTGGAAGGGAGAGGGATAAAGGTGCTGGGCTCTGGGATTAAGCAGGAGAGAGGCAGCGAAGGGCACCATCCCCAGATTGTCTGGGAGAGGGAGTTGCACTGTGTGGCGGGCATGTGCACATGCAGGGCACACTGCCAGGGCAGGAGCCAGGAGCACACACCAAGGCTTGCATTAGGGAGGACACCAACCACTAAGTATGCAAAAGGGAACATCACTGTGGAGGTGGAATGCATGCCCGGGACTCCTGGGTTGTTTCCTCTGTGGTGAAAGAGAATGTGGTGGCAGAGCCAGCCAGCACACTCCAGTTCCACCAGGCAGGGCCCTTGGCCATCCTACCAGGCTACCCCACTGCAGGGTTGATGATCTAAGGGGCTGCCGTGGCATTTAGAGTGGGCCGTGGACAAGGCAGGGTCCACACCTGGGGCTCCCCTCGGAACAGATACAAGGGTGTGGCCACAAAAGGGTGGGGCGGCCGCTCATTTCCAGCACTGCTCCAGGGAGCCATGGGGCTGGACCTTGAGCTTCTGGGGACAGAGGAGCTTGGTGAAGGCTCTGCGGAAGCTGTAGTGGCACAGCGGGTAGAGGATAGGGTTGACAGCTGAGTTGGCCCACAGAAGCCAGAAGGACGTCTCATACCAGTAGTCGGGGATGCAGTGGCCATGGCAAGCAGCTCGGATGATCATTAGGAGTGTATACGGGGCCCAGCAGAGCCCAAAGATGCTCACGATGATGGCCAGTGACTTGGCCACCTTCTTGTCCCGTGACAGCCGGAAGCGCTGGGTGATGCTCTGGGACACCATCTTCATGCGTTTCTCCAGGGATGCTGAGGATGCTGATGGCTTGGAGCCTCTTTTGAGTGAGCGTGGCCTCTCGGTGCCCCTCGAGGAGCTGCCGGAGCTGGAGGTGGGTGAGGCAGCGGCACCCCCACCACTGCCACCCCCGAGGGCAGCCTCCCCAGCCTCAACACCAGGGCCTGCCTCGCCCACCCCATACCTGTGTAGCGGCATGGCCTCCCCATGCCCTTTTGGCCAGCAGCCCCAGCAGCTGGGGGGAGCTGGAGGTGGTGAGGGCTGGGCATCAGGTGGGGGTTCTGGACCAGCCTCACGGGCCCCATCAAGTCGGAGGCGGGTACGCCTCTGGATGTTCAGGTAGATGCTGAGGTTGAAGAAAGTAACGCTGAGGAAGGGTGTGAAGAATTCGAGAGTGGAGGCCGTGATGAGAAAGTACCAGTTGTAGAAGAACTCAGCATAGCAGTGGCCCTCAGGGATAGAACTTCCACCAGACAGGTACTCCCAACTCAGGATGGCAGGCCCATACAGCAGGAAGGCCAGCACCCACACCAATGCCATCTTCTGCACTGCCCGTCGTGTGTCCCCCTGCTGGGCCCGGTAGGAGACCTGCAGTGGATTGTGCAGATCAAGTGGTCAGGAACATTGGACTAGAACCTCGGAGAAGCGTAGTCCTCCATGTCTGCCCTGGGCAAGGCGCCATGTTCCTTCTCTCCAGGAACCCTTTCTGTCTGCCTCCCCAACCTGACTGATGCCCCAGCGTCAATCTTCTGGTTCTTCCAGAACCTCAGAGCCTCCCACAACCAACCAGGATCCTGCCTCTTTACCGTCCTCCATTAGCTATGAGCTCCACGGGGTCCTGCCTTTGGTTACTGGATCACTAGCACCCAGATTACCACTGGCCACACCCAGGGGCCACACACAACTATTTCTGATGTGAGGCTTCTTGCAATGCCAGAGTTATCTTCACCGGCTTGCTGTGCAGAAAGGGAAGGACTTCGCATCAGTTCTGCTCCAGTATTCCTTTCTCCCACTACTGGAGCCAGGAATTCAGAAGGGAAACCTGCTCACCCACTGCTACACACACACACACACACACACACACACACACACACACACACACACA
>CAJQZJ010033208.1:1850321-1877670 GCA_907164525.1 Lophiomys imhausi | reverse complement strand
CCCCCCCCCCCCCCCCCCCCCCGCGCCCCGCACAGAGCCCCCGCCATTGGCTGGCGCCCTCGCCCCGCCTCCGTCCCGCCTCCGCCCCGCCCGGCGCGGGCAGCACCACGGACAGCGCCGCGTGCCCGCCGGCCGACTAGAGCCCCTGCTCCGGTGCGCACCGCGGCTGGCTGAGAGCCCGGCTTCAGCAATAACCAGCCACAAGGTTGGGATCATGTCTGAGGTTGCACCTAGAAGCTGGTCCCTTGGCTCTCGGTCCGCCCTCGTGCCCTCGCCCCTAGTGACCCCTTCCCGACCCTTGTCCGTACCTCCTGAGCTTGTTAGGACCTGGGACAGGACCTGGGACGGGACCTGGGTTGGGTGGGAAATGGCTGCCCCATCCCCCTCTCTAGGGAATTTGCGCTCCAGGACTCCCTTTCTCATCTTGCTTTGGGCAAGTAGGTTTCTGGGGTAAGAGATGTCCAAAGATGATTGGGGAGGGGGATCCCTGAAAGTGAATGCCGGGGAAAGGGGTTCTCTCCAGTCTTATACGCACAACACTGTGGGTATCCGTCTCCACGTGGTTAGACAGAGCTCAGAACAGGGTCCAGGGTGACCCGCAAGGCGCACACAGATGTGGAGTTACATAAGGGAAAAACGAGTCTGAGCGGACCCAGCCCAGAGCTGAGCACATTCACCCAGGACTCGGCAGCAGCGGGTGGAGGGGCGACCCACAAAGCAGCTTGGTTTGGGCCACCAATGCCCCTGAGATAGCTCGGCAGGGGGAGGTCACTGAGCTCTGGGTGCAGCTGGGGTGGTGGCAGCTGCATCAATGTCTGGGGGGGGGGGGAAAACCGCCCCCCTCCTCTGGCACAGTTACTGGAGGTCAAGGGCAGAGTCAGAAGGAGAGGCTCTCTGCAGAGACAGACAGACACTCCCACGCTCTGACACACAGACATTCATAGTCAGGGAAACAGCTACCCAGCATCGTGCTGGGACCCGTGAATAGTCAGACATCAGACAGCAGACACAGAACAGTGCCCGAGGGAGAGGGAAGCAGCGACTGTCCTCTGTCACCAGCGGCACACATCACTGGATGCCTCAAAGTGGACAGAAACGCAATCTGTGTGAGTGTGGGGGAGGGGGACCCCAGGCACTGCTCCAAGCACCCCACACTGACAGCCAGCTGCTGGTCATGTGTGGACCCGCCCATCCCCTCACCCGAAGGGGTCCTCTGAAAACTCTGGGCAGTGGGGACAGAAACAGGGCATTGCTCTGATTCAGCCTCGGGGCTCCTGGCAAAGAGGAGCCCCTACCCATGGCCCCACTCAAGCATGCCCTTCAAGCCTGCCTGTAACCTGAAGTGCTTGGCAGGGCTCACTCTCCCGGCCCTGTCCAGCACCTCCCAAAAGTGCTGCTCTCTCAACTACCCCTGAGGAAGTGAGTTGAACTGGACATGTTGTTCAGAACTCCCAGAGTCCTCAGCAGATGGAGTCAGAGGGAGTTTAGAGGGGTCCCTAGATCTCACTTACTGACTGGAGCCTCCGTGTCCCCATCTTGACACAGGATTGAGGGAGAGAGTCAATAAAAGCTTGTAAAACCCTTGTAAAGTCTTAGCCAATCCCAGTCCCAGTCTGAACTGCTCTGGTCATTGGTCATTAGTCTGACCTGGTCCAGCAAGGACAAGCAGAGGCTGGGACCCTATGAAGAACTCAGGACTGGCCTACCTGCTGTGTCTCCCCCCTTCACTGCTCCTTTCCAGGCCCCCACAAATGTTGCTACTTGCTGCCCACCCCCAGAGCACTACCTGCATGGAGACCACCTGGAACAAAGGGCACTTCCCAGGTGGTGTCTTCCCATCCCAGCAGGTGGGTGGACAGAATTCCACCCTACTGCCCCACAGCTGTATATGCTGCCGGTGTGCTGGTGTTCAACACACATGGAGGGCAGGTAGTATGCCTATGTCCTACAGGTCAGCTCCCTGCACCCTCACAGGAACTCTGAGGGGGGACCAAGCTCCATAAAGACACTCAGCTAGGGTCACTTCAGACCCTGGCACTGGAAGTTCAGCTATGTGATCTTGGAGGAAGCTACCAAGTCTCTCTCGGAGTCTGGAAGTCTTCCTCTACAAATGGAGGCCAGAAGAAGTAGGAAGTTTGAGTTCATCCAGAGGTTTGATAAGGACAGTGGCTGGTGGTGATGGGCGCCCCCTAAAGGCCAGACTCACTGCTTGCATGCATGACCTCATTAGCCTTCAAGACACCCTATGTCAGTGGTTCTCAACTTATGGGTCATGACGCTGTGTGTGTGTGTGTGGGGGGGGGGTCCTGAAGTTAGATATCCTGCTTATCAGATATTTACATTATGATTCATAACAGTAGCAACGTTATGGCTATGAAGTAGCAATTAAATAATTTTATGGTTGGGGGTTACCATAACGTGAGGATTAAAGGACTGCAGGGTTAGGAAAATTGAGACTACCTGCCTACACAGTGGTATGGCATGAGAATTCTCAATGTAGTCACCTGTGTAGGGTCACACAGACCTAGAGTTCGCCCTCTCAAGGGCCACAGTCCTGGTCCAGTACTGAGATAGAGGCTCCTGAGGCTGGCAGAAAGACTGGTGTGGAAAGCATACAGGTACAGGGACTTGGATGGCTGATTGGACCAAGGCAAGACATAAATAGGGAAGGTGGTTAGTATGTGGCACCTGACCCTGGAGGATTCTCCCCGGAAGAGCTTTGTGAACATAAAGGAATACAAGGCCAGAGGCAATGTCCACTGACCTGATGAGCCAGGAGACTTGTAGGAAAAGGCCCAATGATGGAGACAGAGAGTCCTGGCCCAGGACCATATGGATGCCATGTGATCCATCCGGCAGTGTGTGTATCATGTGCAGACACTCGTCAGAGTGTACCTTACAGACTGGGATGTTAGCTAGCAAGAGGCAGTATCCACACCGGAGGCTCATGTGGGTCCAAAAGCTCTAATCCTACATACTGAACCGTTGTTCCTTGTTCCTGCTACTTCTCAGTGCCTGGCCATGGACCCATTCCAGAAGCAAACTCCAAAGAAATAACCCTGAAGGGGCATACCTGGTGATGAGCTAACCTCGTGGTCTCCTTCTGGTTCAGGCTACCCTTGCTTATCCACTCAGCCTACGCCACCATACAAGAACTTGAGGAGTCCCCACCCATTGGCACGTGTGCCCACACATGCAGCATATGCCTAGGAGACCAGTTTTCAGCAAAAGGAGTGGTCCAAGACCAGTAAGTAACCCATGCCCTGAGGAGCAGTTGCATCCTAGGCTGCAGGGACAGCCTCCTGTAGGTACACAGGTTGGGGACAATGGTCTATAAGGATAGTTTCTGTCCTGTAGGGTGGATACTATGAATCAGAGGCATTTCTGTGGTACTGTCTCTGCAGGGGACAGGGACAGGCACTGGGCCTAGGAGCTGGAGTTGGTGGCAAAAATAAAGCCACACCTAGTGTCCCTTTCAATGCCCCACCAGGGAGTATGTTGTTCAGGGATCTTCTGGGACAGGAGTCCTCATCTCTGAAGGTCCCCTGGCCCAGGGACCAGCAGCTAAGGACATCAGGGAGGGGCGAGTGGCTCTGGCCAGGAGAAATAGGTGGCACAGCCAGGATTCAGACCCCTTAGACATGAAGGTAAGTTCCCACCGACCCACACAGGTGATAACTGCACCATGGAGGAGACCGAAGCAGGAAGCAGGGAAAGGTAGGGACCCAGAGAGGCTAGGGCCTCACCATTCGCCTTTTGTCCAGGGCCCTCTTGTAGGTCACTGTCTTCACCTCCAGGTCTACCTTTGCGGGTGAGCCCCCCATTGACTAGGGCCAGATTTTGATTTTTAAAGGGATTTCCCACTGAGAAGGGTTCACTAGGTCACAGATGTAGAGAGGAGAGGAAGGAAACAGAGGTTTGGTAAAGGGGATAGAGGCAGAAAAGGGTGGCCCAGTCTAACACAGCTGGGGAGCCACCAAGGCTGAAGCACAGAGAGGCAGGTGGGAGGGCTTTGGAAGAAAAGGGGAGAGAGGCTTCTCATGCTGTGGACAGGATGCCAATGTTTCCTTGGGGTGGTCAGGAACTCCAAGAGGGTTGGAGAGGTATCTTAAAGGTCCCCAGCCACAGTGGGGTTAACTGGGCAGGAGGAGGGTAGAAGCCCAGAGCCAGCTGGAGGCATTTGTGTAATGATGTTCAAATGGGCACCTGAAGACTTTGGATGTCTTTCAAGGCTGGCATAAGCTGTGGGAGGGGAGGGGAAGAGAGGTCCAGCCGACCTCCAGAGTTTAGGGCTGCAGTACCACAAAAAAGACAGGCTTTGCAGCCATGACATGGAGCTGAGTGGGGTGCTGGGTGCTGGGTTTTGAACGGTCCAAGACTGAACTGCAGTCACCCTCAAGAGGATAGGTCCAAGGCATGACTGGAGACCAGGACAAGAGTAGCTCTGGGCTGAAGAAGCCAGTGCAGGTCGCAGCCTCAGCTCAGCCAGTGCCAGCCTCTGGTGTTGTCCCAGGTGGCCTTCTGCCTCCAGCTTTTTTCTCACTGCCAGAAAAGACCTTTCTCCCTTGAACTAAGGGTGAGCCCGGTGCCACTGCCTGCGGAGGCCTGTTCCTGCTGTGTGTGAACACAGCTTGCTAATGAGAAATAACGAGGTAACAAGGGCCACCAAGAGCTAGTTGAAGGACAGGCATCTGGCTTGTAGCAGCCAAGGGGCCTGTCAGGGCCTGGTCCTTCACTCCTTTAGTTCCTCAGTGGAAATGCTGTCTGCTCTCTCCTGCAGGAGCTCATTTGAATATGGGAATGCAGATTTTTCTTTTTTTGTTCCTTGTCCCCCCAACCCCCTATCCCGTGACATTCTGAGCTAGCTCTGGGTGCACCCTGATGAGCTCAGGGCCCAAATGTGATAAAAATGGTGTCTGAGGCCAATATTTAGAACAAAAGCAGGATCTGAGTCTCCTTGTCCCCTTGCCTTTAGTGACCAGGTGTCAGGAAAGAGAAAGGAGATGGTCGAATATCTAAGTTTGCTATTTAGTCGAATATGACAAAAACCAACTCAAGAAATGGCTGTTTTTCCTTAGGGCTCAGAAGTCCAGAGAGGTGGAATGCTTAAAGAACGACTTTCTTGAGCCGGGCGTGGTGGTGCACACCTTTAATCCCAGCACTTGGGAGGCAGAGGCAGGCGGATCTCTGTGAGTTCGAGGCCAGCCTGGTCTACAAAGCAAGTCCAGGACAGCCAGGGCTGTTACACAGAGAAACCCTGTCTCGAAAAACCAAAAAAAAAAAAAGAAAAAAGAACGACTTTCTTTTCCGGCTTGCCTTTCACAGTGTTTGCTTCTCTCTCCCTGCCTCTAGCTCCTGTTCCCTTCTCCCCACCTTAGACTCCAGCCCATTAGTCTGTCTCTGACAACCATGGTAGCTGCCCTGGTGACTGGGTGAACTTGAACTCCACAATGACCATGGAGAACAGACAAGGGGGATGTTGGCAAGAGCAGCTGCAATCATCCCTATGGCTGCCCTTGGGGGTCCCCATTCAACCAAGTAGCCTGTGATGGTGGTGTTTGGAGCCCACAGGCTGTCTTGCAGAGACATGACCTGGCCAGCACATGAATTGTAGCAGGGTCCATGGTTTCAGCTGGGCCAGCTTTCTGAGAGCCTGGGGCCACTTTGCCCATAGGGAAGATTAAGCAATACAGTGAGACAGTGAGTGAGACACCAGTCTGCTGATGTCACATCTGCCAGTGAGGCTGCTGGAGAGGTTGTTGTGGCTTAACAAAGGACAGCGTCTTGGAAGGCCACTTGTTCCCTGAGGTGCCGCGGCAGACCACACTAGGATTCATGGAATCTGGGTGATGGGCACCTGCAGCTCGTTGAACTCGGCCTAGGCACCTGTAGGCATCTTTGTGCTAAGTTCAAGACAAGCACAACAAGAAAGCCAGAGAGAAGAGAGGAAGCAGCCCTCTCCCAGAGACCCTCCAAGGCTCCTAGGCAGCGTATGGCTTGGTGTGGGGCCCTGTGATGGTATGGAGCCCAGACTATGACCACAAGGCTCTATGCTTCCCTTGGAGTGTTTGGTGGAGCCTCCTATGACTATGACATGGCAAGAGCAGGCCTACCTACCTACTCAGCCAAGCTCCCACAACCTCCTTATGCCAGCACTCCTCTGGAGCCATTGGTCAGAGCTTGTTCCAAGCAGCTGTGAATGGTGAATGTCACACAATGGACCATCACTGGGGCAACTCTCTGACTGCTTTGTCTCCAGAGATGGGAACAGGTACTACAATGGAGGCCCTTGATCTGGAGAGAGAGGAGGCACAGCCCCTTCTGATCTGTTCAACTCTGCCTGTCCTCACAGGGTCCTCTCCCAACAACCCACTTGGTACCTACATTGAGCCCCTCCATGCCCTTGGCCTGGTTCCTACTAAATAGGTTTGAGTCATTCCTCTATCTGGGGGTGGGGTGGGGAGGTTGAGACAGATTTTCTCTGTATAGCTCTAGCTACCTGGAACTCATTCTGTAGACCAGGCTGGCCTCAAACTCAGAGATCCACCTGTCTCTGCCTCCCCAGTGCTGGGATTAAAGGTGTGCGGCACCATGCCTGGTCTCTGTCTGGACTCTTGACCTCTGGCTGGCTGTGGCTGGCCTCCTGCTGTCTGATCTGGAGAGAGGTTCTGGCTCCATACTGTGTACATGTAACTGCCATCATGGCCTTGTCCAGCCTGAACGCTTCTCCTGGTCTGACCTGGTGTCTCTGGGTTCCTGCCCTCTGCTTGACTGTTTCCTGGGATCACTGCATTCACTCACTGCACATGTGAAACCACCACGACTAACTTGGTGACTCTTGCCTCAGGGTTTCTCCAAGGTTCCCCATTGAGCCATTCTGTACTCTAAGCCCAGCCTTATGATCAGGGTGGTACCCGTACTTCTGTGAATGTGCCCAGTTGTCGTCCTCCACCCAGCAGAGTTATTTGGACTCCTTGACCCATCTTAGAACCCTCAGCCCTCTCTGCAGCCCTCAGAAGCACAATAGGAAAAGGAAGGTGAGTGCATGTTGGCTTAGAGTGGAAGACACTGCCCTCTGTGAGGTGGCTGTATTTACTCTAGATGTCCCCTGGGAGTCCAAGTAGCTCCTTAGGGGACAGGCACCATAGGAATGGTGCCAGGAACATAGGAATGAGCCAAACTGTGCTCAGGGTGGGCTGTGAATGCAGTTAATGAACACAAATCCCCGGATCCTTGAGAGAGGAAGGATGGGGCCTCAGAGGCTCCCAAGGAACAGTGTATGTGTATGTGTGTGTGCACGCCTAAGATGACAACAGGATGAAGCTGACCCACCCTGTAGAGACAAGCCAGTATCAGAAACATGTCCTCTCTCTCCATAAAGGCCTAGGATGGCTGGGTGGGTACCTGAGATCCTTGTTGATGCCCAAATCTCACACATTTACCTGACATGCTCACAATGCACACAGTCAGAACATAGCAGGAAAACAGAACAGGCTGTGCCCTAAGGCTCCTAGAGAGCAGGGCTGAGGCGCTGGTGACAGGTTTTGGAGTGGGGACTGACTCTTGAGGGCTTGCACAAGTGCTGAGCTGTAGTTCCACAGAACTCAGCCGGGCGGCGCTAGTGCTTACCTCTTCCATCTGGGGTGACAGTTGTCATGTGTACACAGTGACAGTGCTGGGCTCTAGACTGGTTTTGATGGTTTGGTTTTGCTTGGAGATAGTGTCTCTCTATGTAGACCAGGCTGGCCTTTAATTCACAAAGATCCACCTGCCTCTGCCTCCCCAAGTGCTGGGACTAAAGGTGTCCCCCACCACAAGCGACTTGTGGGCGTTTTGAAGAGTGGTTCCAGCCTAGGATGCCCAATGGGGACAGTGGGTCATTTCACCCACCCTGTGGGCCTAACTGCTACCTGTGTCCCGGTAGCTCTGCTCTCCTGGTGAGCCTCTTCTCTCAGTATGCCACCTTTAGGCTCACATCTCAACTTAGAGTACACAGGTAGGTGAAGGGCCTGTATTCAAGCCCTGCACTGGCTGTCATGTGTTCCTGTCAGAGGTCAGCCTGCTGGTGGGGAGGAGTCAAGGTAGCTCCTATATGGAGGTCAGGTACCCTCTGAAGCGTTCTCACACACTTTCCCAAGGCCCAGGAAAGTGGAAGCACACAGAGTAAACGGCATGGAGAGGATCCATGTGGGCTCTAGGCTCGGTCATATCTGGGCTGTCTGTGTGTCTACTTGTACCGTCTCCTGTTGTCACTGGGACTATTTCTTGAGCATTTACTGTGTGCAGCTTGGCCAATGGTTCAGAAGGCCAAGCTGCTCATGAGCTAGGGTGCTGAGAGGAGTCCTGAGTTAACTCTATCTCCCAGGGATGTTATGGGGGGGGCGGCTAGCCCTGAGGCCCTTTGGAGCCAGGACTAAGGATCTCTTGGGTTTCCTAACTTCTCCCATCCCTGGCAAAGTGCCCAGCATGAGGCTCTTTATCAGCCCCTCCCATCTCTTCCCCCAACAACCCCAACCTGATAGCCTGGCCCATCCCCATACCTGGAAGGGATAAGTTACTGAGCTGGCTGAGGCATTAGCCATGGGGCCCAGACCTCTCCTTCTATGGGGTGGCTGTAGATTTTACTAAACCTGCTAGGAAATGGAAAGGAAACCTGGCCTAAGATTGTCAAGACAGCAACATCAGTGCAATGAATCCAGCGTGGGCCCTGCACACTGGCACAGGCTTGTGCCCAATGAGTCTCCAAGGTAGAGTACAACCTACCTCACCTCACCCTCTCCACCACAAGTCAGGGTCCAGGGCAGGGCACCTGACTCTGTGCTAACCCAGCCTGGCTCACAGGCAGTGAGCACTCAGTTCTTGGCTGTGTCTTTCCTGACCACCTCTCCCAAGATGGGGTAGAGGTGCATACCCTCTCCCGGAAGGACCCCAGTTACCTGGTTGCCTCTTACCCATGTCCTTACCTCCACCTTATGGTGGAAGCATGCTGGTGTCAGGAAGGGAGGGTGGGCATCTTTGAGTAGCCTTCCTCACTGGCCCAGGCTACTACCACAAAGAAGACACCTCCATTCTTTGTCCTGAACCTCATCTCTGTTCTTCATCTAAGCTCCTCAGGCATGTTTAACCTCCCCCTCCCATCCAGTGTGCAGCTTCCCTGGCACTGAGGCCCAGCCAGAGGCTCCGGCCAACGCATTTGGCTCTCAGCAAGCTAAATCTAACCCAGCCCAGCTGTCGCTCCTCCAGCTCCCTCCCGCCGTGCCAGTCCCCTGCACGAGGATGTGCGTATATTCTTGTCACCCAACACGGGCCCCTGGGACTGGTGGAGAAGGGCCAGACATCTCTTTCCTCAGCCATTCTCTGCACCTGTGTTCCACTCCTGCTGGTCCCCAAGGCCCAGGGCAGGGTCGGTGTGTAGCAGGTGCTCAGGAAGTCCTGGGAAGAGAGACAGAGACCCATCTTCCATCAGCTTGGGTACATCCCTGGGCCATCTCCATGCTGGGCACAGGGTAGCACTAAGGACTATGAGATGGAGCCCTCCTGGCATGCAGCCCACACTGCCATTGCTCCCTTGGGAGCATCTTGGAGTTCCATTGCTATAGGCTGAAGTGTGCGTGCGTGCGTGCGTGCGTGCGTGCGTGCGTGCGGTGAAGTCCCCGCCACCAGGCCCTGGGTGGGATGGTGGTCTCAGACTCTCCTCTGTGTGCAGCCAGCAGGTAGGCCTATGTGACAAGCGACCACTGTAGCCCCTTCTCTTCTGAGACTGTTTCACTTAGGCTGGTGACACCTCAGCTGAAATGCTGCAGCCTTGTCAAAGTAGCACAGGATGGCGTTCTGGCCAGTGAGATATGACCAGAGAGGTAGGTGCTGGAAAGGAGAGAAAAACCTACTTTCCACCAGCCAGAGTGCAGCTGGGAAAGGGACCCACAGATTCACTGGCCTAGCATTCCTTGGCTCCAGGGGCAGATCCTCAAGCACACTGATTCGTCTTGGGGCACTGCTATCCTTCCTCTCCTCACCATTCCTTTCTGGTTAGAAATGTTGTGAGGGCTAGAACACCGGCCACCATTTTGGGTCATGGCATCACATAGACTCGAAGTCAGCCCTAGTTGAGTGACCCAGCAAGGCAGGAGCCAGAGAGGGCAGCTTGGGCTCCTGTCACATGGGAGACAAACACACTTCTATTTTGTGTGAGCAATTCAGGAAGGAACACACTCCCAAACAGTCCCTTGGAATGGCACTTCTCATATGCTGAGAGCTGCTCAGGGGTCTTGTGACATGGAATCTGATCCTGTGGCCCTCAACCATAGCGTCTTCAGGAAACTCAGGAGAGATCCTGGTCTGGGGTCTAGGCCTAGCCAGCCTGCCTTTGTTATTCTGGGCTTCCTCAGGAATGAAGTGCTTGCTAACCAATCCTGAAGGGCAGGCAGCCAAGTTGGCTCAAATGTTTCCTTCAGCAAGTCAGGATGCCATTCTAGTGTCCAATGAGAAAATCTCGGTCTTGGTAAATGCCAGGTCTGCACTGGGCTGTTTGCAGCAGGCACCTCCACACACTCTGGTGGGAAGGGCTCTGGTCAGCCTTGTTGTGAAGGAGGAGACATGTTGACTTTCAACATTTTTTCACACATCCCTGTGACCTCAAGAAAGTAAATAACTGGCAAGTGAGGCCTCCAGACATCAGGTATGCAGACTCCTGGGAGACTCTTGATCACTTGTCTTGAGTAACTGGGCATTTAGCACATATGATGCATTCTAGGGCACTCAGCCTACGGCTGGGTACACAGCATGCAGAATGATCCAGTAGCTTCCTCAGTGCTTAGAAGGGAGACTGTGGGGCATCCCCCCATCTCCTCTGGGTCCTCACTCCTTGACCTCTGCAGGGCCTGTCACCTGTCACTGGGCAAGTTGATAGAGTAGCTTCCCAGAAGAGGCAGGAATGATGGGGTCAGGCTGGGACAACTTGGACTTGCTGTAGCATGGAGGGAATTGTGAGGTAAAAAGTTTATTAGGGGAACACCACTTTTCCTGCTTTCGTTTGGCAGAGTTAAATGGGTGCAGCTTGTTCATGTCCCAAAGCTATAGGGGAAAAAAGAATAAGAAAAAGCCCTTTGCTGCTGCTATTGATAACTTGTCTGTTCACGAGGCGGGTTCAACCTAAAAATACCCTCCCTCCCCGACAGGGAAGCCAGCGTTGTCACGTTGCAGAGGAGACTTGAAAATTGGCTGGGAAGAATCAGGCAAGCCACGTGAGCTGGTCCAGGCCTCTGTGGCCAGGCTGCCCACTGGAAGCCTACTTCATGTCCACACGGAAGATTCCATGGCATGCCTGAGAGCCAGAAGCGTGCTCTGCCAGGGGCCTGGGAATGTGGGGTGGAGATGGATCAGGCTCAGGCTGGTTTCAGCAGCAGGGGCCAGGTGGGGCCACAATACCAAGGCACCCCAGTTCCTGGATGCCATGCTCTGGCCCAGCTGGCCTACGAACAGGCTGAGATGAAGAGATAGCACTCTGGCCATGAGGTAAGAGTGAAGTGGGTGAAGGGCAGAGGGTGGCTTGGCAGCCTGGGCTTGGGCAAGCTGCTGCTCTTGAGCCTTAGTTATCTTTCTAGAATGAGGAACAAGAACCTCTGTTCTGCCTCCTTCTGGGGTGGGGATGGGAAGCAGGATGATGGCGTGCATGGTCCTATCTGGCTGTGACCACCCACAGCAGCGGCTATGGGCAAAGGAGTCCTTGCGTGGGTCATGTGATCCCCAGGCAGATGGCCTGCCCATGGGGAGGGGGTGGTCCCTGCCCTTGTGAGGAAGATGGAGGAATGACCTGGGGACTCAGTCAAGAGGCCTCTACCCTCCATTCTAAGCCCTCAGAGTTGGCTTGGCCTCCAGGATCTATCCTGTCATGCCCCACCTCTATTCAGCATTTGATAGGGAAGGTATCCTTTATTTACACCATGTGGGGGTGGGGCAGCACCCTTACAACACCTCATTGTGTCCAAGGAGCAATTCAGGAAGGAACACACTCCCAAACAGTCCCTTGGAATGGCACTTCTCAGACTCTGAGAGCTGCTCAGGGGTCTTGTGACATGGAATCTGATCCTGTGGCCCTCAACCATAGCGTCTTCAGGAAACTCAGGGGAGATCCTGGTCTGGGGTCTATGCCTAGCCAGCCTGCTCTGCTGGGCCTCGACCCCAGGAGACATGTAATTGACAGGTCTCAGTCTGACATCTGCAAAGTGGGAGGGAGGACACATGTCTCTTTGGTTGGCTGCTGAAATGGGGGAACCCAGATGGGACACGTACATCACGGAACACATTATTTCAACCGTCATGGTAAGACCCAGAGCCACCTCTGCCACTTTCTACACCCTACTTGTCCATTCCTAGAGAGCATTGCCTATGGAACTGGCCACGTAGTGAAGATGGTGAGAGCCCCTCTCCCACTGACCTAGGGGTGCTGGCCCACCCAGGCCTGCACCTGAGACTGCTGAAAGGCAGCAGCAGCCCCTAAAAGAGGCAGAGAGCCAGGAGTAGTGGTGCACACCTGTCAGCTCGGCGCTTGAGGGGTGAAAGCACAAGGGTGAGTGAGGAATTCAAGGCTGTCCCCAGCTGTGTGATGAGGTTGAAGATGGGTGGTTAGAATGCTACTCCAGCCCCAGGGACCTCCTGAGCTCAGTCTACCTACTCTGTGGCTTAGGTAGAGATGCCCAGCCCAGGCTGGGTGGTTGTTTTGCCCAGATGGCAGGGCCCTGAAGCTCAGAGTAAAAAAGCAGGTGGTAAGCTGTGCCCTTCTGAGGCCTGTCCCTGGCACAGGGGCTGATTTTGGAGATTTAGGTGAAGGTGTGGCTGGTCGTCGGTTTGAGGGATTCTGAACTGGTCCTGGTCAGGCCCCCCAAAAAACTGCAGAACCTGGTCAGTCTGACTATCTCCGTGGCAACCAGCTAGCTGTCCTTGTCCTGGCTGGGGGGCCAGCTGCCGCACCCTTCCATCAGCCCTCAGCAGGCTGGAGTTGCTTTCTTCAGAGGTAACCATGGCAACTCCTTTGTTTCGGAGGTCTGGCCCGCCTCCCTCTGTCTCTCTCTTTAGGAGCATAGCATGCAGGGGGCTCTTTTCCAGTCCCAGCACGCCTCCCCAGAGCCACTGACAAGGGGCCACCAGAAAGCCAGGCTGTCCCTAGGGTGGGAGCCAGAGAGGCAGCCAGGGTCTGCCCTGCTACAGAAGCCCATTCGTCACTCCATGTTTGCAGAGGGCATGAGCATCTGCAGAGGGCCACAGAGGCAGCTGGGGCCCTGTGTGTGAGCACCACCTTACGGGAGGAAGTGTAGCCTTGGAGCAGGATCCTTCAGCATGTGCTGAAGGTTCATACATTACTGATCTTGAGGTTCAGGGGATTCAGGACCCCTTCGCCAAACCTCAGATAGGCTTAGCAAAACGCCCAAGTGGTTACTCAAGTAACTGGAAAGCCCAGGGCAGATGTCAGCTGGCTCTAGGTGACCTGGGAGAAGGGGGTGTCTTGCTTCCTCCTTGGCTTCATGCTTTCAAGCAACCAGGCACCTATACAATTCTAGATTACAATAATCCTCTCACCTCACTTGCTTCTGGGAAGGTTTGTAGAAGACAAGAGATATCTGACTAAGTTCCCTCTGGTCTGACATTGAGCTGCACCTTCTGCCTAAGACAGGACCATGTCCATCCCTTCGCAATTCCCATGCCTTGGAAAGTCCTATGCAAGTCAGTAGCCATCTTGGTTCACGTCACTCCACCTGTCTCAAATCAGACCTCCATTGAAATGTGATGAGGAGGCAGGGGAGCCCTGGCTACAGAGGAAATTGAGTGCTCAGAGAGGTCAGTTAGCTTTCCTGAGGCCAAACAAGATGCAAACTGCCGGCGTATCCCCAGAGACTCTGGACTTAACCAGGAGCCACTGCAGACCACAGGGCGCCTAAGGGTGTTAAAAGGGATGAACCAGCCAGGGAGGCAGCTGGACTGGTAAACTGGCCCAAAGCTATGTAAAGCCACGATTGGCGCGCAAAGGCCGGGGGCGACGTTTGCCATTTGTCCAGTCCTCAGCAACCATGAGGTACTGGGGGTCCCTAGCCGAAGGGTAGGACTGGCCCAGCGCCAGCCGGGGATTGTCCACGCCCAGCCACCTGACTCACTGTTTGTAAACTAGCTTCTTCCAAGGTCCCGCCCCTTCCTCCTCCCTCCCCTTCCTTCTTGCTACAGTATCTGCATAAACCCACCTGTTCCGAGCGATGATTGGCTGAGCGCGCCGCCACTCCCTCGTGTGAGCGGGACTCAGCCGGGATCAGGGAGAAGCTGTCCTGACAACGTGATCTGCATAGCTCCGCCCCCGGCGCGGTCTGCGGGCAGGGCGCTGATTGGACCGGCAGAGGATGACGCGAACGGCGCGGGGCGTGGCGAGCGGCGCGGCGGGCTGTGGGTCCGAGAGGCGCGGGCCGCACTTCCGCTTGGGTGTCAGTGGGTCGCCGGCCGCGGGCGGGGGCGGGGCGGCTGTGGGGTCGGCGGCGCCAGAGGCACCGCGTTCAGGTGAGCGGGCTGCGGCGGGGCGGGAGAGCGGGGATGGGTCTCAGGGAGGCCGGCGTGCCACCTAGGCCCCAACCGGGCCCGGGCTGGAGAGTCAGAGCGCTAGGCCGCCGCTAGCCGCCGGGAGCGTGGACGACCGCGGGAGAGATGAGGCCCCGTGGTGCCCGCGCGACGTAGGTCCGTGGCCGCGCGCGCGCTCGCGGGACTCCGGCGTTCCCCGTGCGTCCCGCTGGCGCTTCGGTCGGTAAGCCGCGCGTCCCCTTGGGGCGCGCGCGGAGCTGGGTGCCCGCGGTGGCCTCAGGTCCGAGGGCCCCTCTCTCCTCCACGGCGGCGTCCGAGCGCACCTTCAGACGGCCTGCGCCGGGGCTGTCAGCGCTGCGCTGACCCCTCCGCGGCCCGTGGGCCCCGCAGGTAGGTGGAGGTGGCGGCGCGCAGCCCTCCTTGAGGGTCCTGGCTGCTCCGAGACTCTGCGCCCTCGGCCGGGGCGGCTCAGTCGTGAGAGGAGTTGGACAAGCTTTGGGGTGATGCCCTTTCGGGTGGGCCTTTGCACGTGTAGATCAGTGGGCTGGTTCTGTGGGGCTTCGCACTCACCTCCCGGAGGCCTTCGGGGAGGCTAGGCTCCATGTCGGCAGAGATGTTGAAGAGACGGGTCTTGAGTGGGGTCCTCGGGGCGGGGAACTCTGGGCTGTCTCTGCAGACAGCCCGGCCCTTCCTAAGTGTGACCGGTCCTCGCTCCCACCGACATTTCTCCGTTTGTGGGATGTGACATCTGCTGTACCAGTAAGGGACATATTCTGGTCAGTTGTCTGCAGTGGGCTCTGATAAGCAACAGTAAGGGACATATTCTGGTCAGTTGTCTGCAGTGGGCTCTGATAAGCAACAGGTGCTCCGGAATGTTAGTTCCCTGCTGTGAGTAAGGGGGACAGGACATTTGGGTGGACGCATTCTCCATTGCCTCCCAGTGCCTCTGATGGGGCCACGTAAAGGATGACAACGAGGAAATAGGTGGCTGCGTGTCCACAGAATCTATCTTCCTGTTTGTCCTAGGTACAGTCTGTAATAACAACCCTTATCTCGGGGGACGATAACTTTGAGCAATTATTTGTTCTAGATCATTAAAAACATGAGTCTTACGGCAGTCACTGACATTCTTTTCCCAAGGAATAGAGAGGTCAGGTAACTTAGGGCAGAGCACAGAGCAGTAAACTACATAGCACAGGCCCTGTAACTCCAGAGCTCCCTGTCTCTTCTTTTCTGCCTTGCTAGGGATGAACATGGCTTTGTGGCTGTCAGACAAGTGATCAGCCAGCCCCAATTTCACATTAAGAAAAAAAAGCTGTATTTTTTGATACTATAATTACATCATTTTCTCTAAACCCTAACCCTTTCCTCCCTCTAAATCCACTTGTATTCCCTTTGCTCTCTTTCAAATTCATGACCTCTTTTTCTTTGATTATTGTTACATATGTGTGTATGTGTATATCCTTAAATATATATATATCAATAAATACATAAATACAGCCTGCTCAGTCTGTATAATGTTGTTTGTATATGCTTTCAGGGCTGACCATTTAGTATTGAATACTAGTTAGTGTGTTCTTCACATTCTTTTTTTTTTGGTTTTTCGAGACAGGGTTTCTCTGTGTATCCTTGACTATCCTGGACTCACTTTGTAGACCAGGCTGGCCTCGAACTCGCAAAGATCCTCCTACCTCTGCCTCCCAAGTGCTGGGATTAAAGGTGTGCGCCATTCACATTCTTTTTGTTGTTACTTTTGAGGCAGGATCTTTTGTAACTCCCGGTAGGCTCAAACATAGCTGAGGATGAACTTGAACTACTGACAATTTTACTTCTACGCTTTATGTTCTGAGATTATAGGCATGTTTCACAGACCCTGGCAAGTTCATATTATTTTTATTGTTGTTTTGCTTTTGAGACAGGGTCTCGGTGTGTAACATTGACTGACCTGAAATGTAGATCAGGCTGGCCTTCAGCACAAAGTCTGGCTGTCTCTGCCTTCCAAGTTCTGGGATTAAAGGTGTTTACCACCATGCTTGGCAATATAAACATGTTTAAAAAAGAGTGAAGCCAAGCGTGCTGGTATGTACCTTTACCCCTAGCATTCTGAGAGCCAGGCACATATCTGAATTCAAGGCCAACCTGATCTCCACAGTGAGTTCTAGGCCATCAAGACCCTATCTCAAAAAATAACAAAAAGTTTTTGTTAGCATATATTAACTATACATAATAATGGGTTTCATTATGATATTTTCTTTTCTTTTTTCTTTTTTTTTTTTTTTTTTAGACAGGATTTCTCTGTGTATCAGGACTGGTTGTCCTGGAACTTGATTTGTAGACAAGGCTGGCCTCAAACTCGCAGAGACCCGCCTGTCTCTGCCTCCTGAGTGCTAGGATTAAAGGTGTGTAGCACCATGCCTGGCCCCATTTCCGCATTTTTATACATGTTACATAATGTATTTTGATCAGATTCATCCCACTTGCTACCCTCTCTTGCCTACCTCTCCAAGTTTGCCATTCTCTTTTTATTATAGATTCTTATAAAACTTACATTTGAAACTTTTATTTTAGCTGGGCAGTGGTGACACAGGCCTTTAATCCTAGCACTCAGGATCTCTCTGTGTAACAGCCCTGGGTGTCCTGGACTCACTGTGTAGACCATGCTGGCCTTGTACTCGCAGAGATCCGCCTGCCTCTGCCTCCTAAGTGCTGGGATTAAAAGTATGTACTGCCACACCTGGCTTCACTCAGAACTCTGGGGAAAGTGTGGTGATTGGAATATATGACTATATTAGAACTTTTTTTCTTGTAGCATGTGACAGATTTTCATTTTTCCATAACATTAACATTAAAATCATTCTCCATCTGGCTATTGGATATTTCCTGAAATATCCCACCTCTGTTGCTAGAATGCTGTTGTGCTGCTCTGTGAAAGTGGTGCATTGGAGAGAGGGCAGGGCCACGTGTCCTGCCAGGTACCAAGCACAAAGCTTTCCTTTCGGGAAGTTTTTCAAGAGCTTGTGATTATATTAAATACACATGGAATCTTTTTCTGTCTTCTTCTAAAGTAACTTTAATCTCTCTCTTTGTGACAGGGTCTCTCTTTGTAGTCCTGGCTCTCCTGGTACTCATTGTTTAGGTCAGGCTGGTCTTGAACTCATAGAGATCTGCCTGCCTCTGCCTCCCTAGTGCTAGAATCGAAGGCATGTGCCACCATGCACAGCTTGGATTCTTTCTTAGGATCGCACTATGTATTGTAGACTGGCCTCAAACCTGCCATTCTTCTGCCGCAGCCTCTCCATTGCTGGGATTATAGGCTTGTGTCACCATGCTTGACTTTCTTGTTTTTGTTTTTTTCATTATTATTATTATTTTGGTTTTCCAACACAGGGTTTCTTTGTGTATCCTTGGCTGTCATGGATTCACTTTGTACACTAGCCTTGAACTCACAGAAATCTACCTGGTGCCTTTGCCTCCTGAGTGCTGGGATTAAAAGTGTGCACCACCACACCTGGTACTCCCTATTTTCTTAATATTTAAGAAATGCTGCCGAGCGGTGGTGGTGCACGCCTTTAATCCCAGCACTTGGGAGGCAGAGGCAGGCGGATCTCTGTGAGTTCGAGGCCAGCCTGGTCTACAGAGCGAGTCCAGGACAGCCAGAGCTGTTATACAGAGAAACCCTGTCTTGAAAAACCAAAAAAAAAAAAAAATGCCATTGGGGGGCTGGAGAGATGGCTCAGCGGTTAAGAGCACTGCCTAGTGCTCTTCCAAAGGTCCTGAGTTCAATTCCCAGCAACCACATGATAGCTCACAACCATCCACAATGTGATCTGTTGTCCTCTTCTGGAATGCAGGTGTACATGCAGATAGAACACACATATGCATAAAATAAATAAAATAAATCTTTAAAAAAAAAAAAAGAAATGCCATTGGGAGCTGAGCAGTGATGGCGCACACCTTTAACCCCAGCACTGGGAGGTGGAAACAAGTGGATATTTGTAAGTTGAAGGCCAGCCTGGTCTACAGAGTGAGTTCCAGGACAGTCAGGGCTACACAGAAAAACCCTGTCAAGTGCCATTGAACTTTGATCCTCTGCCCCACATCTCTGGAGTTGCTGTGAGTTCTCCTTGTTACAAAGGTAGTTGAAAAGACAACACTTTTTTTTTTTTTTTTTAGATTTAATGTATGTGTGTCTCTGTTTGTCTTGCGTGAGTGAGCGTTCCGGTACCAGTGGAGACGGAAAAGTCATTAAATCCCCTGGAGCTACCAATGGTTGCTGGAGACAGAACTCCTTAACCATCATCTCTCCAAGCCCTGTCATTTCTTTTTCTGTTTAGAACATTTTTGGCACATTTTATTCTCCTATGCTGCCTAAAATGCAGTTCATCACATCTTGGAAATTATTTCTCTGATGTCCCTCAGGACAGCCTTGTCTTCATCTTTGTTGTTATGCTGTAGCCAGGTACAAGGTGTACCTTTGAGTAGAAGTTATGTGACAGCCCTCATGGTGGTTGACATGTGGTGATGGTGTGGGGCGTAGTAGGAGGCTTGTGGTAGGTTCCAGGGTCCCGCTGCTCCTGGGGCTGTTTGACAGGAGCATCACTGTTCCCTTCTGTGCCTTTGCCTGAAAAAATGTGTTACTGGGTAGGCCACCCTTGGCTCCCCACCTGCAGGGTGAGACACACACCTAGGGTGATACCATACATGACATACTGCAGTTTTGGAGGGGCCAGGGAACCTTTGCCAGGCAGATCTATGCTGTTTTGAATGCATTGCTGTGGAATGAAGGCCGTCATGTGGGTGTCCTGTACTTATACAACCCTTCTGGACACCTGAGGATATGGCTACTGTGACTTTTTTGGGCCTCTGTGGTCACACTGTGGGTATAAATCAGTGTCCCCTGGTCACCACCTGCTTCCATGTGGTTGTGGGCATGTGGTGTAGTGTTTAGCACTGATTGGCCAGTGCAGGGTTTAGTCCCAGACTTAGCAGAATATTCAAGTTGGTTGAAATGGACCAGTATTTGAACATAACTATTAAGTACTTCTATCACAGGGCCAATGAGATGGCTCAGAGGGTAAGAGAACCTGCCAGGGAGCCTGAGGACATGAGTTCAATCCCCAGAACCCATGTAAAGGTGGACTAACAGAACTGATTCCACAAAGTTGTCCTTGGGCCTTCACACATGCACTGTTGCATCTGTGTTCTCTCCATAATAGTAATCAATTAAAAAATGCTTCAAGGTTGAAGAGATGATTTAGCAGTTAAGTGTAAATGAAAAATTTTATTTAAAATACCTGTATTTATTAGTAGCTAACAAACCCTATAGAACACCTATAATCTACAGTACCTAACACCTATAAACACATAATACCTAAGAACAACTAACCAACCCTATTTTAACCCTCTTGAAAGGACATTAAAATTCTCTAGTAGGTCCGTTGGGGCACCTTGGTTTCAGCAGTCTTCTATCTGCAAGCACTCTTCAAGTTTTCCTAGTCTGGCTCTGGCAGTCACAGCCAACTTACCTTCAGCTTGGCTCAGCTTCCTCATTGCCAATTAGCTAGCGTGGTCAGTTTCATCTGCCACCTTTGGCTGGCTTCAGTTATGTATGGTGCAGATTCTGTTGGGATGGTGTGCTGAGGCTGCTCTGTAATGTATGCAGGGAGATGGCAGTGGAACACCTGGTAGATGACTAGTCTGGTTAAAGGATCTTGTAGAAGGGATCACCTGCAACCTGGCATCTTGTACTGCTTGCTCTTGACAGGAGGTGACAGTGCTTTAAGACCAGGGTAAGTATGTGATCCAGTGTCTGGGACACCCTGGAGAGGGAAGAAAAGAGTACCATAAATGACAAAAGCAAGCCGGGCGGTGGTGGCGCACGCCTTTAATCCCAGCACTTGGGAGGCAGAAGCAGACGGATCTTTGTGAGTTCAAGGCCAACCTGGTCTACAAAGTGAGTCCAGGACAGCCAGGGCTACACAGAGAAACCCTGTCTCGAAAAATCAAAAAAAAAAAAATGACAAAAGTAGGTGTCAGAAGTGAGGCCACTCCAGAAACTATCAAAGGACTTAGGCCAGATCTGGGGTGTACCTCACTCCCATGAGTGCTCAGTACTAGTGCTGGCCTCCCCAGTGATGTGTAGCAAAGATGGTACTCTAGAGATAACAGTTACATGCAGCCAGGAGGTGTTAGGCAGGTTGAGGGATGTGGTCCCTGCTCATCAGTAAAACTGGAGTGTAACCGAACTTTTAAATTATTATTTAACTCTTATTTATTACTAAATTCACTTATTAATTTCTTAACTATTAATCCTATAAATTCCTACAACCCCTTTAACCTATCCACTAAACCTATTGATAATCATAACAACTACTTTCATACCCTTTTAGAATGATACAGTCTCTGGGGCAGGTCCTCAGTCGTCAGGAAACCAGTCTCGGGGGTAGACTCTTTAACGCACTTAGCAGTCCTTTTTCTGGAATAGCTCAGACGCAGGTTCGTCAGGGTAAACTGGCTATCGAAGTCTCACTTTAAATAAGGCTTGAGGCTTTCTTCTCTCTGGGAGACCTCAGCGTCTGTAGGCCACCTTACTTCCTTCGTATCAGCAACTCTGCCGTTCTGCCTCAGTCTTTAAAGCTGGCCACAGTTCCGTTCAGGCCACTGTTCGGACAGGTCAAACCCCTCTAGGCAAAAGCTGAGCCACAGGGTTTAGTCCTTGGCCTTTTGCTGTCTCGCCGAGGCTTTCTCTGCTCACCAGCTTCCTTCTGCCTCAGGGAGATCTGGCCATTGGTCTACCAGAACTTTCTCCAGCAGGACTCTCGGAGCTCTCTCATATCGGGGGCCCTTAGCACGCACGCGCCTCTCTGGCGTCATCCACTTGTCCTTAAATAGGATCACTCCTTGTTCCACCTGCTTCAGCTTAATTTGGGCTCTGCCCACTTAGCAGTTGAAAGCAATGCCAGGTCATAAAGTCTTTCCTTCTTTCACCTGGCTTCAACCTTGTTTTTCAGTCCAAAGAGACTCCCCTCATTTCACCTGACTTCATCCATAAGCTGATAAGCTAATTGCTCACAGCAGTTGATCTTCATGCCCCGAATTAAGAGACTGTATCAGAAACTTAGGTATTCACTAAATCTAACTTATATTAACCTATCAGCCCCTTCACTGGAGCACTTGTGAGAGCATAGGTTCTGGTCCAGCCCAGACCTATGAACTCTGGATTCCCTCCCAGAGTCTCAGAGCTGGGACCTTCTGTTAGTCAGAGGCCCTTTTTGGATCAAGGATCTTTGATCTTAATCAATAGCTGAGTCACCTTTCTTTAGACAAAATAAACACTGACTGAATTTAGCAGCTTTTCTCTTTTCATTCCTCTTTTGTCTTTTGGCAGGAGGGGTGGGGTTTATGGGTTCTCTGGCCTTGGTCTTAACAGCTGTTCATCCTTGCCCCAGTGCTTAGAAAAGATCGTGGGGATGGCCTGGGTAGTTTTGGTTTATCTTGACAAGTTTTTCAGCCCAGTAAAACCAGTTCAGTTAGGGGACTGCAGAGTCATGCTGAGCAAGTTGATGAGGAAGGGCCTGGAGTGGGAGAGGAAACTGGCCACATAAAATGTCAGTCATCTGGAGCACTGAGTGTCCTGAGGACATCTCACACCTGGTGGTCAAGGGTCATCCATCTACTTCTGCAGTAGCACCCTTTTTCTTGGCTCTTGCCAAAGCTGTGGTTTTGATCAGCAGGTGATCAGCAAGGTGGTGGTGGTATTGGGAGAGGAGCAGCAGCCGTGAGTAGCAGAGGATTGACTACTTGCCTGATTCTGCTGTTGTCTGGGTGGCAGACCCATCCACAGCTTTTCCACCCACTCTTTTGAGCAGCTTTTGAACAGTTCTCTTCTGTTGCAATATAATGGTGACTAAAACAAACATTTTTGTACAAAAGCACCGGGCAATCTTTGTGTGCTTGAAATACACTGTGCTGGATACAAGATGATGTTCTTGAAGTGTGTGCTGTGTTAGTGCTTGCTTTGATACTAAATGTAATCTAGTGAAGGAAGGGATCTGTCATGAATAATGGGCTCAGGCTCCCCTTGGAGGTGCCCCCCCCCAAGTAGCTGTTAAGGGACCCCGCTGAGCACCTTCTTGGCCTACAATTGAGGGTCACTCTGCTGGTGTGGAGAATGGAATCAGCAGGCGATTAATGCTGTTAATTTCCTTGCCTTTCTCTTGGTCTACACACTTCCCATTTCCTGCATGAATTCCTAATAATCTTAGAATCCTTTGTGGCTACAAAACTTGCTCAGCAGTCATACACTAATGACAGTTGCTCTTGCTGCTTGCTGTGTGGAGACTGGAGGTCGAAATCAGCTGTCCCTTACACAGCTCTAAGCATTGTTAGGTTTTACTTTGGGATGGATTGTGTAGCTCTGGCAGAAGCCACAAATCTTGGGAACCTAAAGAAAGCTGAGGCTCTGTGACAGCTAAGGAAGGTAAAGCCTATTTGTCTCCCTGTAATGGCACTTTTTGTACAGCTGGAGTTAACTGTGTTTGGCTAAAGGAAAGGTCACTTCTGGTTCCTTTCCCAAGACTGCTGGTGCTTAAAGCAAAGGTTGAATGACCCACACACTCTCTCTCATCATGATGACTGCAGCAAGGCCAAGGCCAGCCAGTTCCTTTCGCTTCTGTTCTTAAAAACACTTTTGTTATGAAGAGTAAGAATTGTTTTTGTGGTTCTAAATTTATACAAAATTTGTAAAAATAATACACTTCTACCATGACAGGACTCTTCAGACCTGATCTTTTATGAGTGTTAGCAAAGAGCATTGTCCAGTGACTGTGAACTGAGAACTGCTGTGGCAGGGAATTCCTAGCCTGCTCCAGTACCAGGCTGGAAGGGCACATTTCAGGCCCCTGGTAGAAAAGGAGTGGAACACAGACTAGGGATCCATACCTAGTCCTCGGAGAAAAGGGTAGCCACGTGGGTGGTGGGCTAGGCAGGACATCTGCTCCCAGTGCTGGGCCAGATGGCCAGGAGAGAGGTGGCTGAAAGTCAGCACCTCTCTACAAGGAGCATATACCCTGAACAGATCTCGCCTGCCAAGCTGAAGCAGTAGCAGGGTGGGAGCTGGCATTCAGGAGAAACATCAGAGGCCACCATGGGGTGACCTAAGCAAGAAGCTAGCCTGGATAGGCCACTGGTGGCAGCAATAGGGCAGAGACCAGCCCTGGCTGCCAGTGATAAGAGACCTAGCTAGGTGTTGGTGTCCAGGTAGGAGCCTGGGGCCCATGGGAGCCTGGCCAGCCAGGCAAAGGGTAGCAGATCCTTCATGGAAGGAAGAGTGTTTCCCCCAAAATAAACAGACTCAGACATTCATCATGGAGGCAGAGAGAAAAAGGGAAGTTTATTCTGTGAATCAGTATTATATACCTTTGGGTAGTGGGGAGGAGTTTGGGAAGTGGATGTATTTAATTTGCTGGGTATTGGCCAATCAGAACAAAGAAAATGGACCGCCTAATTAATTCATGGGCAGTAAGGGTGGGGAAAACTCTAGGGAGGTTGGAGGACTAGACTGAATGTCATTGACTGAGAGCCAAGGCACCAACAGACCTCATTAGCATGGGAAAAGTCAGGGATTAGGCACATGACATAGTCTCAGGGGACCTAGGATCCCCAATCAGAGGAAAGAGAGTTCCACTGAACAAGGGAGCCCATCAGCTCAGGAGCCTTTTGACAACGCCAGACTTCCACCCAGTCAGCAAAAATCCCCACACACTGCAAGGTGGTTTGGAACGAGAATGAAGAGAAAAGCATGATCTGTCTCTTATTCTCTATCTCATCCTCCCGGATGGCTTTGTCTTTGGGAATTGGCTGTGGTATTTGAGTTGAGCTAGGCTCTGCTGCTGGTGCCCCAACACAGGCCTGGATTTATGGGGCTGGAAAATCTCCTGCTTCATTTCCTCCTACCCTTTGGGAGCTGTTAAGCATTTTCAGTTCAATGGGTGATGGTTAAACCTGTGAGTCCCTTGGGCCGTGCTGCCTCAGCAGGCTTTTTAGAGTGCTTGGTGCATGGAATCATGCTGAACACTCCTTCCACCCTCACACCTCTACATTTCCTGTGGCACATTGCTTGCTGGGTGTTGGAGGATGCTACCTAAGTGACAGGTGAAGACATGTACTGAAGAGAAGGTGACCAAGAAGGAAACACAGCCAAGAAGCATTGTCCACCCAAGGTAACCTTACTGCAGGGAGAGGAATTTGGTCCCTCACGAGGGCTGACCATTCAAAGATGTTGGGGAAGGGGCTGCATCACAGAGCAGTTTGAGGACTCCTGCTTGTGATGCTGCTGTGTGATCTCTTAGGACAGAGCAAGTCCTCCAGTAACATCTATGAGCTTCCTGTCTGGTCAAGCAGGGGCTCTGAGGATTTTTCCTGCAGAAACTAACTGGAGGGTTTCTCTGTGTAGCCCTGGATGTCCTGGAACTTACTCTGTAGACCAGGCTGGCCTCAAACTCACAGAGATCCATCTGCCTCTGCCTCAAAAGTGCTGGGATTAAAGGTATGTGCCACCATTGCTTGGCTACAAATGTTTTTTTTTTTTTTTTTAAGATAGGATCTCAAGTGCCCAGACTGGCCTTGAATTCCTGATACTCCTGCCTCCACCTCCCATATACTGACATTTACAGATATGTGACAAAAAGTGGCTTTAAAATGTTTGTATTACTCATGCATGCTGTGCTTTGTAGAGATCCTATCTAGGTTGCCCCACCTGGTTTTAACAGCAGAGGTTTCCCATGACTATGTTTTTCAGGAAGTGGATAGTGGCATTCCCCTGGTTGTTCGAATGAATCATTGTGCAAACTTCTAGATGTCTTCCCTCCCATTCCTTCTTTCCTACTTGTTTGAGACAAGGTCTCATTGTGTAGACCAGGCTGTCCTGGAACTCCAGATCCTCTGAGATGTGAGCCAGCAGATCTGGCTCTAGATCTGTTTTTATAAATCACCTAAAGATACATTGTAAGAATAAAGCAGGGGAGTTCATGGAAGTAGTGGGACATATTGGGCTGATGGGGTCAGGTCCTCACACCTTCAGGAGAGCCTGGTAGGGGGACATGTTGGGCCTAATGGGGTCAGGTCCTCTCACCTTCAGAAGAGCCTGATAGGGCTTTTTTTGAAGCAGGCAGGCATTTATTGGGCAGCAGAACAATTGTTGAGTGTCCCAGCTTGGGGAGGGTTATGGTGATGGCATGCTTAGGGGCCAGATGGAAGGAGAGAAGGCCAAAATGGTGCCCAGCCAGAACTAATTTCCTGAGTTTTCTCTAGAATTCAGAAAGGGAAATACCTGACCAGACAGCACTGATTAAAGGAATAAGAATCCCAGAGCCCTTCCTGGCGCAGTCCTCATGGCCTGACTCTGAGAGCAGGAGAACCTATAGGTCCATTGTCTGCATCATTCCAACTCTACAATGGGATGTTATGTTCAGAAAGCCAGACTTAGTTTCCTTTTTTTTTTTTTGGTTTTTTCGAGACAGGGTTTCTCTGTGTAGCTCTGGCTGTCCTGGACTCACTTTGTAGACCAGGCTGGCCTCGAACTCACAAAGATCCACCTGCCTCTGCCTCCCAAGTGCTGGGATTAAAGGTGTGCGCCACCACCGCCCGGCTAAAATGTGTAGCCCAGGCTGGCCTCGAACTCGTGATCCTCCTGCCTCTACCTCCTTCAGCAAATCCTGCCGGCGTGCGCCACCACAACCGGCTTAGTTTCCTTTAACAGAAGAAGAGGCTCATTTTCCAAACACAACTTTGAATTCTCTCAGGGTGTTCTGCTAAACTGAGAAAAAACACAGAGCCAATAGGTTACATTGACATTGAGACCCATGTTCTGAATCAGGCCCTAGAACTAGGACAGATTTTCATAAGGTCTGCTTTAGATAAGAAAGCATGTAAAAAGAGGAGACCAGCTGACCAGATAGGTGCTGTTCCACCCTGTGGGCCATCTGTGGAGTTCTGGGCACCTACGTGCCTTAAGGTATGCAGCCCTGTTTTCCTTTAGATCTCCATGTTGTAGAGGTTCATCAGGAGAGTTCTCTGGGAACACTGTTGTGGCTGGCTTTGCCAGCGGGACTTGCCCCATCTGTCTGAGGCCAGCTTCTGGTGGCTTAGGTCTGCTGAAAACTAGTGAAGTGGCACTATGTTTGGCCTGACAGTACAGTAGTCTCCTCAGGCCTTGAGTGCCTTCTGTCTCCTCCAGGGCCACTCGAAGCCATGCTGGGAGTTGGAGGGTTAGGGTTTCACTCACAGTTGTGAGACATCCTGACGATCAGTGGGACAGTTGGGCCCTTGTCTTGTGGATTCTTGTGGGAAAGGCCTACCAAGATGGGTCCTTGATCACAGTGGGCCACCAGGGGTGTGTGTGGCAGGGACATAGTGACCAAGGTGACCATAGTGTCCCAGTAGCCAGCAAGTTTGTGTCTGGCCTCACATTTTATGCCCTCATTACAATGATTTTCTGTAATTTACCTTTAACATTAGGGATTTTGCTTTAGATAAGAAAGCATGTAAAAAGAGACCAGTTTGTAGCATGCTTTTCATCATGGAGCTGTTATAAACACAGCTGGAAAGTATGCAAGGGCCTCTTGTCTACCTGTGTCCACCCCAACATTCACGATGCAGGCCTGTTGTGCCATGGGTTCTCTCTGATTCTTTTGAAGAGACACTTGGCAGGCTGCTGCCTGATCCACATGCATGTCTGTGTGCAGGCGGCTGCCTGATCCACATGCATGTCTGTGTGCAGGCTGCTGCCTGATCC
>CAJQZJ010033208.1:1825586-1850311 GCA_907164525.1 Lophiomys imhausi | reverse complement strand
ACATGCATGTCTGTGTGCAGGCTGCTGCCTGATCCACATGCATGTCTTTGTGCAGGCTGCTACCTGATCCACATGCATGTCTGTGTACGACTTTAGAGCATGAGGCCTCTTGAAAAGCAGCCATGACACCTCACATGTGAACTTGATCCTCATACTGCCAGATGTCCAGTTATCTCACCAGCATCTCTGAAGTCCCGATCTGTGTACAACCTTGTTTGACTTTGGCTTCAGACATGACATTAGTGCCTTTTTATAAAAAGTTATTTTATGTGTATGTGCCTGAGTGTATGCACATGCATGCAGAGCATGCAGAGATCAGAAGTTGTATTAGGTCCCTTGGAACTGGAGTTGTAGACATTTATGAGTCACCATACCAGTGCCAAGAACTGAACCCTGGTTCTCTGCAAGAGCAGTAAGTGCTGTTGACTGCAGAACATCTATCCAGCCCCCATTCATAGTGTTCTGTTTTGAGACGGGGTCTCTCTGTAGTCCTGGTAGACTAGCCTGGCCTTCAGCTCATGGAGACCTGCCTGCCTCTGCCTCCCAAGTGCTGGGATTAAAAGCGTGCCATTTGTGTCCTTTTTTCTTTTTCTTTTTCTTTTTTTTTGAGACAGGGTTTTTCTGTGTAGTCCTAGTTGTCATGGAGCTTGTTCTGTAGATCAGGCTGGCCTTAAACTCAGAGGCCTCCCTGCCTCTGCCTCTCGAATGGGATTAAAGGTGCACACAACTACCACCTGGCAGCCATTTTTGTCTGTTTAAAGGCAGCTTTCCCTGGTAGTAGGGATTGATCTCAGGTTTATAAATGCTAGCCAGTTGTTCTACCAAACAAGCCATACCCTTGGTCCTCAAGGTAGCTTTTTTACTTATTTGTTTGTGGTTTTATTTTGAGACAAGTCTCTTGTAGTACAGGCTGTTCTCCAGCTTGTTTTACAGTCAGGATAACTGATTTCCTAATCTTCTTGCTTGTACCTCCTGAGTGCTGGGATTATAAGTATATGCCACTGCAACAGGCTTCAAGGCGGCTTTTGAAGGGTGTGATTTATATGTAATAAAATGCACACATTTTAAGTGTAAGGTTAAGATGTGAATGTGGACTTATGTAGCTCATCCTGTGTGTATGACATGTACCACCACAGAACCATTGCTCAGTTGGGATAGTGCCTGTCCTCTACTACTCTGTCACTTTCTCTCTTTTGTGACTTGTTTGCTGGAGAAGCCATTTCTGGCTTGCAAGGTTCAGAGTGTGGGTGTTGGTGTTTGGGCTCCCACAGTGTCTAGCACAATACTTTTCTGAGCACTCTTAAGTTGGTAGATCAAGCCAGATGCTGGGCTGCATTTTGTCCTGGTTTTCTCAGCAGGATGGCATTAGTTGGCCAGGTGGTTTTCCCTCAATACACAGGCACTGTGCTACTGCTTTGATGGTCACATATGATCTTAGCTGAGGGCTAGGAAGCAGTGTTACTCTGTTTGTTTGTTTTGAGACAGGGTCTTATGCATCCTGGGCTGGCCTCACTGTGTAGCTGAGGACAACCTTGAAGTCTTGGTACTCCATTTCTAAAGCGCTGAGATTACAGGATTTACATGGTGCCTGAGGATCAAGCCCAGGGTTTCCGTGCAGGCTAGATAAACGCCTTATCAGCTGAGCCACATCCTCAGCCCTTCTTTCCTTGTTTCTAGGAAGTCATTGGCTACTGTAACCAGTCATCTCTTTGTTAGTTAGGAACTCATGCCATCAGTGTATTTGTTAGGTTTGTCATCAATATCCAGGTTGTCTTATCTTTGCTGTGGGAGCTTTTGATTTAGCGTCTTGGGTTTGTCTATTTTGTGCTATTGTCACGATACTGCAGAGTAAGCAGTTTATAGTGAACAGAAACGCACTGGCTCTCAATTTTGGATGCTGGAGAATGCAGTAAATGGTACCAGTATCTGATGAG
Organism: Lophiomys imhausi; assembly: GCA_907164525.1. Taxonomy (NCBI): domain Eukaryota; kingdom Metazoa; phylum Chordata; class Mammalia; order Rodentia; family Muridae; genus Lophiomys; species Lophiomys imhausi. The sequence continues at coordinate 1,848,377 of CAJQZJ010033208.1, read as the reverse complement.
GTTGTTCCTGTTGTGTTGCCGCTATAGAAGGTAGGGTGTGTGAAGGCAGAAGAAGGAGAGACAGTGCACTGAAGAATAATTGTGTCTGTACAGGTGGGAGTTGACCTTGCTGTTACTGGGACCCTGTGCCTTCCAGGATGGCACTGATTAGTTATTTGTTCACCAGAGCAGGCCTTTACTTGGCTCAGTCACCTTGTAGAGATCCATCTTGGAAGGGCACACATAGCACATTGGTGGCCATTTGGATATCTTACTACCTGTAGGACAGAATGGTGCCAGCCTGGCTTCAGCTGTTTCTCTTCCTGTAGCTGCAGGTGGTTGAGGGCCAGCTCTGCGTTGTTAACCTTTAGAAACAAGCAGCATGTCCCTGCCTTGCAAGGGACAGCTGGCCATGCAGTGAACTGTGGCTCCTCTTTGTGTTGTTTCACAGGTGTCTGGTTCCTAAGTTACATAGTTCATTGGGAGGGCGCAAAGGGAAGTATCCAGAGCATGGGAAAGGTGGTTCATGCCTGTTGGCTGTTGGGTGGACGCTTAGACCCTTACAACTATGGAAAGCTTCAGATTTTGGGTGTTGGCCACTCCAAGGGCAGAGGGCATCACCTGACTTTCCAACTGCTTAGAGACTTTGTAAGTTATATGACACTCTACTTATTTTTATTTTAAAAATATCAGTCCTTTTGAAACAGTTTGAAGGTTTTTGTTGTTTTTCTTTTAGACATGTGTCTCTGACTGGCCATGAACTCACGGACATCCTCTTTCCTCTACCTCAGAGGAGCTGGGATTAAAGGCATGCATGCCTGACTACAAGTTTGCCTCACTGTTTTGTTTTGTTTTTTTTTTTTTTTTTTGCTTTTTGAGACAGGGTTTCTCTGTGTAACCCTGGCTGTCCTGGACTCACTTTGTAGACCAGGCTGGCCTTGAATTCACAGAGATCCGACTCCGGAGTGCTGGGATTAAAGGTGTGTGCCACCACGCCAAGCAATTACAGACAGCTGTGAACTGCCATGTGGGTGCTGGGATTTGAACCTGAGTCCTTTGGAAGAACAGCCAGTGCTCTTAACACCTGAGCCATCTCTCCAGCCCCTGCTTCACTGTTTTAAAATATTGTCTTGAGGCTGGTTGTGGTGGCATTCTCAATCTCAGCACTCCAGAGACAGAGGCTGGTGGATCTCTGTGAGTCTAAGGCCAGCCAGGGCTAGAGACTCTGCCCCGAACAAAACAAAACTTTTTCCAAACAGGAGAAATTATTGTACAGAAGTTCTAAAATGCTAAACTAAAGTAATTTGAAAAAATTGAAGCTTCTTCTGGTTGTGTGACTGAACTAAGTTACATGATTGTCTTAATTCTCCAACTTGGAAAAGTGGGGTCCAGGTTGGGGTGTGACTCATAGTGAGATAATTGCCTGTGTGTGTGTGAGGCTCTGCGTTCTATCGCCAGCATCACAAAGCAAAGGAGCAGTTGGCTTGAGGTGTATGAGAGGCAGATATTGTGACATAGTCTTCTACCTGTTTGCTATCCATTTCCTCATGACTCACGGAGTGCAGAGCCCCACCCGAAAGTGACTGCCTGTTGAAGCTACTCCAAGTGCCCACATGTCTTCCTAAATTATATTTTATCATTTTCCTGAACTGTAAAGGATTATTTTAAAATAAACTCTTAAAATAATGATTACTTGTTGATGTATTAGTCATTGATTATTATTAAACTTTTTACACTATTTACTGAAGATCAAACCTCGGGCCTTGCACGTGCTAGGCGAGTGCTCTACTGAGCTACACTCTCCAGGCCCTTTTTTTTTTTCTTACATTTTATGTGTGGGTGAGTGCTGTGGCATGCATAGACATCTCAGAGGATAACGGAGATATGGGAGTCATTCTTTTTTTCTACATGTGGGTTCCAGGGATTAAGTTCAGCTTAAGCTTGGTAGCAAGCACTCTGACCTGCTGTGTTATCTCAAAGGCCTTCTTTGTTACCTTTTTGTTTGTTTGTTTTGAGACAGGGTTTCTCTGTGTAGCCCTGACTGTCCTGGACTCACTTTGTAGACCAGGCTAGCCTTGAACTTGCAGAGATCCACCTGCCTCTGCCTTCTGAGTGCTGGTCAGTTACAGACAGCTGTGAACTGCCATGTGGGTGCTGGGATTTGAACCCAGGTCCTTTGGAAGAACAGTCAGTGCTCTTAACTGCTGAGCCATCTCTCCAGCCCTCTTTTTTTTTTTTTTTTAAACATTTATTTATTTATTATGTATACAGTATTTGCTCTACATATATGCCCGGGCACCAGATTTCAATGTAGATGGTTGTGAGCCACCATGTGGTTGCTGGGAATTGAACTCAGGACCTTTGGAAGAACAGCCAGTGCTCTTAACCTCTGAGCCATCTCTCCAGCCCCCTCTTTTTTTTTTTAACCTTTTATCATGAGACAAAATGTCACTAAATTGCTCAGGGTGACCTGGAACTTTATTTTTATTTTGGGGGAGCTGGATCTTCTTTTTCTGTTTTTAATTGTGTATGTATAGTGTACATGTATGCATATTTTCATATGTGGGATGCACTGTGCATGTATATATGTGTGTGCATGAATGTGGAGTTGAGATTGATCTGTGATCTTCCTTAGTTCCTCTTCCACCTCATTCTTTGAGACAGGTCTCTTACTCAAACTCAGAACTTAATAGTCAGCTTGCTCCAGTGTTCCCACCTTCTAAGCTGCAATTAGAGGCAGACTGACTTGACACATTTACATATGTGGCCTCTGGGTATCCGGCTCCAGTCTGATTGCTTGTGTGCTAGTCACTGAGCAATCTCCCTGGTCCTAGGCCTTGAACTCTTTTTTCCCCCCATTTATTTATTCTGTGTTTTGTTTATTTCTTTACTGTGTGGGTGTGGGGTAAAGATGTGCAAGTCAGAGAGAACAGTCTGCAGGAGTCACTTTTTACCACCGTGTCAGTACTGAGCCATCTGATTGGCCAGAGGCCCTGAACTTTTGATCTTCTTGCTTGGTGTCCTCTAGGGTTGTAGGTGTGTGCCACAAGGCCTAAATTCCTTTTTCATCTTAACATTAGGTGTGCATCCTTTCATTCCTACTGCTTGAAGAGTGTGTTTGTTTGGTTTGGTTTTTCAAGACAGGGTTTCTGTGTGTATCCTTGACTGTCCTGGACTCACTTTGTAGTCCAGGTTGGCCTGGAACTCACCAAGATCCTCCTGCCTCTACCTCCCAAGTGTGAAGAGTGTATTTGTTATAATTCTTTTTTTTCTTTACTTAGACATGAAGAAATCAATTTCTTTTTCTTTTTTCTTTCTTCTTCCCCTCCTCCTTTTTTAGATGGGGTCTCATGATGTACTCCTGGCTGACCTGGAACTCCCTCTGTAGATCAGGTGGGCCTTGAACTCACAGATCCACCGCCTCTGCCTGGGGAGTGCTGGGATTAAAGACGTGTGTAATGCACCTGGCCTTTAAGGAGAACAATTAGATCAATTTCAAGAGTGAGCTTGTTTAGCTGGGCATGGTAGCACACACCTTTAGCTCTAGCTCCCGAGTCAGAAACAGAAGGATCTTTGCATTCTACATCAGTTTGGTCTGCATGGCAAGTTCCTGGCCAACCAGAGGGCTACAAAGTGAGATCCTGTCTCAAACAAAACCTAAAAAGTTACAGTTAAAAAATGGGTAATTAGTAATTCCAGTACTTGGAAGGCAGAGGCAGGTGGATCTCTGTGAGTTCGAGGCCACCTGGTCTATAAAGTGAGTCCAGGACAGCCAAGGATACACAGAGAAACCCCATCTCAGAAAACCAAAAAAAAGGGGGGGGGAGTATTTAAAACCTGTTTTTAGACCATAGGCTTTGTAGCAGCTGAGTTCATCCCAAAATATTTCTCCCCACAGATCTCCAGTATCCACACAACTTCTACATAAACACAGATCAGATATGATCCAGTAGGAGGTCCAAACACCGGAACAGTGACAGCTTGGTCACTGAAGGATGAACGGGGAGGAAGAATTCTTTGATGCCGTCACAGGTGAGCAACTTGCAAGAGACATGACCCAAAGGCTGCATCCTGAGTGGGAATCTGTGGGATCTGGGGTGTGGGACTTGGCCTGGCTCTGTTCAGCAAGGCCAGGGGTTTGTTAGATTAAACCTGACGTTAGCCTTTTAGAAAGACAATGATCAGGCTGGAGAGGTGGCTCAGAGGTTAAGAGCACTGGCTGTTCTTCCCAAGGTCCTGAGTTCAATTCCCAGCAACCACATGGTGGCTCTCAGCCATCTACATTGAGATCTGCCCGGGCATATATGTAGAGCAAATACTGTATACATAATAAATAAATGAATGAATGAATGAATGAATGAATAAATAAATAAATAAATAAATGTAGAGCGAATACTGTATACATAATAAATAAATAGATAAATAAATAAATAAATAAATGTTTAGAAAAAAAAAAAAAAGAAAGACAATGATGACTTGATGACTTCTCTGACTGGATCTTCCCTCCTGAACATAGTTACTTTGTCTTACTTACATGTCTGTTTTCCCTGCATGTGTGCCTGTGAGCTGTATACACATGCAGACAATAAAATAACTATAGGGATGGTAGTCCATGGAACATAGATTTCCTTGCATTATACACTAGGATGTGTCTGGTCCCCATGGAGGTCAGAAGAGGGCATCAGATCCCCTGGAATGTTAGTTATGGATGGTTGTGAGCTTCCATGCTGGTGCTGGGAACCGAGTGTAATTTCTCTGCAGGAACAAGTGCTCTTAAACATTGAGCCATCTCTCTAACACCGTTTTTAAATTTATATTTAGATGAAAAAAATCAGTTTTAGCCGGGCGATGGTGGCGCACGCCTTTAATCCCAGTACTCGGGAGGCAGAGGCAGGTGGATCTCTGTGAGTTTGAGCCCAGCCTGGTCTACAAAGTGAGTCCAGGACAGCCAGGCTGTTACACAGAGAAACGCTGTCTCGAAAAACCAAAAAAAAAAAATCAGTTTTATAATTAGTTTTCATTGTTCAAAGTACATTATAAAATAGATTGTCCAGGCTTAGGGAGATATCTTAGTGAATAAGAGTGCTGGCTGCTCAAACACGAGGAACTAAGTTCAAGTCCCCAGTTCTCACATAAAAGCCAAGCCAGGTATGGTGGTGTATGCCTTTAATTCCAGCATGCAGAGGCAGGCAGACCTCTGAGCTCAAATCCAGTCTACTGTACATAGCAAGTTCTAGGCCCACCAGAGGTAGAAGGTGAGACTCTGTCTCAAAAAAAAGGCAAGGGTTGGCTACATAGGCCTGTAACCCAAGTTCTGGAGAAGGGAACACTTGCTGGAAACGTTGAGTTCCACTTAGCAAGGGACACTGTCTCAGAAGAATAAGATGGAGAGTGATAGAAGTAGCCGTGTGACGCCATCCTGTGTCCTCTGTGCATTCACACACGTGAACACACATGTGCACAATACAAATTCTGACACAAATAACTCATCTGTTCTCCCAGTAGCAGCCTCAAAGCTCAGTCTGCACGTTTGAAGTGACGACTGTAAATGGTGGTGTGCATCGTTGTTCCTGGGTGAAACGCTGTAGCTCTAGGTAGGGGGTGGTAGGTGGGGCAGAGGAGAATTGTCCCTTCCTCCTGGTGCTGGCAGAACTGTACCCTCCAGGGACTGTAGACTCTTCCATTCATGACTGTCTGCTCTTTAACATTTCATTTATCTACTATTAAGTCCCTTAAGGCTCATATTCAGAATACCATTTTGTTTTCTGTGAAGGACTACTCACCACCCATTCATGGGAAGGAACCCCATGTCTGGCTGTTCAGTCTCCTTGTCCCCGACTTTAGGAACACAGACACAGCAGCTCCCCAGTTACATCCCCATCTGAGTTTTCCCTCCCTACTCCTCTGCTAGAACTGCTTTTTTTTTTTTCCTCCTGAAATAGGGTTTCTCTGTGTATAGCCCTGGCTGTCCTGGAACTCATTCTGTAGACCAGGCTGGCCTCAAATTTATAGAGCCTGCCTCTGCCTCCCGAGTGCTGGGATTAAGGGCATGTGGCACCACCACTGCCCGGCTGGTACCTCCATATTCCATGTATCTGGACATGGAATAGTTGGTCATTCACTATTCAGTCCTGATTGCTGGCTGATAACACTTGCTGACTTACTCTTACTGAAATCCCAAAAGGAGACACTGAGACACTTTTCTAAGACTCAGTGAAATAATTTTCATTATTTCATGACTGAAACTCATTGATTCTGTTCCCCATTGATGTGTGCCTACAAGTGGAGCTTGCTGTGGAACAGCATCAGTAGTCCTCGGAGGAGTTGTTCCCAGACAGGTATCCAGCCATACCTGGGAGGCTATGCCTGCCACCTCAAATGCCTCCTCACCCACATGTCCCCATGAAGTTCTCTCTCACTCAGGGACTCGGTGTAGCAGATACTACTCCAAACACCCCTGAGGTTTTGAATAAGTCTGGCATGACATTCCTGAAAGATGGGTTCATCCTTGTTGATGTTCAGATGGTCTCCACCACCCTAGGAGACTGTAGTGGGTTGAGAAGCTGCTCTCCCACCCAGCACCTCCGTGTGCTCTGACACTGAGGTGGACCACCATGTTTACTGAGTTGGGGGAACAGAGATAATTATTCTAAGTGTACCACTTGAAAATAATCAGATAGAGATGGTGGCACATGATCCCAGCACTCAGGTGGCAGAGACTGGTGGATCACTGTGACTTTCAGGCAAGACTGGTCTACATAAAGAGTTCCAAGCCAGGGATTGGAGAGATGACTCAGCGGTTAAGAGCACTGGCAGCTCTTCCAAAGGACCTGGGTTCAAATCCCAGCACCCACATGGCAGTTCATAGTCTTAATTGCTGGATGGTGGTGGCGCACGCCTTTAATCTCAGCACTCTGAAGGCAGAGGCAGGTGGATCACTGTGAGTTCAAGGCTAGCCTGGTCTACAAAGTGAATCGAGGACAGCAAGGATACACAGAGAAACCCTGTCTTAAAAAAACCAAGCCAGACAGGGCTAGATAGTTAAGGCCTTGTCTCAAAAAAAAAATGAAACAAGGTTTGCAGATCTTTAGGCTTCTGTTTGTGTAATCAGTCTTGAAGTTGGCTTCTGTGTCTCCCAAATCTAGTGAAGGTGACCATTTTGCTTCTTTCTTGCAGGCTTTGATTCTGATAACTCTACAGGGGAATTTTCAGAGGCAAATAAAATTAGTGGGATGATTGATTTGGATGCCAGCAAAAGTACTAGGAGTGGGAAAAGTGGGGAGAGACTACCACAAGAGAATGGAATTCAAAAACACAGGTATGCTGTCTTATATATATATATTGTTTCAGAATTTTCCAAAAGTTTATCTGTGATCACCCCTATATGTACTATAAGGTATCCCCTTTAGGTCTCATGGATTGAACTGGAACACCCAAGTTCCAGGCAGTCTAGCGACCAAACATCCTAAGAGACTTGATGCCTGTCCACTGTGGCATGAAGGACCAGTGAAGGGCAGTGTTTGGCCCATGAATCCCTTTCCGTGAAGTGACAGTGCTGTCCCAGGATGGCTCACAGCTGCACAACATGATCCACACACCTCACTTACTGACCCGAAGACCTACCAGCTGCTCTACAGGCACCAGATTAATCCTGTTGTCCCTTCTGTGTCTTACTGAGATATTCTTAGCTAGTGAAGTATAGTGAGGGTTCCCTTGTCCCTTCTGGATCTCACTGAGAAATGTCAGCCAGTGGCCCTGTAGGGACTGACAGGGTTTGATTAATTGCTGCAGCAGAGTCATGTTCATTTCTGTGTCTGGACTGCGATAACAGTGGTCCTCATGGAAAGTTTTCAGGCTCTGTTAGGAAAAGCAGGAGCACATGGGGACAGTGCATGGGATACAGGCTTCTTTGTGTATGTACTAAAAAGTGTTTGACCTCAGTGGGCCCTCCAGCCTCACTACTGACCTTACACATGGGCCCACTTGCCTCCAAGGCAGGTTCCCTCAGTGCCCAGGATGCTTACCCTTCTCTTGTCTTACATTCATATGTTTGGTGGGTACAGGGGCACCTCACAAGGGCTGTGAGGGCCTATCTAAGGCAGCTTATGTTTACTCTGTACTTCACCATCTCCCTCCTAAGCGCACATCTCCTTATGACCAAACATCAGCAGTGAGCCTGGGACCAGTGCCTCCTTCTCTCACCCTCATCTGATACTTTGGGCTGTGAACACACCTGGATCTTCAGGTTCTCTCATGTCCACCGTGTATCAAGTGTGTCCTCCCCTCATTCTTCCTGCTAGACCCAGTGGGACTTAATGCATTGTTTGTGCCTCCTCTGTTCTCCGCCTAAAGCTAGCAGACCGGGGATTCACTCCTATCCTTGCACCACATCCCGAGCAGCACTTGCTCACAGAAGTGTTCCATCATGGGCCTTGATGTATGTGGTCACTGTACTGAAATGAGGGCTGACATCTCGCTGTCCCTGGTTCAGACCTGCCCTTATCCTCCACTGGGCCTCTTGTCTTCAGTTCTACATCTAGACCTGTACACACCCAAATCCCTCCCATACTGTTGTCTTAGCCTAGAGCCGTACCATCTTCCTTGATGTCTTTTTACCTGTTGTTCTTACCCATCTTCATGCAAGGGTTGTGTATTAGTTACTTACCTATTGCTGTGATAAACACCACAACCAAAACCAAATACATTCATGTGCTTGGGAATAAAAGGGTTTGTTTGGCTAACAGGTTTCAGTCCATCATCGGGGAAGCCGAGGCAGGAACTGAAGCAGAGACCATGGAGGAATGCTACTTCCTGTTTTGCTCCTCAGTTGCTTTCTTATGCAATCCTGGACCATCTGTTGAGGAGTGGCACTGCCTTCAGTGGGTGGGGCTCTCCCACATCAATCATCAGTTCAGAAAATGCCTCATAGACTTGCCTGTAGGCAGTCTGATAGAGATGTTTTCTCAGTGGAAGTTCTTCTTCCCATATAGTCTTAGCTTCTGCCAATTTAACAAAAACTACCCAGCACAGATTATGTCTTTGGGGCCCAACCCTGGCCCTTTGTGGAGCTGTAACTTCTTGTAGCTCTCACAGTTGGGCATGTGCACAGCATTCCAGCTATTTTTGGCAGCCCCGATACATAGTGCTCAGTAAACATTTAGATTCCTTTCCATTTTGTCTCGGACCTTCTTTTCTCCCTCATGTCTTGACTCAGTTACTCACATGAGCCCTATGTGAGGTCTAACCAGGCAAGACCCAGCTGTCACCATTCCAGGATCAAAATGCCCAGTCAGGGTTCTCTTGTTCCACCTCAGTGAAGTGTCATTGGAAATTCCACAAAAAAAACTAGACTGGCCTCTAAGGGCCCAGAGCAGTCATGTGTATCTGAGGGCTGGTTCTGTGATGCCTTCCCTGGTCTCCTGTGATGGGCCTCATTCCTTCCCACAAGCTAGTCAGATCTGTACTGAGGCTTATTCCCACCCCATGGAGACAGTGCTTAGTGTAGCCCACAGTTCCTGAAGGGAGCTATAATCTTTCCCCAGGTAGCCAGAGCAGGAGTTGAAGCTAAGGTGGCTGCTGGGCCCTTGTTGGGTAGAGAAGGAATGCACTTTGGAAAGATAGGTCTGTGTCAGAGGGATGGATAGCTGGTTTTGGAGATTTCTTTGACTCATATCACTCCTGGTAGTCTCAGTTCTGTCCACCATCCTGGGGTTGGTCAGAAGACCCTAACGTAGGCAGTAGGGATGCAAACAGAGGGACTCTCTTCTCATTGCTAGCCTTGTCCCCAGCTCATGGGAGGAAAACAGTGGCCTGGCTACTGCAAGGTCTCATCAAGACTGACATAACCAATAACTATTACTAGGAGGACTTCAAAACAGTGGTGTAGATACCCTGTAGAGTTTCAACTGTGATCTAGCTTTTCTCCTAGGCATGCCCTTGTTTAGGGACACTGATGTTTATATCTGAAGCTAAGATGACCTTGAGCAGTTCCTGTGAGAAATATGCCCCACCTCCTACAACTCCATTGGATAATGCCTGTTGCTCTCAAATTCCTCACAGGACAGCCCTTCCTGCCCCCATGTTCACCAGAAGCGATTTCAGTGTGTGGAGTATCCTGAAAAAGTGCATTGGCTTGGTGAGTGCAGATAACTTATGTGAAGCATGGAGTTTAGGTATTAATTCCCAGGAGCTTTGCATTGTTGGTATCTAAGAAAATGTACGCTGTGTATTTATAATGATCATAAAATTAAGATGACAAGGCAGGAAAGGAACACATCCATAAGGAGAAGGGAAACAACACAGGAACATCAGAATGGGAGTTAAGCAGGGAGGCGATATCCCATAAGGTCTTTTTCCTGGTGCTCTGAGATGTGCTCCTTCCTTCCTTGCTTATGGCCTGAACACCTTCTACATGAGACCAGATGGGTCCCTAGCCAGGCACTAGGCTCTAGATAGCTTTTGTCAAGTGCTGAGGCTTTGTATCAGGGAAATGGAGTGTCCAATGGCCATAAACTCTCCATATGGTCTTCTTTGACTATTAGAAACTAGTGTACCCTTATGGTCTCTGGCACATCTCATGCACAAACCAGCACTTGGCAACAAGAAACTAGAGTCAGAGCCGGGCAGTGGTGGCGCACGCCTTTAATCCCAGCACTTGGGAGGCAGAGGCAGGCGGATCTCTGTGAGTTCAAGGCCAGCCTGGTCTACAAAGTGAGTCCAGGACAGCCAGGGCTACACAGAGAAACCCTGACTCGAAAAACAAAAGAAACTAGAGTCAGAAAGTCCAGAAGTACACATTGCCAAGTTTCAGGTATGCCTACATGAACTCTTTAATGCCATTTTGTTGGTGGTGGTCTCGTTTGTAATTATTTCTATACTTTCTTTCCAGAGAAAACACTTTCTTCCAACCTTTTAAATAACTTTAGACTGAAGGCAGATAGATTGGTGTGGAGGTTGGCATTGGGGAAGCTGGAAGAAGACATAGTTGGAGGTTATCTTTTGGGTAGGAGCACACAAAAACTAGGAGCTCTCTTGTGTGCTCGTTCAGAATTGCATAGTGTCCATACATCTTACTGGGATGTTAGCCTTCATTGCTTGATTGTGTATCCCTATTGCACAGTTTTCCTGTTTTTACATGAGTGCTTGCACATGGGTCTGGGAGGATCATATAGGTTCATCAGTTCATTTTTGATATTTACAGATTCCTTTTATGATTTTATTTCATAATATTTGTCTAAAGTCAAATTCATTAACTATGGGTTAGTCTGTGTTCTGTACCACAATACGTAGGCTGGGTAAACTGTAAAGGGCAGAGGCTTAAATAAGAGATCTGAAATAGTCCCTGTGTCTGGAGGTACAAGGCCAAGGGCATGTATCTGGTGGTGACTTAAATGCTGGCAGAGTCCTGAGGTAGCTTAGGACATCGTAAAGGGAGAGGCAGGGAAGGGACATGTACAGTTGTGTGTCTGTCTGTTGGTTGCTTCTTTTCTTGTTTGTTTACAGTTAACAATTACTTGTATTTATGTCCACATACATTCATGTGGAGGTCCGAGGACAGCTTGTTAACAATTACATGTATTATGTCCACACACACGCATGTGGAGGTCCGAGGACAGCTTGCAGGAATTGATTCTTTTTTACCGTGTACCTGCTGGATCGGCATCTCACCAGCCCCCTTGCCTTGCTCTCAGCTACTGTAATCAACATGGAGGCTCCCTCCACCCAATGACTACTTAACCCTTATGGCTTCCCAGAAGACTGGCGTTCAACAGCGTAGATGGATTCAGTGTCATCCTCTTAATTCTTCACAGTTAATTGCTGAAGCCTTGGGATACTCAGACCACACCCAGAGCATGGCAGTGTGTTTCAGGGAGCTCAGCTTCCTGGCCTTGTCCCTCTCCACAAGTAGCTGTCACCCATCCTCACGGCATCTCGCCCCATGCCCCACACACCCCAACTGATGTGTAAGTCTTCTCCCCGTCCTTTCAGAGAGACAGTAAATAGGCTTTTCTTTTTCTTTCTTTTTTTTTTTTTTTTTCAAGACAGGGTATCTCTGTGTAGCCCTGGCTAGTCTTGAACTCACTCTATAGGCCAGGCTGGCCTTGAACTCTCGTTGATCTGCCTGCTTCTGCCTCCTGAGTGTTGGGATTAAAGAATGTGCCACCACGCCCAGCCTTTTCTTTATCCCTCATCTAAGTGGTCCTGTAACTACTTCGTGAGACTTTCTTGGTTGATTTTTAGTATAGTGGGATGGTTCCCTGTGTTGGACATTAGACTGCTTCTGGCTTCTGGCTGACCAAGGCAGGTTACAGTGGCTAGCCCTGCATGTGTGTTTGCTGAGGCTCGCGGATGGGTGTCCAGACATGAGGTTGCAGGATTAAAGGAGAAGTGTATTGGCATTTTGCTAGCTGTAGCCAAGTCCACTTTGTAGGCTATGTTACTGTACCTAGCAGCAGACATAGAGGCTGGCTTGCTCTGGTCCCCAAGGCTGAGGGTTTGACGGACATGAGCAGTGTGTATGCAAGTGCTTGTGAGCCCAGCCAGCCTCATTCTTGCTGGGGCCTTCTATGTTTCTTCCTGCTCACTGCTGACCTCTCTGACTTCATGTACTGTAGGTAGGTATTGGACTCAACTTCCCTTGCTTTACAGGGATATAATTCACAGAAGTTACATGAAGCCTAATCCTTTCTTACCTCTCTGTTTCTGTGGCTGCTATCTCAGTTCCATCTCTTTTGTTTGTTTGTTTGTTTGTTTGTTTGTTTTTAGTTTTTTGAGACAGGGCTTCTTTGTATAACAGCTCTGGCTGTCCTGGACTCACTTTGTAGACCAGGCTGGCCTCGAACTCACAGAGATCTGCCTGCCTCTGCCTCCCAAGTGCTGGGATTAAAGGCGTGCGCCACCACCGCCCGGCTCAGTTCCCTCTCTTAACTAACTCTCTTGTAGTTGTACTTGACATGGTGGTGTTGTCACAAGCTTCTTGCCCTTCCTGCTAATGAATGTTACACAACTTCCTTATGTGGTCTTGGTCGACTCTATATGTCAGAAGGCATCTGTCTTGTAAATCCTGTCTTAGCATCCTGTCCAGCATCCCCAAATTCCCAGATGTCTGGATGTCTCTCAGCTTGGCATGTATCCTCTGTGAGGAGCCTGACTGAGTCTGGCTCAGGGTCTGTGAGTTCAGGCTTTCAGTGGGATCTCCCTAGATTAGCACTCTAAACAAGGCCCTACCCTTTCCCAGAATGCTATCTCCCAGGATCTGGCTAGGAGGGCTGTCTTGCTGGTAATATGCTGAGGATAATGCTTCCCCCAGGGCACTCTATCAGTCTCTAGTGACATTTGGGGCTGGTGAGAGCAAAAGGGTCATTCTAGCCCCCAGTACAGAAAACCTGCAAATCATTCTAAGATCTAAAGCTTGTAGTTTCTCCTTGTTCCTGGAGCACCTGACCCTGCCTTCTTGTAACAGCTCCACTTTCTTCTAGCAGTCTTTCTACTTTCTCTGCTAATGCCTTTCTAGAATCCCAGCTCAGGGATAGCTCCTGCAGACCTTTGTCCTCTATGCATGAACTCTGTGGAGGCAGGAGCTGCAGTCTCATTTCTGTCCCATGGTGCCTGGGAAAAGATTCCTGAATCACCTTTACAGACTCTGAAATAGCTTCCAGGCAAAGCCACCTTGTAGAAGGGCCTGCTTGATAGCTAAGGCACTTCTGTGTCATCCTAGAAAGCCATGGATGCAAAGGGCAAGCTTTTTTGTTTTGTTTGAGACAGGGTCTCTCTGTGTAGCCCTGACTGTCCTGGAACTCACTCTGTAGACCAGGCTGGCCTTGAATTCAGAGATCCACCTGCCTCTGCCTCTCCAGCACTGGAATTAAGGGCGTGTGTTACTACAGCTCAGCAAGGGCAAGTGTTTTGTTGTTTTTTGTTTTTTGTTTTTCGAGACAGGGTTTCTCTGTGTAGCCCTGGCTGTCCTGGACTCAATTTGTAGGCCAGGCTGGCCTCGAACTCACAAAGATCCACCTGCCTCTGCCTCCCAAGTGCTGGGATTAAAGGCGTGCGCCACCACTGCCCGGCTGCAAGGGAAAGTTTTAACAGTGGGAACTTTGGGGCTGGTACCACTCATCTGGTATGGGTGAGGGGAGATGAGGTGGCAGTCTCCGAGCTCCTGTGATCACTGCATGTGATGAAAGTTGGGAGTGGCTCCCAGTCCTGGGAGATGGAGAGCTGCCTTGCCTGCCATTCAGGAAGACATTCCATGTTGGGTAAGGTGGAAGCTGGGGCTCACAACACATAGCTTACCCTTGTCTGTATGGGAATTCAAGGCTCTGGGGAGTGATCCTTGGAGCACTGACAGTAAAGTGGGTTACTTGGCATCTGTGGCATTCCCGGAAGCCTCTGAAACCCAAGCAGATGTCTTTCCGGCTTCTTGTAGGAGTTATCTAAGATCACGATGCCGATTGCCTTCAATGAGCCTCTGAGCTTCCTGCAGCGGATCACAGAGTACATGGAGCATGTGTACCTCATTCACAAAGCCTCAAATCAGCCCCAGCCCCTGGAAAGGATGCAGGTAGGCACTTCATATGACTGTGAGGACAGTCCTAGTGTCATAACTGTTTGACTGACTGACCCCATAGTTGTAGGGACCCAGGTGGTGGGACCCTGGTGGTGGGCTGTCTGGAAGAATTGCATTCTCTTCAGTTGTCTGGTTAATCTAAGAACTCCCCGCTGTCTCCCACACAGAGTTGGCTTCTCTCCTGTATCTCAGTGCCACTGTTTCATGTGTGCATGTACCTGTGTGGGGAGTATTTATTTGTGTGTGTGTGTGTGTGTGTGTGTGTGTATGGACAGGAGTGCCAGTGTATGAGACTGATGCATGGGCATTGCTTCAGCATCTGCATCATGTGCAGCCTAGGGTGGAGAAAACATGCTGTTCCCTCTTTTTCTGACTTTGAGGAAGTAGTGGGTATTAATGGTGTTTACCCACAAGTTGTGTAATCTTAAAAAACATTGAGAGTGGAAAACTGAGAAGTCAACAGAGTGGGCAATGATGCCAACTGAGTGCCTAGGACACACTGTGGGGAGTTTGTTCATTTGCTGTCTTGGCTGAAGCTGTTCTGATCCATCTTTGGGTTGTCTGCAGTCTGTAGCTGCCTTTGCCGTCTCGGCTGTGGCCTCGCAGTGGGAGAGAACTGGCAAGCCCTTCAACCCGCTCCTGGGGGAGACATACGAGCTGGTCAGGTAAGGGGAGAAGGGCTCTCGGGTGACGGGGGAGCTCAGTGCTCTCTTCAGCATTGATTCCTCAGACCAGGATAATGCTTGGAGTTAGGATTTACTGAATGAAGTATTTTGAATGCTGTGGGTAAGAAGATATTCACATGCATGTGAGACCGTACTTTTTAATTATTTAATGCTTATTTATTGATAACTATTCACTTATAACAAATATCAACAATTTCTTAACTATTATTCCTATAAATTCCTACAACCCCTAGGAATGCCTACAACTCCTAAGACCTAACCATTAAACCTATTGATAACTATTTTCATAACCTTTTAGAAAGATACATTCTCTGGGGCAGGTCCTCAGTCACCAGGAAACCAGTCTCTGGGGTAGACCCTTTAATGCACTTAACAGTCTTTCTTCTGGAATATCTCAGACGCAGGTTCATCAGGGTAAATTGGCTATAGCAGTCTCACCTTAAATAAGGCTTGAGGCTTTCTTCTCTCTGGGAGACCTCAGCCAACTGTAGGCCAACTTACTTTCTTTGTATCAACAACTCTGCCACTCTGTCTCAGTCTTTAAAGCTGGCCACAGTTCCGTTCAGGCCGCTGTTCAGACAGGTCAAACCCCTCTAGGCAAAAGCTGAGCCACAGGGTTTAGTCCTTGGCCTTTTGCTGTCTTGCTGAGGCTTTCTCTGCTCACCAGCTTCTTTTTGCCTCAGGGAGATCTGGCCATCAATCCACCAGCACTTTCTCAATCAGATGATACAAACTACTCGTCTTTTCTAGCATGAGGACTTACTAGCATCGAAGCTGTCTAGCATGGAGCCCCTAGCATGCCCTCTCCCGGGTTCATCCACTTGTCCTTAAATAGGATCGCTCCTTGTTCCACCTGCTTCAGCTTAATTTGGGCTCTGCCCACTTAGCAGCTGAAAACAATGCCAGGTCATAAAGTCTTTCCTTGTTTCACCGGGCTTCAACCTTGTTTTTCAGTCCATAGAGATTCCCCTCGTTTTGTGTGACTTCATCCATAAGCTGATAAGCTAATTGCTCACAGCCAAGTTGATCTTCATGCCCCGGATTAAGAGACTGTATCAGAAACCTAGATATTTACTAAATCTAATTTATATTAATCTAACTCCCTACATACATGGAGTGTTGTGTTAACTGTTACTGATGGAATAGAACCCTGGTACTATATGAAAGGATAGCATAGAATCTTAGTGGAGTTGGCTCAGGGTGGAGGCCACACTGTGTAGACCCCTAGCAGTTTATTTGCACTGCATGGCAGAGACATGGGAGTCACTGGTTTCCAACAAAAAATTAAATCAGAACCAATAAGTATGGCTATGCCATTTGTTGCAGCACTTTGATAAGAGAAATAACCCAAAGAAACTGTCAAAGTCAGTGTTTATTCTATATCTGTGTTGCAGGGTCTCAGGAATGCATGGACAGGCCCCAAAAGAGTTAGCTTCACCATGCCTAGTCTGTGAATGTTTGCTGAAATCCCTTTGAACAGTTTTTTCTGGGTAATATCATAGCTCTTGGAGCCCTGTAGAATATGAGGCTTCCAGGATGGGGTGGACAGGGCAGACGTTGGCAAACACTCATACACATAAGCAGTGTGTACCCTTTCCATTATTATCCTTAGCGTTAGCAGACCCCTAGTTCATATGTACTGTGGTGAGCCTCTCGACAGCTGGACTCAGGGGAGATTGTTGCTACCTACTTTGTCAGCTCTGGATCTCCTGTAATTATGCAGAAAACTGTCTTGGAGATGCTGCTGTTATTAAAACATCCCAGCCACATGTCACATACTCTGGTGCATTTTTGCGTTAGCCTTGCCTGAGCCTCCAGGAACTAGGCACTGGATTTGTACAGGTCCTGGTGGGCCCATTTGTGCTCTTCCAAGATTGTGCTTAGTCAACTACTCTGGGACTTATTCTGCAAGTGTGGCTGGTATAGTGCTGTGCTTATGCCTCAGGAACTCAGAGAACAGCAGTGTAGTTTAGTGAGTGGATCTTGTCTGATGGGAAAAGAAGTTACTAGAAGCATTCAGATGAGGCTGGCACCATGGCTATTTAACACAGGCCATGGGGCTGCAGGCAGGAAGGCCAGCACTGCCCTCCTGCTCTGATATCTTTTCTGTAGACAGGAGTTCTGTCGTGACAGTCTGCCACTGCCCTGGAGTTGGCATCAGCTGGTAATCTGGGGAAGTCCCTAAGTGGAGCCTGTTGGGGTTTTAGCCATGATAATGTTCTTTGTAGAACTTGGCAATGCTGGAAGGAAAGAACAGATGTGACCCACCAAAGACAATTGGTGTCAACATCTCAGTCGATTTTTTTGTGTGAAATGTTCATGACTTTTGCATTGTATCATAATCATTTTCCTTAGTTGGGCGTGGTGTCTCACTCCTTTAATCCCAGGATTCAGGAGGCAGAGGCAGGCAGATCTCTCTGAGTTCAAGGCCAGCCTGGTTCATAAAGTGAGTCCAGGACAGCCAGGGCTACACAGAGAAACTCTGTCTCGAAAAACAAAAATTATGTTGTGTTGATGTTTGGAATGCATGTATGTCCGTGTACCATATGTGCCTGGTACTTGGAGAAGCCAAAAGATGGTATCAAATTTCCTGAAACTGGGAGCTGGAGAGATGGCTCAGCGGTTAAGAGCACTGACTGCTCTTCCAGAGGTCATGAGTTCAATTCCCAGCAACCACGTGGTGGCTCACAATCATTCATAATGAAATCTGGTGCCCTCTTCTGGCCTGCAGATATACCTGCAGACAGAACACTGTATACATAATAAAAATAAATCTTTAAAAAAAAAATTTCCTGAAACTGGGGTTTCAGGGTTGTGAAAATGGCTGTGATCTGCCATGTGGGTGCTGGGAATTGAACCTGGGTCTTCTGGAAAACAGCCAGTGCTCTTAGTCCCTGAGCCTTTCTCTCCAGCTCCCCAAATGTCACTCTTAAGGATATGGCTTTGTCTGAATCAGTGAAGTGGCTCCTTCCTTTTTCTAGACACTTTTGAGTAGGAGTTGCCATTACTGGTCAACCTGTGAGCCATCACATACCAAGATTTGAGGTTCATACCTTGTTTAGGCTTCAGGAAATTATTTAAATGTCTTGGAAAAGATAAGACAGGAACCAAATGGTGGTGGCCCACACTTTTAATCCCAGCACTCAGAAGGCAGGGACAGGCAGATCTCTTGAGTTCCAGGATAGCCTAGGATACACAGAGAAACCCTGTCTCAAAAACCAAAAGGGAAAAAAAGAAGAGAGAGAAATGAATAAGATAGAAGGAAAACATTTCTAGATGATTAAAAAAAAAAAAGCTGTATGAGGTATGGTGGCTCATACCTCTAAATTCTATCACTCAGAAGGCTGAGGCAGGAGGATTACATGTTCCAGGCTAGCTTGGGCTACATAGTGTGAACCTGTCTCAACAACAATAAAAGTGGGTATGGAGAGACTAGGAACAGCCTGCACTGCTGGATGTAAGTCAGGAAGCTTAACCTGACTTGGGGTTTAATTCAGAGACTGAACTGGAGTTTCTCAGGCTGCCAGGAACACTCCCTCACACTCCGCTTGGCATGTGTTCCTCTCCAGATCTGCTTGCTGGTGTCTCCCAGTGAGCTTCCCTGACACTAAGTGGCCCTGCTCCACAGTACTGTGCAGGCCAACCTGTGTACATGGCCTTTCATTCCTTCATCTCCCTCGTGAACAGCTAAAAATACACTTGCTTTTCTTAGACAAGTATTCATTTTGTAGATTACATACCTTGTCAGGCAACCTTTTAAAATCTAATTTTTCAACTTTCCTTCCTCTGTAATGATTGGGAATTCTGATTCCAGCTAAGTTAGTAATTATGTGGTTTAGCCTTTATGATTCTTAATAACTACAACTGTAGGTGTATTCATAGTTCCGGAACAATTAAAAACTGACATTTTTATTGAATAAGAGAGTCTGCTAAAATCCTGTTTCCTGGCCAGGAATATTTTGGGATCTAAGACATTTCATCATAGATGTTTTGGGAGCCTGTACAAAGGCTGGACAGGAACACCTCTGTAGGCTTTTGAGTCAGTTGGGTTTAGTGTCATTAGGAGTCCCTGGGAAATTGAAATGAGACTTTGGGATTGGGGTCAGCCTGCATCTGAGGCCTTGTGGCTGGCTGATGGTGCGGGCTCAGGTGTCAGTGGGATGAGCAGCTGCACACATGGAGGGAGGGAGGGGGGGAGGGAGGCCCCTCAGAGTGCATGGGGTGGGCAGGTGTGTGCTAGAGGAATGGGATATGGCACAATGTGCCGCCACCTGAGAGGTTTTGCTGCATGTTTCTGCTGCTGTCGTTGCTGGAGGCACCTGGGCCCAGATTCTGTAGCAGCTGTAAGGGAGCAAGCCAACCAACTGATGGAGCTGGTAGGTGAAGGGTGGCCCTTTTTTATTGCCATCACTAATGTGGCCTTTTCTCTTTCCCTTCCATTCTCATTTTGGACCTAGGGAAGACTTAGGGTTCAGATTTATATCTGAGCAAGTCAGTCACCACCCTCCGATTAGTGCATTTTATTCAGAAGGTCTCAACCAAGACTTCATGTTCCACGGCTCCATCTATCCAAAGCTGAAGTTCTGGGGCAAGAGTGTCGAGGCAGAGCCCAGGGGAACCATCACCCTGGAGCTTCTCAAGTGAGTGACAAAAATAAGCAAGGGCCAAGTGCCCTGGTCTGTCTGTGAAACCAAACCTTTTTAATTATTCCATAAGTGTTTATATTCACTTATAAACATCCACTTAACTACTAACCCTAAGAATGCCTACAACCCCTCAGACCTAACCACTAAACCTGTTGATAACTATTACAGCTATTTTCATAACCTTTTAGAAGGATACAGTCTCTGCGGCAGGTCCTCAGTCGTCAGGAACACAGTCTCTGGAGTAGACTCTAGTTAGCAGTCTTTCTTCTGGGATATCTCAGATGTAGATCCGTCAGGGTAAATTGGCTATGGTGGCTTCACCTTAACTAAGGCTTGAGGCTTTATTCTCTCTGGGAGACCTCAGCCATCTGTAGGCCAACTTATTTCCTTCATATCAGCAACTCTGCTGCTCTGCCTCAGTCTTTAAAGCTGGCCTCAGTTCTGTTCAGGCCCAGTGGACGGGTCAACCCCCTCTAGGCAAAAGCTGAGCCACAGGGTTTAGTCCTTGGCTTTGCTGTCTTGCGGAGGCTTTCTTTGGTCACCAGCTTCTTTCTGTCTCAGGGAGATCTGGCCATCAGTCCACCAGCACTTTCTCCATCAGATGATACAAACTACTCGTCCTTTCTAGGGTGAGGAATCACTAGCATGGTCCCCCTGGGTTTTATCCACTTGTCCTTAAATAGAATTTCTCCTTGTTCCTCCTGGCTTCAGCTTAATTTGGGCTCTGCCCACTTAGCAGCTGAAAACAATGCCAGGCCATAAACCTTGTTTTTAGTCCATAGAGACTCCCCTCGTTTCACCTGACTTCGTCCTTGTTTTTAGTCCATAAGCTGATAAGCTAATTGCCCACAGCCAAGTTGATCTTCATGCCCCAGATAAAGAGATTGTATCAGAAACCCCTAGATATTTACTAAATCTAACTTATATTAATCTAACTCCCCTTACACCTCCGTGCCTCATAAGGCTTCTTTCTGGGGAGATCCTGGCCTTTTGTGGGCTGAGGGCCTTTCTGCCGCTAGCATTTCCTTCCTCTGCTTCCTGGAGAGGAGAGTCCCTCTGTCCACCAAGGTGCATGAGTCACATCCCTCTCACACGGATTAGACGAAACTGACTTTAGCTGTCAGTTACTGTTTTATTACAACCCCAAACCCAAGTGCTCAGCTTAGGTCTTTACCTTCAGGCTGCACCAAGATAGACTGGTCCAGGTCAGCAGGGACTTCATGGCCATAGACTCCCTCTCCAGGGCTGTTCAGAATGAGGTGCTCTGCTTCCTAGGCAGAGGAATGCAAAGCTACCCCACAGCCACATATACCTGCTTGCTGATGGTCACACAGGCATGTGTGTTTGTACCTAGTACCTGGAGGTGAGGACCTCAGGAGGGCCTCGTAGCGTCTGTCCACCCAACTCCCATCAGAGACACTCAGCCAGTACCAAGTCTCCAGCATATGCTGAGCTTGAAACCTACCGCCGCCCCACAGCCTGGGGTTCCAGGAGCTACAACAGGAGCCTGCTGTGAGGGAGGTGTATGTTGTATTTGATCTGCACTGGCCATTTCCCAGACAGTTGTAAGAACCTAGGGGCAGGCTGGGTGTAGTTGAACATACTTTCAGTTCCAGCACTCTGGAGGCCATGGCAAGTGGACCTCTGAGTTTAAGGCCAAAGCTCGTCTACAGTAGTGAGCTCTAGGGTAGTCAAGCGACATAGTGAGACCCTGCCTCAAAATCCAGCAAACAAGAACCTAGGGGCTGCCCATGCACCTCTTGCTATTGAACACAGAGACAGTCTCTGTGGTGAGCACCCTGCTGCTTGACCTGTGTCCTGAAAAGCTGTACTTTTGGAGTGACATGGGCAGAACTAGAAATCTGCAAATGTTTTTGAGAAACATGTTTGGGCTCTACCTGGGCTGTGTGAGAGATAAAAGATATTTTTCCTCAGCCATCCTGTGTGATGATGCTGTTGCTCTTATTCATGGATCTTGGATACAGCCTCCTGTAAGCACATGTCTGGGTACCACTCCATTCCACCCGTGAGGTTTGTCCTCGGGCAGAGTCATTTCAAAGGATGGGGAGTGTTAGGTGTTGTTGACAACAGCAGCCCTCTCCCACAATCCCCACACCAGGCTGAGGCTCAGGATTATGCTCCTTAAGAGCGCCTTTCCTTTGGCAGCTCCACAGGAGAGCTGGCTCTCTTTTGTTTTAGTCTTCCCTTATTGCTTATTAACTTGTCTTGACATTTAAGTAGAAAGCTTTGTTGATGCTACAAAGAAAAGGAGAAATAAATTTCAGATCCATGCTAACTAAATAGCCTGCACTGGAAAGACTTCAAAGCACTGTTTTGCTCCCAGGCAGTTGTGGTCTGGTTTGGCTTGGTCATAGCCTTCTGGGTCACCCAAGTTCTGGGCTTCATTTCCCTGACTTGTTTTTGTGTTTTCACAGACATAATGAAGCCTACACCTGGACCAACCCCACCTGCTGTGTGCACAACGTCATCCTTGGACAGCTATGGATCGAACAGTATGGAATAGTGGAGATCCTAAATCACAGGTGACAGGCCAGGCTATACATGGGAGACACAATGAGCTGACTGACCTAAAGGGAGCTGCCGCTGTCTGTACTCCTTGTCTGTGGGCTTCTAGCCCTTCATTCCCATCCATCAGCGTGTGTCCTTCCAGTAGTGGGCCTAGGTATTGTGTGATAGATTTAGTTCTATCTAGGGTTGAGTTAGTCAGGAATGCCCCATGTTGATTGATTGGCTCTTCATCATCATTGCTAATTTATTTGAAAGTGTAAAATACACCAAAGAAGTGTTCATACTAGGAGAAAATGTAGTGACATGTCCACACGTAATCCAGGGCCTGAGAGAAAATGTAGTAACATGTCCACAGGTAATCCAGGGGCCTAGGAGAAAATGTAGT
>CAJQZJ010033208.1:1775241-1825576 GCA_907164525.1 Lophiomys imhausi | reverse complement strand
GGAGAAAATGTAGTAACATGTCCACAGGTAATCCAGGGGCCTAGGAGAAAATGTAGTGACATGTCCACAGGTAATCCAGGGGCCTAGGAGAAAATGTAGTGACATGTCCACAAGTAATCCAGGGGCCTAGGCTCACGACTGGGAATTTAGGGCTCATGGGATATGCATGTTCACACCTTAGTGATACATCATTTATAAGCCATAAAGTTCACCCGCTTTCTAAATGGGACTGAAGTGATATTTCAGTGCATTCCCCAGTGGTGCAAACAATCACCCCAGTCAGTTACAGAGCCTTTGTGTCACTAAGCAATGGCTCCTTGTGATGTCAGCATCACTCATGGCCTCCTTTCCTAAATGGCCAAGTCCCTTTCCCTCCCCCTGTAGCTCGATTGGTTCTCTGCATAGACATTTCACACTATAAACAAGTGCCTGTGTTTGTTCCCATAGAACTGGAGATAAGTGTATCCTTCACTTCAAGCCATGTGGACTGTTTGGGAAGGAACTTCACAGAGTAGAAGGGTACATTCAAGACAAAAAGTAGGTGTACTTATTGATGTCCACTGGGTGTGTGTCTACAGTGGCAGTACTTGTCTAGACGTGGTCATGATGATAGCTGTTCATGGTGGAAACAAAGCCAGCTCCTTTTTCTTTTTTTAAAGAGGATGACTTTTGAGTGTGACCTCTGGTGAAAGAAGAGTGGAGGCTGATCCCTCTGGAGAAGAAAGATAGGTTAGCCTAAAGAATACGACATTTTAGCCGGGCGGTGGTGGCGCACGCCTTTAATCCCAGCACTTGGGAGGCAGAGGCAGGCGGATCTTTGTGAGTTCGAGGCCAGCCTGGTCTACAAAGCGAGTCCAGGACAGCCAGAGATATTCAGAGAAACCCTGTCTCAAAAAACCAAAAAAAAAAAAAAAAAAAAATACGACATTTTTACTCAGGGATAACGTGATGCTTTTCCATCTGGTTTGTTTTTGAGATGGTCTTGCTGTGCAGGTCAGCCGGCATCAGCCCTACAGGCCTGCACCCCGCTCTTGAATGCTGGGTTACAGCTTGCCTCACCGTGCCTGGTTCCTGTGCTTCAGTTTACACACAGAACTGACCCTGAGTCTCCTCCTTGTGGAAACCCACTTTACATATCAGCAGGGTACATCGGCCTCCATAGTTCATGGGCCTGCATTATTCTATCTGTAAGCCAGGGCCTTGTGGACATTTTTTTTTAAACTAGAAAATGGCCAGTAGTGTTTTGACACATTTTCCAGATTTTTCTCTGTTTGGCAAAATTATGTTGTAGATCTCGAAATTTTATTTATCACCAACTCCCCTGCAGTAATATAATGTGAAGAGAGTCTTTCAAGCTATTGACATCTAGTGGTAATTTAGAAACAATGCTTTTGTTCTCTGGGCCTATCTCTAGGAAACCAGAAATGCATCGTTCAAACAATCTGCGTATTAATGTCAGACTTTAGATTGATGAGACATGTCAGGACCTCACGTGTGTGCTACAAAGGACACCAGTCCTATCATGGTCATACTGGTGACCAAGGGCACCAAGGCTGCTTTTGAGACTGGCCTGCCCATGGTCTGATACAGGCTGATTTCAAGCCAGTGGAAGAGTCTTAACCTGTTGGTTTTGCATCCTGGATCCAAGCACGCTTTTTCTATTCCTTTTTTACGTTTGTTTATATGTGTGATAAATGAGTGCATACATGTTTGTTTGTTTGTTTGTGCATGTGTACAGTGTACATGTTTGTGAACATGCATGTGGAAGCCAGAGGTCAATATTGGGTATCTTCCTGTATCATTCTGTCTTATTTTTTATTTTGGAGACTGGGTTTCATTGAATCTGGAGACGACTCTGGCTAGCTGGCTCTGTGTCTGCCTCCCCAGGACAGCACATGTTAACACCCAGCTTTATGAGGGACTAGGGTCTGAGTTTAGGTCCTTGTGCTCTTAACAGCGAGTTCTCACTGGATCTCCTCTGCAGCCACAAGCATACTTTCTCCTTGGTGTGAAGAGTTGCCTACTAAACTTACTTGCCTGAGGAACTGGGCTAATTTCCTGAGTTCACATACACCTGATCTGCAGGCACCTACTGTGGACATAGTTCCTTCTGGTGGCACTGTCCTGTCAGGGCAGCACTTCCCAAAGAGCATGTGGACACCTTGTGCTCCTCCCAGACAGAGGCAAAAGGAAAATGAAGTCCAGTCCTGAATGTGCTCTGTCCCTCTGAGTATGAGAGAGGCTGTGACTGTGCTGCGGAGTTTCCAGGGCTGCAATGAGATGAGAGCAGGTGACAAGCAGAGAGACGCAACCATCCTGTGACCTGGGACACGCTGTGGACATACTTGATAGAAGATATCTGAAAGGCTCACGGTCCATGAAACCAGAGCATTTACAAGAATGACAGGTTGCGGGGTGCTCAGTGGTAGAGCACTTCCATAGCAAAGGGGTGTACGGAGTTAGTAAATATCTAGGAGTTTCTGATACATAGAACTTTGCATTTACAAAAATGTCTGTGCTTCTCCCCATTTTCTAATACCCCAAGGACTGTTTAGGCTTTGGTGCCTTCGTTTTCTGTTTGGCATCAGGGATAGGGATACTTTTTCCCCAGAAGCATGCATGAGGGTCTGAAACACAAAGTTCCTTCCTGTGTCCACGCCTAGAAATATCCCAGAATGTAGAAGGTGTGGCAATAGGGGAACCACACCCAGGTCAGCACTAGACATTGCCCTGAAGATGACTGTTCTTAACTGTTTTAAACTTCTTTACTGCAGCAGGAAGAAGCTCTTTATAATCTATGGCAAGTGGACAGAATGCTTGTGGGGCATAGATCCTGCTTCATATGAGTCCTTTAAGAAGCACGAAAAGAGAGGCAACCCTGGCAGGAAGGCCAAGATGGTGAGTGTCCATTCCAGCTGTCCCTGGTCAAGGTGGGGCCTGAGGTGGATAAGCTGTACAGAAGCACTGTGCTTTTGTGGCCTCAGCCAGGAGGTATTCTCATATTCTCAGCCAGTGGGTAGAATATGTCTGTACAGGTGGAACTTCTTCTGACTAGATTATGGTATAGGGGTAGAGATATTTGAATTTATTTCAATTATGTTGGAGCTGCTTTTATAAGGTGGAAGCTTCCAAGGGAATGTAAGCCCTTTCACGTAGTCCTTTGTAATGAATCTCTCTTGTTTTACCTAAGCTATCTGAGACCTATTTAAGAAGTCAAGTGCAGCCGGGCGGTGGTGGTGCACGCCTTTAATCCCAGCACTTGGGAGGCAGAGGCAGGCGGATCTCTGTGAGTTCGAGGCCAGCCTGGTCTACAAAAGCGAGTCCAGGACAGCCAGAGCTGTTATACAGAGAAACCCTGTCTCGAAAAACCAAAAAAAAAAAAAAAAAAAAAGAAGTCAAGTGCATTTCATTTCTGTTTTTCCAGCTCTTGAGTTCTCAGTAATATATTCAGCAGTCAGGAAGTACTGGCAAAGACTTTCCTGTAAGAACTTTGCAATGCTATGACTATCAGATGAGCTATTCTTAAGCAAAATTAAAATTAAAAGTGATAGTTCAATAGAGGTGTCATACTTTCTGGATTAAAAAAAAAATCAGGATGTTCTAAACCAGACATGTTCAGTATTTATTTAACAAAAATGTTTAACCTCATCCTGGTATCTCTTTTTTTGTTTTGTTGTATAAATGCTATTGGATACCTTTTATGATAATTTTATTTGTTTGTTTTTCAAGATGGTTTCTTTGTGTAGTCCTGGTTGTCCTGGAACTCACTCTGTAGACCAGACTGGCCTCAAACTCAGAGATCTGTCTGCCTCTGCCTCCCGAGTGGTGGAATTAAAGATGTGTGTTACCACTCTCTGGCGATAATTTTATTTTTTTAATGTTTATCTATTACTTCAGGTTACATCTAATCACAGTGCCCTCTTTCCACCCCTCCCACTCCCGCCCTCCCACCCTCTACCTCCTATCCCTTCCATCCCACTCCTCTGGAGTGGAGTGTCCCTACATATCAGTCCCCTGCCCCAGTTCAGCAGTCATATGAGGACTAAGAGCCTGCTCATACATACACTGGGGGCCTACATGACAGCACCACTAGGGAAGTGTCTCATTGACAGGTAACAAAGTCTATGTTCCTATTCCCTTTGGTGAATTGGTTGTAATATAGTTATCCTGTACTACATGGCTAAAATCTTTAAAAGGAAAAATTCACTAGTATGGTAATACACTCAGGAGGCAAACACAGGAGGATATCTGTGAGTTCCAGGGCAGCCTAGTTTACACAGCAAGTTCCCAGCTATCTAGGGACTACATTTTTTTGAAACTGTCTCAAAAAAGAAAAAAAAAACATTTAGAGTGTTAAATCTGCTGAGTGGTGTCTGGTGCCATTTTCACTCACTTTAGTCCTCCGTTGGATCATCTCACAATAAGTGCCCACCCTTAGCTGTCCAGGTTTAGGCAGCTTTGCTGCTGGCAGGTAGAAAGCCTTGAGCTTCTATCCAATGTCCCTGATGGTCTGCCTGCACAGCTGCATTCTGTAGCTGACTTTAAAGGCAAGTCAAACAGCTGTCTGTTAAAATGGGATGGGCTCGTGAGCTTTGTTTTTGGTTGGAGAACAGATGGCATCAAGAAGCCTTCTGACTCAGTCATGATGTGTTATGGGCCGAAAGGAGGGCAGGCACACACCCAGTCATGTGTCAGGGAGGACAGTGTGTACCTGCTGCTGTTTGAATCCAGGTTTCCCTTCTCTGTGAAATAGAGAAGTCCAGCCTGGTACAGCTCTGCAGAAAGCAAAGCCATGTGGAGGCCCAGTGGCCTTACCAACAGGAGAGAGTTTTTTTCTTTTCGATTAGAAAAGGTTTTGGCACTGCACAGGGGCTTAGGAGCAAGTCTTGAAGTGCTCTGAGGACAGGTCTTGTAGCCAGTGGCCATCCTGAGTGTCCCGTGTTTCAGGATAACGGCCCTGAGAAAGCTAACAGTGATGCGTCTGGCGATATGGCAGATGATGTTCCTGTGCCTCAAGAGACGGTGCAAGTCATCCCTGGCAGTGAGCTGCTCTGGAGGATCAACAGCCGGCCCCCCAACTCCGCTCAGGTCTGAGTCACCCCCTCTGAGGCCAGGCCTGCCTACTGCAGATTACTCGTTTGTACCTTTTCTGTTAGGCCAATAACTCTTGTACCTGTTCTTGCATGTGGCCAACCAGCTGTCCCCAAGCACACAGGGATGCTCTGTAACATCCCTGCAATCCTAAGGCCTTACTCCCCAGGCCTAGCTGTGAGCCCAATGTCAGGGTCCAGCCTGAGAGTAACTTTTCTCCGATGCATTGCCAATGTGGGACCCAGGAATAAGTGCATGGCACGCCACCTAGCATGGACATCTCGATGCCGAGTCTGTTTATTTGCTGCTTCCTGTTCTCCATGCCTATCCTTCCATCAAGAACACTAGACCTCCATTATTCCTTCAGTACTGTCCTGACACATCTCATTAAAAGAGCTCCATAGAACCAGAGACATGGCTCAGCAGTTAAGAACACTAACTGCTCTTCCAGAGGACCCAGGTTCAAATCCCAGCACCCACATGGCAGCTCAAAACTATCTATAACTTAATTTCCAGGGGATCTGACACCCTCACACAGACATACATGAAAACAAAACACTAATGCATATTTAAAAAAAAAACATTAAAAAGAGAGAGAGAGTTCCAGGGGCTGGAGAGATGGCTTAGTTTTAAACATGACACCTGATATCAATTCTCAGCACCCATGTCAAGTAGTTCACAACTGCCTGTAACTTCAGTTCCAGGGAATCTGACACCTCTGGTTTCTGAGCACACCTACACTCACTTGCATACTCCCGTACATAGATATATGCACAAATACATATAATTAAAAAATAAAAAATAGCCTGGTGTGGTGGTGGATGCCTTTAATCTTGGGGTTGCAGAAGCAAGTGGATCCTCTGAAACTACAAGTCTACAAAGTGAGTTTCAGGGCAACCAGAGCTACATAGTGAGACCCTGTCTCAAAACAAACAAGCAAACAAATAAATAATTACATAAATAATATAAATAAAAATATTAAAAGGGGCCCTCCAGGGCTTGTGATGTAGCTTAGTGATAGAGTGTCTAGCACACACAAACAAGACTCTAGATTCTGTTGTTGGCACTATGCCAGAAGTTTTCTTGGGGCTGGTGATGTGACTCAGTGGGTAAGAGTGTGTGTACCAAACCTGACAACTTAATTTTGACCCTTGGAACACGCATGGCAGAAGGAGAGAATCAACTCTTACAGGTTGTCCTCTGATCTACATGTATGTGCCACACATGACCAGACACATACAGAATAAATTAGTATGAAAAGAACAAGGTGGCCCATTTACCCATGAATATGTTGCCTTATTGTATTAGTTTTCTTTTATTGCTATGATAAAACACTGACCACAACTAATGTGGGGAGGAAAGGCTTACACTTCAGGGGAACAGTCATCCATTACTGATGGAGGACGAGGCAGAGATGGGAGAGCACTGCTTACCGGCTTATTCCCTGGTTCAGCTGCTTACACCTTCCAAGACGACATGTCCAGGGGTGGGTCGCACTGGTCAGTGTGGCTGGGCTATCCTACTTCCATCAACAACGCCCCACAGATTTGTTTACAGGCTGTCAGAACGAGACATTTTCTCTACGCAGGTTCCTTTTTCCCAGATGACTCTAGCTTGTGTCAGAGTGGCCAAAAAAGCAAAAATCAAAATGGTACTGGAGGGCTGGCTCAGCGGTTAAGAGCACTAACTGTTCTTCCAAAGGATCCATGTTCAAATCCCAGCACCTACATGGCAGTTCACAGCTGTCTGTAATTGATGGGTGTGGTGGCACACGCCTTTAATCCAAGGACTTGGGAGGCAGAGACAGGTAGATCTCTGTGAGTTCAAGGCCAGCCTGGTCTACAGAGTGAGTTCCAGGACAGCCAGGGCTACACAGAGAAACCCTGTCTTGAAAAACAAAAAAACCCACTGTGCCACTATCACAGTTATAGACCTGCATGAACTAATGGGAAAGTATTCTTGTAGATTATTTTTAGAAGAATAAAACCTGAGTGTTGTTCAGGGGAATTTCTTCTAAGATGAATTCTTTTTCCTTTTTGGTTCACTGCTCTGGTCTAGTCCTTTATGCCTACCATGGGCTTGGTGGATCTGGGGTAGTGGAAACAGGTCTGGAAAGGCAGGGTGTACACTCATGGGCACCACTACCTCCGAGGGTACTGGACAAGCTGGTTCCAGGGTAAGGAGGCTGTGGTAATGGGGCAGGGTTCTAAAAAGAGTCAGGCATGAGCTGTGGCCTCCTGAGGACCATGTTGGGGAGCCAGACACCTGTAACACCTCCCTCCGTAGACCTCAGGTACTGTGTCAGGGATCCTGGTGATATCTCCTACTGTTTTCAGTGACATAAGTCATTTGAACAGGGGTGACCAGAGAAAATGTACATTCCCTGTGGGGCTTGAGTCACAAGCTGATGGCAGGAAAGAGAAGGATAATAGGAGCAGAGCAGTCACGGCCTGGAAAGGTTTTAAAGCCAGCTGAGGGGTGGGCACCATATGCACAGGAAATGGCAATTCTGCCTCAGGTATGTTGAACTTGAGAGTTCTCTTCAGGCATTCAACATATATTGACTGAGCAGATGGACACCTTGGATGTCTTTGCTGAATAGGACACAGTTGCCCTTTTGTTGAGGAGGTGACATGCTTGGGTCATTTTCATGCGGCCTGTAACCGTGCTTCTGGGCTTGCCCTGCAGATGTACAACTTCACCAGCTTCACTGTGAGTCTCAATGAACTGCAGTCAGGCATGGAGAAGGTGCTGCCACCCACAGACTGCCGCCTGCGCCCCGACATCCGTGGCATGGAGAATGGCAACATGGGTGAGTGCGGCCCTGTGAGATGGTGCCAGACCCTTTATGCAGACAGACTAACAGCATGTTGCCCTCCAAGGCCAGTGCTTTACAGAGGAAGGTGGTGAACCATTCCTTTGTAAAAATGTTAAAGTTGACTTGAAGATGAGAGAGCCAGCTGTGGTGAGACACAGCTGTTGTATCCAGTACCTGGGAGACAGAGCAGCTCCTTAGTAAAGCCTGGTCTCAAAGCAGCAGCAACAAAAGAGTAAATGAGTGGGAAAAAATGAACAAAATACAGATCCCAAAGCTTTATTGTTTAATTCAGTGGGTGTCAAGGTCACATTTCAGAAGCTGGAGGTGTAGCTCAGAGGTAGAATGCTTTCATTTCAGGACTGACTTCAAGCAAAGTTCATGTGAGCAGAGTCACTTGCGGGACACATCTCGTTCTGACCCAAGACTGGGCAGTCAGACTCCAAATGAGCACTGTGCTCAGATTTTCAGTGTGATCACTTGCTTCTTACTTACTAAGCTAGATCAAATACCAGCAAAGCTCCTTGCAGAGATGCCTATAAAAGAAAGGAATGTCTGGAGGTCTCTGCACCCTCATCCGCACTGGGCAGGTGCTCCTCATGCAGAATTCACCCTCTGCCCTTCGTCAGAAGTCAAAGTTTATCCTGCAAGTGAAGGTTCAGTAGACGTGTCTTTTAATAGCATATAGGTTTGGGATTCTTTTACTTTGTGGTTGTGTGAGCTCACTGTTCCAGATACTTGCTTTCCTACTTGGACTTCAGGTGCTATTAAAGGGCCCAGCACATCACAGACCACACTTAGAGTTACTCCATGGTCCAGTGTGATGCCTCCCACTCTGCGTGTCCTGGGGAAGTGTCCCTCACACATCCGGCAGGAATAGCTCAGCCTTCACATTTGGTCTGTTAGAGTCAAAGTTCACTCCTCACACTTTCTGATCAAAGTGGGTCAGGTCCTCAGAGGTCAAGATGGGGTCTGGCATCTCTGACATAGCTTGAAGCTTCAAGTGCTTGCTTGCTTGGACCTAGATCTGGCCAGCCAGGAGAAGGAGCGTCTAGAGGAAAAGCAGAGAGAGGCCAGGAAAGAACGTGCCAAAGAGGAAGTAGAGTGGCGGACCAGGTGAGTTGGAACAGTGAGGACTTACGCACCTGTGTGAGTCAGGCGACCACACCCACATCATAGGCAGAACCGTCTCACTCCCTCTGTCCTGCCCCTGTAGCTGAGTAGCGGCAATCTGTGGGTCCATAAAGGTAGTTATCCCACTACTGCTACCATGGTGCTTGTGACGCAGCCTGTCCTAAAGGCTGCAGTGCCTGGTTAGCACAGACCCTGCTGAAAACCCTTGGCTGGGAGTTGGCTGCCACAGATGCAGGTCACCCCACTCCCAGGCCTTGCCATCCTACTTCACAGCATATTTGACCCAAAATGGTTTTGTCAAATATGGCCAGCTTAAAGACAAAATACAGGGGCTGGAGAGACGGCTCAGCAGGTAAGAGCGCTGGCTGCTCTTCCAGAGGACCAGGGTTCAAATCCCAGCACCCACATGGCAATTCACAGCTGTCTGTAATTGCTGGGCATGGTGGCACGTGCCTTTAATCCCAACACTCAGGAGGCAGAGGCAGGTGGATCTCTGAGTTCAAGGCCAGCCTGGTCTACAGAGTGAGTCCAGGACAGTCAGGGCTACACAGAGAAACCCTGTCTCAAAAAAAAATATCTGACACAGGGCTAGGTTTTGTTTTGTTTTGTCTTTGTTTTTGGAGTCATGGTTTCTCTGGGATTAAAGGCCCGTGTCACTTTTTTTTTTTTTTTTTTTTTGGTTTTTCGAGACAGGGTTTCTCTGAATATCTCTGGCTGTCCTGGACTCGCTTTGTAGACCAGGCTGGCCTCGAACTCACAAAGATCCGCCTGCCTCTGCCTCCCAAGTGCTGGGATTAAAGGCGTGCGCCACCACCGCCCGGCTTCCGTGTCACTTTTGAAACAAGTTTTTCTTGGGTCTTCCCTGCCCCCATCCTTTCTGTGCTGTGATGAAGACAGAACCCAGACACTGGCACTGGTGGCAGGCTCTGAGCCAGTCACCGTGGCCTCTGATGTGATACTGTACCTTTCATGTCATGGGCCTCTGATGTGATTCTGTACCTTTCATGTCCATGTTTTTGGAATTTGTCTTTGTTCTAGAGAAAATTTGAAAATAATCGTCTTTCATTGGTCTTTAAAGTATTAAAAAAAAAAAAAACATAAGCCAGGTGTTGTGGGTTGCATCTCTAATTCCAGCATTCTAGAGACTGAGACAGGAGGATCGAGTGTGAGGTAAACCTGGGTCACAGGCAAGCCTGAACTATATAATGAGACACTGTCTCAATAAATAAATAATTAAAAATAGATAATCCAAGTTGGGCAATGGTGGCACATGTATTTGATCCTAACACTGAAGAAGCAAAGACAGGCAGATCTCTTGAGTTCGAGGCCAGCATGGTCTACAGAGCTAGTTCCAGGACAGCTAGGGCTACACAAACCCTATCTAATTTTTTTCTTTTTCACAAACCCTGTCTTGAAAAAAAAAAGTTTCCATTGTGAAAAAATGACATTTTTTTTCATAAAAGAGAATTACTTCTACTTTTTTTTCTTTGTGGTGCTGGGGATGAAACTTGGGGCTTTGCACATGCCAGGCAAATTGCTGGACCACTGAGCTATAAAAGCAGCCCACTGTTTCTTTGGGAGTACCCACAGAACATGCTTCCTGGTGTACCCCTGATAGCCTTCGTTGCTTCATTTGGTGGAGTGCAGCTGCAGGAGTGCAGACTGAGCCTGGTGAGGTTCAGCATCATGGGTTCCCAGTCCATGCACATGAGGCCAGTCTCAGAAAGTAGCCCTGTGGAGAGTTGGGTGTTGGACTAAAGCCTTGAGGTGTATTAAGTGTGTGAGTGAGCACAGCCACCAGGAAGTTGGTCAGTTACTGTCAGTGACAGTGTCACCTCAGGCTGCATCCCTCCAGCAGCACACTACTGTGGGAAGGCTGACTTAGATGATCCTACCATCTGCTGACCCCTCCCTTGTGCTTTGCAGGTGGTTCTATCCAGGTGATAATCCCTACACAGGAACTCCCGACTGGTTGTACGCAGGGGATTACTTTGAGCGTAATTTCTCAGACTGCCCAGACATCTACTAAGTAAGGCCTGGGGGCCCGGGAGGAGGCTGTGAGGTTAGACTTCTCAAATAGCATCTGAGCTTCATGGTGACACATACCAGCTTCTCCAACCACAGTTGTGGAGGTCGCCTCGGACCTGAGGAAGACTTCACTTGGCCTCTGATTGCCTAGCACTTCACTATGTCACAGCCACCCCTTCATGAAGCTCCACGTGGGTCATCATGTTCACTGAGGCCTCAGAAGAACTCCACAGTCTTTTCACACGTGACAGAAGTGCACAAGGCCAGCTGAGCTGGCAGCACCCAGCTATAAATCTGTGCCGAAGGAAGAACCAGAGGGCCTGTGTGCTCTTCTCAAGACCGTGGTTTTGGTTTCTGGAAGAGTTTTAAACCCAGATCCAACAAGGAGAGTAACATGGATCTTCAAAGTAACCTTTGATAGGGTCCCCTTCATTGTGGAGGGTACCCGAGGAATGACGTGACAAGTTACCAGATTCTGTATTTTCTACCAATCTTGAATAAGGTAAAGATTACTCTAGAAAATATTTAAATTGAAACTACTTGAATGATCTGCTGAAGTTCAGCACATACCACTGTGTACTGTCCAAAGTGTCCCTGTGACAAGCCAGAGTGGCAGGAACACTGTGATGTAGACGAGAACCCCCAGGGCTGCTCCCAGCCTACCAGGATGCCCTGCCTCTGGCCACAGCACTCCCACAGCTTCACTGTCACTGTGGATCACGCCTGTCTCTGAGGGGTCATTTCTTCACTCGTTCCCTCCCTGTTGTCCCAAAGTCTTGTGTTTGGTTTCCCTAGCATGTGTGTTTCAGTCCAGGAAAGTTACATTCAGTTGTGTGCAGTGGGAGGTCAGAAGCAAGATCTACTTACCTGGTGTCATTAAAATAATTTTAACACAAGTAGTTGTGGCCATCTCTGCATTCCTGTCAATCAATGGACTTGATGTAGAAATGGTGACACTGCCGGGTGTGGTGGCGCACACCTTTAATCCCAGCACTGGGGAGGCAGAGGCAGACGGATCTCTGTGAGTTCAAGGCCAGCCTAGTCTACAAAGTGAGTCTAGGACAGCCAGGGCTACAGAGAAACCCTGTCTCAAAAAAAATAAAATAAAATAAAAAGAAATGGTGACACCAAGGGTCATGGTGGAGCTCTTTGCATCAAAGACAATCTCTGTGTGCACACACCTGAGCTTGGGCACACATGCATTCCTACAGAGTGGGAGTGACTACATCAGGCACCTATGAATGAGAGGGTATTCTCACTATGTCCAGGCTTCCGAACTGCCTCTGTCATTAAAACACTTTGAAAAGCCAATATGGGTTGAAGGCTTGATTTTATGGCTGTGAAAACTGAAAACAGGTGTTTCCGTGGCAGCCAGGGGACCTCCCCCAGGGCTAGCATCTCTGCTCTGTCTACTGAGACTCCTTAGCAAAGCCTCTGGTGGCTCTGAGATACATCTGAAGTTTACGCCTTTATCATCTTCCAAGAGGAGATTGTAAAGTATCTGAGAGAAAAGTGCAACCTGTGTGTGTCTGAGGGGGCCATTTGCCCTTCCAGACTGTGGCTGTGTAACACACACACAGCTCATTCCCTCAGAAGGTGGAAAGCTGAGAAGGTTGAAGAATGCAAGTCTAAGGCACACTTAAAATGCTATTTCAAGAAGCCTACAGACCTCTCACCAGTGATTCTAACTGCCTGAAACAACAATCAGTGGGTTTTGTATCTTCACATTATCTCCTGAGCCAAGGCTCTGGGTGTTTTAGGGCTCATCACCGTGCACACAGCCCCCACACCCAGTTTCTGTGTGCATTTGCCTAAACCAAAAATACAAGGGCTGCTGTGTGCCCAGTGACGAAGCAGCCATGCGTTCATCACTGCAGTCTCTGCCCGATCAACACATGAAACGTTGTCACTCTAGTTCTCACCTGGGCAGCTCTCGAAAGCCTCCATAACGAGCTTTTCAGTGGAACATACACACTGAAAGATGACCTCCTGTACAGAGTTGCCTGTGAGCACATCTTGCATGGGGTCTTGATGCTTATAGAGTAGTCCTGTCACTTGAGACATTCCTCATGGGCAGAAAAGGGCAACGTGCTTTTCCCAAAATGCAATATTCTGAAGTCAGGTACAGTGATGCATCCCTATAACCCCAGTGTTTGGGTTGTAGAGGCAGGATGCTCAGCAGTTTAAAGTCATCCTTGGCTGCAAAGCGAGCTGACTAGCCTAGTGTATATGAGACCATATCTCAAAAACAAAAAAGAACTTAATATAAGCCTCCAGTAGTGAGACATCCCAAAGAGCCCAACGTGTTTTTTGTTTTTACTCTAATTGAAGTTAGAGTTGAGTCACATTTCTACACATCCAAGGAATATCACTATGATCTGTTAGAGATTTTGAGGTGAGAGCATAAACATATCTGGAGTGTTTGATGTAAAAAGTAACTTTTAAATGATTTAAGTTACTGGCTTTATCTCATTACTCTGGTTCTCTGAAGCTGGGTCACTAGCATCCATGTCCTCCTGCCAGGGCTTGGCTAGAAGAAGCAGGCCTTGCCCTGAAGTAGGTCAGTATTTTGAACCTGCTCCTCCTCCTCCTCAGCCTGGAGACCTCCCTATGCCTAATGTGAGAACCAAACATGGAGACCTGTAGCCTCTTAAAATAGCTGACCTTGCCAGGTGGTGGTGGCCCACGCCTTTAATCCCAGCACTCGGGAGGCAGAGGCAGGTGGATCTCTGTGAGTTCGAGGCCAGCCTGGTCTACAGAGGGCCAAAGCTACAGTGAGTATCTGTATCGAAAAAACAAAGAACAGCTACAAAGCTGACCTCACAATTACTGATGTCTCCTTGGCTCCTCACTGTCCTGTGTGTGCTTGTGTGAGATCTGCCCATGGTGTGCTCTGTGGACCTCATCCTTCTCTAGGCTACTCTCAGGGCCAGTTGCAGTCACCCGATGCTCAGGAAAGCAAGTCTACGAGGACAATGACATTGGCCGTCCACTCTGGCCTGGCCCCTGACTTTAGGCTGTTTTTTTGTCTGCATTCCTCATCATTATGCCTATGCATGGCTGGCCCTTTACCAACACCTCCACAAACACATGGAAATGTCAGGCAAGATCATGCGCTAGTGACATGTTCATTTTTATGACTGTCAGTACCATTTAACAGAATCAATCATTCTGGGTTTTGTTTTGCTTTTGAGGATTGTATACAGATCTGTGAGTATATAAGTGTTAACTTTCAGGCTTGAGTAGAAATTCTTTGGAAATGGCTTGTGGTTGACATTTGTTTTACCTTGGATAATTTTTTCCTGTCTCAGGGCTCTGACTTTTGTGGAAAGAGCTACAGACAAGTCCTTGTACACAACTGGTAGGCGTTTGGACTGTGTGTTCTATAGCTTCCCTGGCCAAATGGGTTATGTATTAAGATGCCTTGCCCTGGTGGGGAGGGGACTAAGGTATGGCACATCAGGACAGAGGACTAAGACCTTTTGAGTTGTAGCAGCTCTGCTTCACTGTCCTGCATCCTGGGGACTACAGGTTGCTGTTAGAAGCTATAAAACAGCTGTGCAGGGGCAACCTGACTGACTGCTTGGGAGGAAGCCCAGAGGTTTATCCAGTGTCATGGCTCTGTGGGCGCAGGGACAGATGGTCTTCCAGATTTATGTGCTTGGAGTCCTCCACCTGTGCAGGGCAGATGGTACCATTGCCACAGGTGCCAGGCACAGCACCTGACTGTTAAGGGCCATGCTTGTTACCTCCAGTCTGACCCCAAGGAGCAAGCACAAGAAGGTGGAGCTGCCCAGGGCTCACACCTGCTTGGTGGAGCAGAGGTGCTCATACCCTCATTACGGTGGGGCTTCTTGAGAGGGGTAGCCTACGCGTTCCAGTGAGTGCATACTGTTGCATGGCTGCATGCTGCCAAAGCCCACTGGAGAAACCTTGTAGGTGCTCTGTTGTACAGGCTTCCCCAGCCCTGACCACCCCCACCCAGCTTTGTCTCCAAGATTCTGCCCTTCCTCTCAGTCTTGCTGTTTTCCTTTTTAGTAGTTCATTTGAAACTCACTGTGGGCATGTGTGAGCCCAAGTTTGTTTTTTTTTTTTTTTTCTGTTAGTAAGCACTGACATGTCACCTTTTGTCCATTTGCCAGGCTGCCTCAGATTTGGGGCAGCTGTGAAGATGTCACTAGACATGTGTACGCAGCTTTCTCTGTGGACCCCTCCCTCTCTCTAGTTTAGACATGTGTATGCAGCTTTCTCTGTGGACCCCTCCCTCTCTCTAGTTTAGACATGTGTATGCAGCTTTCTCTGTGGACCCCTCCCTCTCTAGTTTAGACATGTGTATGCAGCTTTCTCTGTGGACCCCTCCCTCTCTCTAGTTTAGACATGTGTATGCAGCTTTCTCTGTGGAGCTCTCTAGCTCTCTGTAGTTTGTGAGCAGAGACCAGAGTTCAACCTTGGGTGCCGTTCTCAGGTGCCACACATCTTGTTTTCTGAGACATACTCTCTCTGGGACCTGAAGTGCATGATGCTTCTAGACTGGCTGATCAGTGAGCTACATGAATTCATCTCCCCAGCACTAGGTCTGCAGGCACACACATGCTGTGCCTGTCTCTTCTATGTGGGTGTTGGAGCCCAAACTCAGGTCCTTGTGGCAAACCCTTTAACAACTGAGTTATCTCCCTAGACCTTCTCTTTGTTTTTTGAGGTCAAGTCTCATATAGCTTGAAACCACTGCCCTCAGCTTCCTCTGTGCTGGGATCAGTGTGAGTCACTCACCTAGCCTGTAGATCAGCTTACATTCTCAGATAAATGCCTAAGACTGGGTCACATGGCAGCGGCACACTTAACTTCATTATAAATGAACAAACAAGTCCGGTGTCGTGGCACATGCCTTTAGAGAGGTGGAGGCAGGGGGTTCTCTCTAAGTCTATAGAGTGAGTCCAGGACAGCCAGGGCTACCTGGACCTTGTCTATTAAAAAAGGAAGGTAGCGCCGGGCGTGGTAGTGCACGCCTTTAATCCCAGCACTCGGGAAGCAGAGGCAGGCGGATCTCTGTGGGTTTGAGGCCAGCCTGGTCTACAAAGAGAGTCCAGGACAGCCAGAGCTACACAGAGAAACCCTGTCTCAAAAAAACAAAAGAAAAAAAAAAGGAAGGCTAAATGTGCTGTGTCTGTGCCTGTGTGTGGTGCCCACCGTCATCCCAGCTTGGAGAGGACAGCAGGAAGGTCTTCTGTTCAAGACCAGCCTAGTTACACAGTGAGACCCTGTCTAAAAGAACACAAAACACAACTAAACAGCCCTACCACATGAGCTGACAAGCAGCTTTCACGTTTACCTAAACAGAGAGCACCTATGTCCATATAAGCCTCCACACGGTTCACAGCAGGTGGGACCATGACAAGTATTTGTAAGAAAGCAAGATCTCCTTCAGCAAGTGAGTGAGCAGAGGTACATCCATACATCCAGAGCATGCACTGTCGGGCAGGCTGGAGAGATGGCTCAGTGGTTAAGAGCACTGGCTGCTCCTCCAGAGGTCATGAGTTCAACTCCCAGCAACCACATGGTGGCTCACAACCATCCATAGTGAAATCTGGTACCCTCTTCTGGCCTGCAGATATACTGCAGACAGAACACTGTATACATAATAAATAAATCTTAAAAAAAAAAAAAAAAAAAGGACATGGGGAGGCCAGGGAGATGGTTCAGTGAGTAGAGGACCCTCGTCTAATGGCCCGACTTCCATACCCAGGATTCACATGAAGAAGAGACTGACTCCTGAACTTCCGAATGTTGTGCTCTGACTCCCACACACAGGCCTTGGCACAATCACACCATTAAAAGGGAAGGATGCTGGAGAGATGGCTCAGTAGACAAAGATTTGGTTCCTAGCACCTCATGGCAGTTCACAAGAACCTATAACTCTAGTTCCAGGGGATCTGATACCCTCTTCTGTTCACTGTGCATGCCAGACTCACACAGGGTACACCTGCATATATGCAGGCAAAACTCCACATTAAAAAAAAAATCCATGGGGAAATGTAATTGTTATTGAAAGAAGTTCCTTTAAATAGGCCACAGTGCACTGGCACCACATGGTGCTTTGGAAAAGTAGAAGGGCTTGGGGTGCGGGTGACTGCCCTAGCACTGTCACAGTGGTTGTCAGTGTAAAGAGGGAACATGCCAGGCACAGTAGTACACCGGTAACCCCAGAAGCATTCAGGAAGCTTATGCAGAAAGATGAAGATTTGGAGGCCAGTCTTGGGTGTGTAGTGAGACTGTCTCAAACAGCGATAGGGATGGACTGCACAATGTTGGTATGGTTGAACTGTACCTGAGTACAACTCAGGGTTAGAACTTCATGGTACATTGTGAGGCAGGATCTGTAAGATATGAGGAGACCACGGGGTGCCTCCCTCATGCATAGGACTAAGCCCTTATGAGGAGAGGTGTTCTACCTTATTCCCCTAGCTTACACTGGCATCTTTCACTGTAAAAACCACTGAGACACAGTGCTACTAGATACTGAAACTGCCCTGCTCTGACCGTGGTTTCTGCTGGAAACTGAGAAGCATTCGTGTGAAGGGACACAGCATCACCTGCTGAGTGAGTCGTTGTACACTGTGAAGTTCTAAGATTGTCATCTGTGAGAGAGTTTACTGGTTCTAACAGACCCAGGTGGAAGGTGCAGCCTGGGAGGCATGGGGCCGGGGAGTGTGAACTGTCTGTACCTTCTGCTCAGTTATCTTGCGAACTTAAAATTATTCTGAGGAATTAAGTCTATTAATAAAACAAATGGGATAAAAAGCCACACCTGCCAACATCAGCTCCCCAGTTGCTGTACCATTTTGTACTAAAGACCCTCAGCTGTTGGTACTATCATTGCTTTTGCTTCTTTTTTTTTTTTTTTCCTTTTTGCTTTTTTGAGACAGGGTTTCTCGGTGTAACAGATCCCTGACTGTCCTGGACTCACTGTGTACACCAGGCTGGCCTCCACCTCACAGAGATCCGCCTGCCTCTGCCTGCCAAGCGCTTGGATTAAAGGTGTGCACCACATGTCCTGCGTGCTTTTTCTTTGTTCTCAAAGGTGAGTTTTCATCTGTGCTTCCTTGTAAATAAGGATATGAACATCCTTTCAGATGCCCTCTGAAAACTCTTCCTCCCCAGGTAAAGTACACAGCCATACCTGTGCTACTTAATAATAAATGCTCAGGGCTGTCTGTGTGCCAGCATTCTCTCCCACCATTAAAGGCTCATAGGTGTCTGGGTTTGTTTTGTGCACTGGAGCTTTTGTTTTTGCTTAGAAATGCTGGGGATCCCTCAGCCACTGGGTCACATCCCGAGTGCAGGGCTTCCGCTTCTCTGCAGGACTGACTGCACGAACTGACTCCTTTGTGGAGGCTGAAGACTACATCGAGCTGTCCACAGTGCCATGGTGACCACAACACCAGCCCCAGGGTTTCCCTCAGACTCCTCTGGGACCTTACATGGGTTCAGCACAGGCTGCATGTTCCAATGGCCGCATTTGTGAACTGCAGTGACTGAGGGCCAGCACCTTAGTACCCTCCCACAGCCCTCACATGGGGTGGACCCCAACACAGCCCCCTCAGTTCCCAGCCAAGACAGTGTATTTCCCACTGCAGAATGCTTGCTTATGGAAGGGATGGGAGGTGCCATTCCAGTTGTGTCTGTGTGCAGGACTGCAGTCTTTCAGAGCCGCCCCAAGACTCCTGGCTCATGAGGGAAGATACTTGATCCCAGGCCCTCACCATTTGTGACTTGGAAGAAGCCCAAGTCTCCTGGTCTTGAAATGTGGGTTCCTCATGACCTCCAGTGGCAGCTTTGAACAAGTGACATTTGCTTGGGGTCACTTGCCTGGAAGCCAGGTTATATTTTCTTCTGTTTCTCTTGTTCCATTACCTACTGGCTGTAGTGTCAGCTCCTGACGCCAGGCCCAGCCTGTGTTAACCTCACTCCACCACTGCCCTCTGGAAACTTAGGAACAGTGAGGGCTGCCTGAAGGTGTATGGTTGCGTAGCACAAAACACAAAAGAATTATCAGTCCCAAAGAAATTTTGTTTATGTGGGCTTGAAACAGCTCTTCCAGGGACCTCTTCCCAGCACCCACATGGTGGCTCACAGCTGTAACTACAGTTTACGAGGATCCCAGATACCCTCTTCTGGGCTGTGCAGGCACCCAACATGTGAGTTGTTTACACACACACACACTCAGGCAAAATGCCTATACACATAAGATAAAAACCAATTACAAAACAGAGCTGGACATGTGGCTCAGTAGTGAAGCACTTACCAGGAATGCACAGGCCCTGGGTTGGACCCCTGACATGGCAACAAACAAAAACTTTCAATTTATGAACATAACATTTTAATGAAACAATAGCTATATTTCCCAAGCTGCCCCCCCCCAAATCAATTAAATCTTTTTTTAATAAAAAATAATTAAGATTTTTATGTGTGTTTTGCCTGCATGCATGTGTGTATAATGTGTGTGCCTGGAGTCCACAGAGGCCAGAAGAGGGCGTCAGATTCCCAGGAACTGGAGTTACAGTCAGTTGTGAGCTGCCATTTGGGTGCTGAAAATCCAACCTGGAGCCTCTGGAAGAGCAGCCAGTGCTTTTAACCACAGAACCATCTCTCCAGCCCCAATTAAATATTTTAAATTGGCCTTGAACACTTGGCCGTTTTCCTGCCCCAGTCCTTTGAGGGTTGGGGTTATAGGCATGAGCTCTATATATACACCACACCTAGTTAAACTAAAGGATTTTTGTAGTAAAAAGTCCGGCCAGTGAGATGACTCAACAGGTAAAGCCGCTTGCCAGGCAAGCCAGACAACCCAAGCTTGATCACAGGAACCCACAGTGGAAAGAGGACCTCCACGTGTGCCATGGCACAGACACACAGTAAGAAAAGA
The DNA here is from genome assembly GCA_907164525.1 of Lophiomys imhausi. NCBI lineage: Eukaryota > Metazoa > Chordata > Mammalia > Rodentia > Muridae > Lophiomys > Lophiomys imhausi. Next base: position 1,805,585 of record CAJQZJ010033208.1, on the reverse strand, counting down.
CTTTCAAAAAGGGAAACTGCACAGGACAGCTTCCAACAAGAAGATGACAGATGCAAGCTTGCAAACTTATGCACCAGAATGCCAGACAGGAATTAAAAATCAGTGAGTCACCGTGGAAACAAATGCATCTTGGAGGCAGGTGTCTCTCTCGCTCAGGCTGGTCTGGAACAGTTTGTGTCAGCATCAAACAAGTATTGTTAAGTGGAAAAGCCACTTTTCACCTTTCTATCTTTCAGAAAAATACCACACACGTTTCACACATACACAGATGGTAAATTCTGAAGCCACGGGAAGCTAGAGATTCAGCACTGAGGTACTCTCTCAGCCCAGGAGGGGGACGGAGGATGAGCCTGGTGCCTACCAAGTAGGACCTACTGCTTACTTCCTCAAAGCCATCAAAGAGGAAGCAAAGAAATGTAAGTGGTGCGTAAAAGAAAATGTGAGGACCCTTGGGCTTTACTTTTTGCAAGCTCCTACGGTGATGGGTGATGGAAAGGCAGCTGCTCTCCAACTGGCTAGCAGCCCCTGGACCCCCATGCCAGGACCACAGACCCTTGATGCTTTGTGAACTCGCTCTTGAAGCAGCCCTATGCTACCTTCCCCACCCCACCGCCGCCCCAGGGAAGCCTCTTGTACTTTGCTGTAATACATGTCAGATTAGCACAAAGTGACATGAAGCTGACACTTTCCTCACTCCTATGTCAGGAGACTACCTCCTACCTTTTCAACCATGTGACTGTTTTATGTCTCAGGCCCTGACATTTCTCTCACTGAATAATGCAAGTCAGACAGGCTGTCTTCCTGCGGGTGTGGAGAGCTGGCTCCATTCAGAACCGGTGGACAATACAACGGACACCCGTCCCAGGGGGGATGTCACAGATCGACCCCACCGGCACGTTTGTGTCCCCGTCCCCCGTCCCGCCCCCCCCCCCCCCCCCCCCCCCCCCCGGCGCCCACGGTTCTTTCTGCCTGTCGCGGAGGCTGTTCCCGGCGCCGCCGCCAGGGGCCACCGCCGCTCCCCTATGACACAGCAACAATAGGGGCCTCTCTGGCCCTCACTTCCGCCGGAAACAGGTCGCTGGCGCGGAGGCGTGCCAGATGCGATGGACGGCAGCGAGGGCCAATCGGGACGGACCCAGGGCCGGCCGCGCGGCTGACGGAACTCAGTCCGCGGCGAGAGCGGTGGCGGGGCGGGCCGAGCACGGGCTTCCGGCGAGGCCCGGCAGGCGCCGAGAAGGAAGAGCGAGCCTGGACGGCACTCTAGGCCGAGTGTGAGCACAACCAGGTAGGGGCCGGCGGCGGCAGTGGCGGGATAGGGGCACGCGGCTCCGGGCTCGGCCGAGCGGCGGGAGGACGGGACGCGGCAGCAGCGCGGGGCCGAGGCAGTCCGAGCCGGCCGCCGGTGCCCCAGACGCGCCGGCCCGTACGCTCCGAGGCTCCGCACAGGCGGGCAGTGACGTCGCGGGAGCGGGGAGTATGCGGAGCTGCGCTTGGTCTGCGCACACCAGCTAACCATGCGCAGCCTGGCGCGCTCCCACTCCCGGGCAGCTCCCGGCCGACCAGCGTTTGGGTGGGACATTGCGCACGCGACGCCGCACGACGCGCCTCGCTCTGCTTTTTCAGGATGACGACTTCAGGCGCTCTGTTCCCAAGCCTGGTGCCCGGGTCTCGGGGATCCTCTACCAAGTATTTGGTGGAGTTCCGGGCAGGAAAAATGTCATTAAAAGGAACTACGGTCACCCCAGATAAACGGAAAGGGCTCGTGTACATACAGCAGACGGACGACTCTCTCATTCACTTCTGTTGGAAAGACAGGACCTCTGGGACCGTGGAGGACGTGAGTGGCTGTAGCCAGATCAGGCTGGAGGAGGCTCTAGGCAAGAGCCGGGAGTGTGGGGGCCACTGGCCTCACCTTCAGCAGATTGGTGTAGGGGTTATCTGGTCCCATGTTGGCAGGCTGCTCCTGTCACTCTGTGAAACCATGCACCCCACCCATAGTGACCATGGCTCTTAAGATCTTAGCAGGGACGGCTTGCTGACAGGTTGACAGAGTCAGCTAGCTGGTGACGTTCTCAGCCTCAGTGTTGTGGAGGAGTGTCACCACATGTGGCCTCTAGTAGTTCAGCTCTCTGAAGAGGCTGCCTTTCCTTAGGGCTCCTTGTCTCTCAGACTGCAGTGCTCTTTGTTACACTTAGGAGCAGCCACCCCTGGTTGGCTTTTGGTCCTTGGAGCACAGTTCCAGAATGTCTCTGTTCAAAGTCGTCATCGGGTCCTCAGAGAACGCCTTTCTACTCCACCACTCTGGGCCCTCTTCCACCTGTCTTCACTGGGCTCCAAGCGAACCTTCTGGACCCTACCCTGTTGTTGGGTCCAGCAAGTTTACAGGGGACCTAAGCCTTGGTGGTGTGTGTGCCTGACTGTCCTCCTTGTGTCGCCAGGACTTGATTATCTTTCCCGATGACTGTGAGTTCAAGAGGGTGCCTCAGTGCCCCAGTGGGAGGGTCTACGTGCTCAAGTTTAAGGCAGGGTCCAAGCGGCTCTTCTTTTGGATGCAGGTAAACAGGAGAATGGTCCACTCTGCCTTTCCTTGTGATACGCTTCAGGTTAATTTCCATACCTCAGAGGGTGCTGACCTGCAGGGCCTGGTCGAGCTGAGTGCCCACCTATGTGGGTAGCTTGTGGTTAGGCGCCGGAGCTCTGCCAATGGAGTCATCTACAGGCACACACTTGTTCCCTGGCATGCATCCAGGCTCCTAGAGGTGATAGCCTTTGTTCTATCAGCAACTGAGCATCCCCCTCAAGCTGTCTCGTGCTGTATTTAGAGGCCTTTCAGTATTGTGGCTCCCTCTCACCCACCTCTGCAGTGTCCCTCAAATGGGGAGTATCCACATTTTGCTACCTGTTGGGAGGCCATTGGCATTTTTGTATTTCTTAAGCTATTAATGTGGTTTTGCAGTGGTGTGGGACATGTGCTCTCCCTTGGGTCTCTGGGCACAATCTAGGGTCAGAAGCTAGGCTTGGGGTGGGGTACACGTTCTTAGTGTGGAAAGTCATGGCCCCTCTCATCCTGTCTAGAGGGACAGCAGCTTTGCCTGGAAAGTACCAGTAGTTAAAGGCTTTCTCTCAACCTGGGTTCTGGTTACCTGAGCCCAAGGATCCAGAACACAGTGAAGACTACTGGGGTGTGCCTGTGGCAGCATCTTTAGCGGGGGACTGATGGAGTCCTCAGTTCTGAGCAGAGTGAATGGACCTCATAAAAGTAACTGCCTGACTTCACTCTGCTGGTGCCTTTCTTGCCCCTTTGGCACACAGTAGTCTATACTGGAGTTTTGGGGCCAGCCTCCCCTGGGCAGTGGGTTTGGGGCCCATAGTCACTGCTGTTGGTACGGTACCTTTAGAGCCTGGGCTGGGTCTCTGGCCTATGACATTTGCAGGTTACTGCTTCTCCAGGCACTGTGTGGGCTGAATCAGGTTCGCTGGCCATGTGGGTGCTGGGAAGCCGGCAGGCATGAGCCAGCTCCTTGTACAGACTGCTCAGCCTTGGCTCTTTGCGTATCCTCTCTGGCAGGAGCCCAAGACTGACCAAGATGAGGAACATTGCCGGAAAGTCAACGAGTGTCTGAACAACCCCCCCCATGCCTGGGACACTGGGAGCAAGTGGGAGTGGTGGCCATGAGCTTTCAGCACTGGGCGGTAATGGTTACCGTGTGGGGCAGTATCCCTCAGTGAGCTGGTAGACTGTAAGGCAGAGAGAGCTCTGCTCAAGTTCTGCTGCTTTCTTTACTGAACAAAACTCACCTGCTCCCTGCTGCCTCCTTCCAGAGGCTATTACTCCCTGAGTGGCTCGGGTGGGACTGTGGCTACTGTAGACCCATGTCTGACTCCTGTGTTCACCAGGTGAGGGTGGCCTGCAGAGCCTGCTGGGGAACATGAGTCACAGCCAGCTCATGCAGCTCATCGGACCAGCCGGCCTCGGAGGACTGGGTAATACCCCGCTGTCCCTGGCTCTCCCATAGGGCATGTGTTCATTGCTTGCAGACCCAGGGCTCTCTCAGCTCCTGTTACTGGCTCTCAGCCATGTCTGTGTCCATGCGTTCCTTGTGCCACTCCATTTTTGGAAGGTGCTTGTCTGCTGTGTGGGCAGGGAGGGACCCGGTCTAGTAGCTGTCCGTATAGTTCACCTCAAGTACAGCAAATGTTCTAGACCCATGGAAGGCTGTTCTGGCCAAGATGTGGCCTCTTGTCATGAATGTGGGTGGAGTGGAGTGACCTAACTCAGTAGCATAGCTCTTAGAAGTCAGACTAGAGTGGTCACTTCAGCCTCCTGTGGCCTGCCTAGTTAATAGCCCTCCCTGCTCATCACTTGGTTTTAGTGTAGGAATGTGTCGCCTCCCTTCTCAGAGGACATGGGCTAACGCCTTCTCAGGTGGGCTGGGGGTTTCTCTAGCACACATTTCTTTGCTCCTTTAGGTGGGCTTGGGGCCCTCACTGGGCCAGGCCTGGCCAGCTTGCTGGGGAGCAGCGGGCCTCCGGCAAGCAGCTCTTCATCCAGGTGAGTCCCCAGCCCCCAGTGCCTGATACGGGTACCAGGCATCACCACCAGCCATTGCATTCTCCTTTCTGGAGACCTCACTTAGGAGGTAGGGTAGAGGGTCCCCATTACACCTGAGCTTGTTGCCAGGGGAGGTGGTCCTCCAGACCTGTGGAGCAGCCCTGAAGCACAGTGAGCCTAGCTGCTCCAGCCTTCCTCACTCTCTCTCCCCAGCTCCCGGAGCCAGTCAGCAGCTGTCACCCCGTCCTCCACCACCTCTTCTGCTCGTGCCACCCCAGCCCCTTCTGCCCCAGCAGCTGCCTCGGCAACCAGCCCGAGTCCCGCCCCCAGCTCAGGTAATGGAACCAGCACAGCGGCCAGCCCGACCCAGCCCATCCAGCTGAGCGACCTCCAGAGCATTCTGGCCACTATGAATGTGCCAGCAGGGCCAGGAAGCAGCCAGCAAGGTAAAGAGCTGTGAGTGCTTAGGAGGTGAAGGACTGCTGCCCACGAACTCGGTAGCTTCTTAAGACGTGGAACCTGGGTGTATCCATGGTGTCAAGCCATATCTGCCCACCTCGCCCTGCCTGTGCTGCCAGGCTTCCAGTCTGCTGCCTCTGGGTGCGTGGGCTGGCATGGGGCACTGATGGCCACGTTGCTTGTGCCCTAGTGGACCTGGCGAGCGTGCTGACACCAGAGATCATGGCTCCCATCCTTGCCAACGCAGATGTTCAGGAGCGCCTGTTGCCCTACCTGCCGTCTGGGGAGTCTCTGCCGCAAACTGCAGATGAGATCCAGAACACCCTGACCTCACCCCAGTTCCAGCAGGTACCTACACGCACTCTGCACCGGTGACTTTTAGCATTGGTGGGTCTGGTGCCCAAGGCACCCAGCTCTGTACAAATGCTCTTTGTTGCAGGCCCTGGGTATGTTCAGTGCAGCCTTGGCCTCGGGACAGCTCGGCCCTCTCATGTGCCAGTTTGGCCTTCCTGCAGAGGCTGTCGAAGCTGCCAACAAAGGTGGTGAGTACTGATCCTCCCTCTGTCGTGCGAAGTGCTGGAGGCTGGTCTGCTTGGGTAATAATAGCCCTGGCCTCAGGTTTAGTAGTACTCCAATGGCTGTTTCAGATGTGGAAGCATTTGCCAAAGCCATGCAGAACAATGCCAAATCGGACCCAAAGGAGGGCGATGCAAAAGACAAGAAGGACGAAGAGGAGGATATGAGTCTAGATTAAGTTATTCGCTGTCCTTCCCCAAGTTGGAGTTTCTAGTTATGTGATTCTGTAGTGGCAACTATGATTTGTTGCACCCTCCCCTGACCCACCTCACTAATAAAATCCTTTCTTGTGTACCCGGCAACTCTGGTCTTGGCCCTGTGTTAACCTACTGGATTCTGTATCCCACTCCGTCAGGCTTGTACATGGCCCAGCCATTGCACTGTTTTAAATCAACATACTCAAGTGAAACAAGTCTCTTTAATTTCAAAAGAGCTGGTGATTTTACAGGTCTCAGTTGTCAAGCAAGAGGACAATGTATAAATACAAATGTCTACTTTGCAGTGTCCTCATCTAAAACAACAGCTTAAACCAGAAATGACTTGATACTCATAGAAGGTCTAGGTGAAAACCAGGGCCTGGGAACCCTCAATACTGAAGTACCGGGAAGACGTTGGGGTGGACCCCACCTGCCTCTCGGTCAGTGAGGGCCTTTCCCTTCTCGGAAAGTGCTGAAGTCAGAGCTGGGGCTAGGGTTCCATAGGGGCAGCCACTCGTCCCCACTGCCCCCTGGATCCGTGCAGAAGCAGTCATGGTGACAGGGGCCCCATTGACCACCAGCTTCCTCATGCACCCTCGATAGGCAGGGGGATCTGGCCAAGCAGTTGTTGCGTCTGAAAATACAGAGGGGCCAGAGAAGACTGATTGATTGGTACAATGGCTGGCAGCTGGGTCCTCTGTCCCTGCTGCCCTTTTGGAGGGTGGGAGTACCCCAATCCCCAGAAGGAAGTCCACACTTACTGGGCAGGCCCCCAAGGTGCAGAGGTGCTGGAGAATCAGCCACAGTCATTGGCAAAGGACCTGTAGTGTGGTTGCTCTGTGTGCCCACCTCCAGCCGGAGCACGTTCCTGCCCTTGGTCACTGTGGAGCAGATTTTTGTCCCTTAGCCATCCAACTGGCAGTGTCCTTCCCACAATCCTCCCTGCTCTGTAGAAGAGGAAGAAGCCCCTCACCTGCCATCCGGTGCCACTGGCCATCACAAAGCTTTGGGTAGGTCACCCACGTGGAGAACTCTCCTGTCCCATCATTTGCCCGCAGCAGAACCTGGGGTGAAGGACAGTTAGGTTCTACCCACTGGAGGCCACAGTGGTAAGGAAATTGCTCGCCCAACTCCACAGCCCCGCGCACCTGTTGTCTGAACAGCTGCAGCTGCATGTAGGAAGTGGCTGTGGCCTGGCCCAGGTGGAAGATGAGGCCAGCAGCTGCCAAGGGCCGAACCTCTAGCTCCAGGCTTACATGGGGCAGCCTGGCCGTGGGGAGCTCTGTGGAGAGGAGTGGTGAAGGGAGAAGTCTAGGCCCTTGCTTCAGAGCCCCTGGACCCACAGGACCTCCTTTGCCTCACACACCTATGGTGACAGTTCCCTCACTGCCTGGGAAGAACAGGCCATCCTCCATGGGGCCTGAGACACAGGGTGTGACCCCCACCATTTGTGTCAGGGCTCTCAGGGGCCGCTTATCCAGCTGCAGTTTCTTCACACAGCCGCTGAATCCCACAGACATCTGCAAAGAGCAGATGGCCAGCGTCAGACTGGACTGCTGAGGGTGGACATGGAGGCCAAGGCCAGGGATGGGGGCAGTATGGTTCTCACAGGAAGCCTGGAGCTGTAACTAGTGGCAGGGAGACCCCCTACAAAGAGGGTGTAGGGCTGTGGACCCTCTGCCCTGTGGACCCGATGGTGGGGTGCCTTCTGGCTCCAGGTCTGGCTGCCGTCTACCACAAGCTGGACCTGCCGTATTCCCCAGCGCACAGACACCTGATGTGGGAAGAAACCTGGTCAATGGTGTCCCAGTACCCTGGGAAGAAAGCCGCTTCAGGGGGCATTCCCTGTGTCACTTAACATCTCACCCTGTGCCACTGGCCAGCCTGTGAGTGCTGGCGGCTCTGGACCTGGAGCTGGGGCCCAGGCCCTTCAGTCTGTGCAACAAAGTGTCCGTGTCTCAGAAAGAGTACCAGTGAAGGACCATGGCTCGATGTGGGGACTGCAGAGAGCAAGAGGCCCTGGGAACCAGCACGTGGGCGCACGAGCATCGAGAAGTGGAACCTGAAAGCCAAGCACAGCGTCAGCTTGGGCAGCACGTCTAATCCCACCCCAGCCTGGCCTGGCCAACCTTACCTATTCCTGTGGGATGGGGAGACACCCACAAACTGTAGGTAACTGGGCAGGGGTCCCCAAAACTGGTATGCATCCTGAATAGTCCTAAGGAGCCAGGGTGTTGTGCAGACAAGGTCTTGGCTGGGTTGGCGGCTTTGGCGGGAGACCTAGGGCACAGACCAGATCACACCAGGGACCAATTGTTTGGTGGCCAGTCTCACAGCTACCCCAGTCCTGCCCACCCACCACCTTGGGTGCCCCACCTTCTGAGTCGGGGTCCCTGAGGTCTGGATGAGTGGGGCTGATGTGCACCCTGTGCTCACGTTGACACTGCCTGTGTTCTGCTGTAGATCAAACACACGCTGTGGCCCCCGAAGCCTGGGGGGAGGTGGGACAGGTGTGATCTGTCAGTAACTGAAATGTGGGATCAGCTAGGACCTCATCCCTGCACCCAACCAGCTTACCGTTGCACAAAAACATTGCTGATGCAGCCGCTGAAGTTGTAGAAGGCACCGGTTGTAGGCAGGCCTCCCAAGAAAAGTCGTGGGGGCTCTTCAGGCTGTAGTTGGATCATGGATGTTACCTGGCGGGACTTCAGCTGCTGAAGCTGGTCATCCACATACAGCCATACCCTGGGAAGACATTATTTGCCAGCCTCACCCAGACCCTCCTGTATGACATACTGGGACTCTTTCCCTCTCTACCTGAGGGAGGACTCACCCTGTGTCATTGCTGTAGAAGGCAACATAGTGGGGGGCACCATCGGCGAAGACCCCTTGAGTTTCCACCTCTGTTCTCATAAACTGGAGCATCACATGGCCCTGCTTCAGGGATACTTGGTATGGCCCATCCTAGGGACAGAGGCAAAGGCTAGGCCAAGAGTCCAGACTCAATCCCTTCCAGCCCCCACAGGCCCACACTGTGGCTGCAGCAGAAGCAAGCTGCCACCAGCTCACCCGAGAGGTGCGGTAGTACAGCAGGCTGTTGTCCTTGGAGCCACGAAAGCCAAAGCCAGAATAGACTTGACCAGTGATGGGCGCCACATCAGGAAGTGCCAGGGGCAGGAAGCCGTGGCCATGGAAAGTCATGGTGCGTCCCACCAGCAGGTCAGCGGTGCAGCCGAAGCTGATCCCCGTGGTATTCAATCGTTTGAGATCCACGTACTTGCCCAGAGCCTTGATGCCTTTGATGCAGCCGCGGATAGAGCCTCCCGAGGGGAAGAGCTGCTGGAGGCTGCAGGACACCGGTCAGGTCCTGAGGGGCTACCCTGGTGGTGCTGGGACCCCCACATGTCCCAGGGCCCACACTCACCTTGGGGGCAGCTGCCCGGGGGGCACGCCTCCCAGGTAGTAGGCATCAGCCATCTCCAACATGTTGTCCTGATCCACGGTGAACACAGTGGCCCTCTCCACACGCACCAGTACACGTTTGCGGTTGTTAGCTAGTAGAAACACCTGGATCTGCAAGGGGTGGGCAGCGAGCTTCAGGGAGGCCCAGTCCCTCTGCTGCTCGCCGTCAATCCCCAGGACCTTGACTTACCGCCTTGCTGCCTGCTGCCAAGGTTTGTGGGGGCTGCAGTGGTTCGGCCTTCTTCAGGCCGGAGCCAAAGTCATAAAAGAGCACAAGGGTGCCTTCCTGCACTGCCAGGCACAGGAACTGGCTCTGCAGGGACAGAGTGCAGCAAGGTCAGCTCAGGGTCATTAGGAAGGGTCAAAACAGAGCAAAGCCAGGATGGGGAGAAGGCAGGCACCGGGCAGGGTAGGGTACAGGGTCAGCCATGCCTCATGCTTGAGGAAGAAGATGATCCCGTTGTAAGACACAAGCCGCAGCTCCTGCTCAAAGCGCTTTGTGTTGCTGACTTGCTTTTCAAAGCTGATGCGGGCAAAGCCGCTGCCATCCAGGTAGGAGCCATCCGTCAGCCATGGGTCACCAGTGGCCTTGGAGCTGCAGTTTAGAGGCTTCGGGTCAGTACAGGGCAGGCAAATGGGGACACAGGGTACTGGGCCTTACCTACCGAGCACAAGGCTTATCCACTGCAGTGTTCAGCTTGAAGGTCTGCTCAAAATTGTAGAGACTGACCACCTCCTCGTTCAGTGTGTCCATCTCAATGCAGCCCAGGTAGCCAGGGAACCGGAGGGGCTCAGGGGGCTGTAGGTGAAGTGTACCGTCAAGACACCCTCTTACCTCCTACAGACCAATGGGCACTCAGACTGCAGAAGAATGTACTCAAAACCAGACAAGGACTTTTTCCCAGATCAAGACAGGCAGGACGGCCAGCACACTCCAAGACTACCTACCCTAAAGCTGCACCAGGCTCACCGTGAAGTTGCTGGGGTATCCTCCCACATAGAAGACAAAGTCGTCAGGATGCAGGCTGAGTAGCCCCTCCATCCCTGGGGCCACCGTGTCCCCCTTGATCTCATGAACCGTTGGCTTCTCCACTGTGACAGACATGTGGCCAAACTGGAGAGTCCTAAGAGTAGAGGTGAGGGGTGAGAAACAGACGGGACTTGGAACCACAAAAGTGTCTACCCTCTCTTCAAGGTACCCTACCTGTCAATGCTGACAGCTGCAAACTGCTCCCCAATGTTCTCGTCAATGCTGAGAGTTGTGAGGCCAGCCTGGCCTAGCCTGTATACCCAGTGCACCTTCTGATTACGCAGGGACACTCCCATGTAGTCCCCAGTGGCCTGTGGTGGTGGCCAGAAGACAGTTAGGATGTGGACCAACCCCACCCATTTCTAAACTGCAGCCTAGCACACCCATCCACGCCCCTCCTGCTGGGTACCTGGCGGCTGCCCATGTACAGCACGAACCGGTCCCCAGTGTTCTGGCCAGGTTCAGGCGCTGGCACTGGGCTCTGTATGTAGAACTTGAGAGCAGTGTAGGCAGCCAGGTCGGCAAGGTCTCGTGGGGCACGCAGCTGCACTCCCGAATGCCCACTGAACTTCATGGGCACCTTGACCTGGGAATGCAGCACCTGAGAGTTTACTACCCAGCTCCCCAGGCCCACTGTCGCTGTACCCATCCCTGAGGTGAGCCCAAGTTACCCACCTTGTTGGCGGCACTCCGGGCCTGGGCAATGAGCTTGCGCACACGACCAATGTTGGCAGACAAGGCCAGGCTGGCATTGCGCACTCCACGGCTCTCCAGGCGGCTCAGTTTGACCAACAGCTCTGGTAATGTTCTTTCCAGGGTGGACACTGCAGGGAAGGTGGGCCGAGAGGCTTGTCTCCCATACCGTGGCCCTAGGAAGGGGCCAGCACCACTCACTCACCTGAACTGCTTGCATCACGTTCCACCTGGCTCAGGTCCTGGCCTCGCAGAACCCCCAACTGGTTTTGCCATCGCTCCACGTCCTTGTGCATGCTCTCAAGCTGGAACTGCACATGGGTGGCCGTGTCCAGGGCTTTGGCAGCCACAGCCTTGGCATGGGCAATCTTCTCACTGGTCTCACCTACAACATATGGATGGAGGCCATTCCCAGCAGCGGCCCCTCTACTGCAGACACCCACCCCTACGGATAGCATGAACTCCACACTTGCAGCTCAGTACATTCAAAGTTCTACCCAGACTCCTTCACCCTGTAATCCCCCCACCCAGTGACCACCATCAGTTCCCAACTCTTGCCCAGCTTCTACATTTGTGCTCAGACATGCCTGGGAAACTTTGGTGGCCTCCGGGGAACCTAGACAACTGGGTCAGGCCACACTGTTGTCAGTTCTGGGCCCTCTTGGAGAAGCAGCCAGATGAACCCCACTCTGACCCCTGTGCTCACTGACCAGCTGGTCTTTTCTAGGAATGCCTTCCCCTGAACCTAGGGGCTCTGCTGGACACACTCCTCCATCCTCCAGTGCCTATCCCCCTGCTGCCTGCCCCATGTTCTCACCCACGACTTCGCCATGGTCTAGCACTCTTGTGACCTGCTTATCTGTGGCAGGTACCTGCGGGTCACTGTGTCGGTGACTTGTGCCTCAGGTCAGAAACACAAAAAACCCAGAGCGCACCTAAGCATGGGAGCCTCCTCAGACACACTGACCACAGCATGGACTTATCAGGTGTGAACGTGTCCACTCTCACAAGGTACTATGGGGTACAAAGAGTGATGGGAAAGAGCAGGGGGAACCACATACTGGTGTCCATAGCCAGCATGGCTTGTGCCTCCTGGATCTGAGCTACCAGCTGATCCTTCTTGGCCTGGACATCATGAACCTGGGTTCCTGCAGCCTGCAGGCGGCCTTGAGCTGTGGAGGGAGGAGGAGGCAGCCTCAGTGACAAGGAATTCCACCCAACCCTCCTGGCCCATAGATGGACAGAGAACAGAGACAGGGGACCTTGAACTTCATTCACACTCCTCCTCCGGCTGTGATCCCTTGGCACACCACCCATACAGGCTACCATTATCCCAGCCCAGAGGTCGCACAGGGCAGGCATGCCTAGTGACTTGATTTTTCACACTGAACTACGCCAGAGGCATCCCAAAGCTACATGGACATGTCCCAGAGATCAGTATACTCCCAAGGATCTCGGTACTTACCAAGGTCCAACCTCTCCCGGTGCCCAAGGATTGTCTCCTCCAGGGCGCTGCTATTGGCTAACAGCTGCTGGGCTCTAGCTGCTAGGCCCCGCTGGACCACCGTCTGCAGGAGATCAGGAGCTATTTACGGGGGCTGTTCACACCACCGGGCTGGGGAGCAGGGCTCCTGTGGGCCACAGATGCTCAGACTCACCTCCCAAGTGCGGCTTGCCTGCCTCAGTGCCTGGCCTGAGGCATCCTCGGCAGCCTGAACGGATTGCAGGATGCTGCTGTAGGCATTGGAGGCTTCCACGGCCCTCTGAATGAAGCGGTCTTGGTTGATGCCAAAGATGATGCTGCCAGGAGGGAAGGAGGATCATGGGATATGCGGCAGGGTGTGCAGGAGATCTCGGGGTGTCTTACCCTTTTACAACTGCCAAAACTTGGGCTCCAAACTTCCCACGAGGCTACAAAAAGCCTGGATCTTTCCGGAATGAGCACTTCTCCCTCCAGGAGCCCTCTCAGACCCAGTGCTCTACTGAGGGCCAATTGTGCCCATGGGTACCCAGGCTGCACCCTTGGGGCGCCACACACCCAGACAGGTTGATCGCCAGTTGGTCCAGCTTCTGAGCATGGGCCTCAGCAGCCTCTACCAAGGCCACCTTGCTGCTGGCAGGGGAAAAGGCCTCCATCTTCTTCAGCAAGGGTGTCCAAGCTCCGTCCAGGCTGGCCGCCAGGTGTTCTAGGTCCTGAAATGGGGAAAGGATTTTATCTTATTTCCTAATTTGGGGCCCCAGGACCAGGAAGTGTTCTGCATGCAGGTGAGTCCAGGATATCTGTAAGCTGGCAGCAACCAGAAATCTTGGAGGGAACTAGCCAGGGACGAGTGAGGTAATGGGGCTACATTTACCTCCTTAGCCTGGTCCATGCCCTGTAGGAGCTCAGAAACATGGCCCAAGATGAGGCCGGCAGCCTGAAGAGTAGCCTTTAAGGTGGCATTGTCCTGGAACAGCTCCTGTTTCCATTGCTTGGGACAGAGTTTTAGGAGAGTGGGAACAAATGATGCAATGAGATCCTAAGCACCATAGGGTAGGAAGGATGGGGGAGGGGAGGACAGAGGGAGGGACATAGGGTTGGAAGGATGGGGGAGGGGAGGACAGAGAGGGGGGAAGAGCCAAGAGCAGCGGGAGGAGGAGGAAGAACAGGGGGAAAGCATGGTCATAGAAGGCCAGGGCACAGAGAGGAGGTGGCCAGGAGAGTGGAGAGGGTGGGAGGCAGAGAGGAGGGGAAGAAGCAGATGAAGTTACCAGGGCTTCATTCAGCCGCTCTCGGTTGCGGTTGTTGAGTTCATCAGCTTCCAGGGTAGTACTGACTGCATGGTTCAGGGCCTCACGGAGGTCCATGAGGCCAGCCTCATACTGGGCCAGCTGGTTCTGAATGTGTGTGGCCAATGACTGATTCTCCTCCCAGAAATTGGTCAGCTGCTCCTGCACACGAGCCATCACTGGCCAACACCAGAGTAGGAAGGTCGTCACTCTGGTACCTTCAGGAGCCCTGGTGTCTGCCAGATGCCCATCTAGTCCACCCTCCAAAGCAAGCCAGGCACTGCTGCTTTACACTGACTTTAGCCCCAGGGCTCCCAGACCACGATCCTGAGTAGCCCTGCTTAACTGGGTTTGACCCTACTCACGCCTCTGGGCATCTGCCAGTTCAGCCTCTGCCACAGCCCCTGGGGCCCCCAGGTCACGAGTCCGCATATCCCAGAGTAGCCGATCCACTTCAGCCAGTGCCCAGCGCAGCTGCTCGCCAGACGGTACTGAGGCGTTGTCTGAAGACACCATGTGAGATACCAGCTCTACAGGGAGGAGGAGGTTGTCAGGGCCTGGAGCTAGCCTCCACTCACCTACTCCAAGCCTGAGACCCGCCTAAGGAATTTCAGCAGGCCAGCAGCACTGTGGAGGCTCTTAAGAGCCCCCAAGACCTCTCTCTGCCTTTCTCTCCTACTCCTGACATGCTGGTTTAGCCCACTCCCTGGCCTTCCCCAAGCAAAAAGTCCACTTTTCTTCCAATCCTTTGGCTGTGCCAGATCCTGCCATAACACTGGGAGCCCCAATTTCTTCTCAGTCACTGGTCTGTTTGTCACTAAAGTGGTTTGCAAGTATGCCCAGTGGCGCTGGGTGAGAGTCAGCCTAGTTCTGGGATCCAACGGATACTTCAAGAGGAGACTTTGGGAGCTCCCCAACCCCTGCACCAAGCAACCCGCCCTTTACTGGGCCCATGCATCAGCCAGCACTTACTGCTCAGGGCATGACCCAGAGTATGCACAGTCTCCAACAATATCTGTGCCCGGGCCAGTGTGGCCTCTGTGTTGTCCAGCAGCTGGCCCACCCGATCTTGGATTGCTAAGGCCTGTGGGTGCAGTTTCTTTGAGCTGTAGCATTTGTGGGCACATGACTGGGCAGGGTGGAAAGGGTAGCCCCGGGGATGTGGGGAATGATTAAGAGTACTGGGGGAAGGTGGCTTTGGTGTCAAGGACTGGGGGATCTTGGGGATGAGGGCTTCCTGGGGAGAGGCACCACAGGACACTGGGACGGGGGTTCAAAGATCTTGCCTTACTGCCCAGCCGCTCAGCATCCCGTTGAAGGCTTGTACTCTGCTGCTCTAGAGTTTGAAGTTGCTGTGCTGTCTGCTGGCGGGGTCCCAGTGTGCCCCAGAGTTGACTCTGTGGGGGCAGGAAGTAAGTGCCACATAGGCAGCAGGAGGAGGCAGGGGAGGCAGGTGGGCACTAAATACCTGCAGGTCAGCAATGGAGGCATTCAGTTTATGCAGCCTGGCCCAGCCTGCGGAGCTGGCATTAATGCCCTGCAACTGCTCGCGGATGGAAGGGAGGAGGGCACCAGCCTGCTGAAGGTCATCCAGAAGCAGGACCACACAGTGGTCACACACTGCGGACGACAGGGGAGAGTGGACACTGAGGACATGGGTTAGCCAGGGACCACAGGACCAACTGAAGAATGGGTCAGTGCCACTGGGCCAGGCCTCTTGGCGCACGCCTTTAATCCCAGCACTTGGGAGGCAGAGGCAGGAGGATCTCTGTGAGTTCAAGGCCAGCCTGGTCTACAAAGCGAGTCCAGGATAGCAAGCAGTGCACAGAAAAAACCCTGTCTCGAAAAACAAAATAAGCAAACAAAAAGAGGCCAGTACCAGGGTTATGGGTAATGTGGAGTGACTAGGTCAGGGCAAGAATTCATCAGGAAAATGGGGTCAGCATAGGGTCAGAGAAGAATAAAAGGTGAGCATAAGAGACTGAACTGTGCTGGTCATGTCAAAGTTATCGGGTAAGAAGTCAGCAAGGGCATCCCAGGGTCAGTGAAGGCCCTCATCTAGTTGGTCAGGAGGAAGCTGGCCTGAGGTATGGAGCACTCTTTTCGGGAGAATCTTGGGAAGTGAGGGCCACTGAAGAGGCAGTGGCAGTGTGGGGGCTACATCCCCAACTGGAGTGAAAGGAGCATTTCAGGTTAGCATGGATGTGGTAGTCCCTCCAGAACAGAAAGACAGCTAGGGGCCCCCTGGAGTGCCAAGGTTGCTTAGTATAGGAAAAGAGCACCAGGTCCTAACAGGCCTGGGAACTGTAAAAACCAGGCAGAGTATGAAGAGTGGGAAAGAGCAAGAAGGGTAAACTGAGGTGTTGGGGAAGGTCTGATAGGCTGATTCCAATTACTGCCCATTCTGAGGCATTCTCTGATTGGTTGAATAAATGCTGAGGCCTGAGATTGGACAAAGACAGAGGTAGGTGGGACTAAGGTGTGAGGACTTCAGAAGCAGAGAAGTAGATGAAGTAGAGAAGCCTCCAGTAGCCAGAAGCAGCCTCAAAGACAAGCAGGAAAGAGGACACATGCCAGAAAGAGGACACATGCCATGGGATAGAGAAAAGAACCTCATTCCATGTGACCTGGGACATCGGCATAGAGTGGAGAAAAACAGCCCAGGTGATGTATGTATAGTATACAGGGCTTTATTCAGAAATAGAACTAAGAGCTAGCTTAGATGGGCTGAGATTGCTCAATCCAGGCCAAGGCTTGTTAAAATCCATGTTGTCTGTGTGCTCATTTCTAATGGCTGGTTAAGGATTAACCACCACCAACCAATTAAATATAACCTAAATACTAGTAAATAATTTAATTATTCCTACACTGAAGTCACACCTTCACAGTGCACGCCGTGGCCCCCAGGCCTGCCTGGGACAGGAACTTGGTGCTGCTGGCTGCACCTGTCACAACGCTCCCCACTGAGTCCTGGGGGACAGGTGCAACGTCCTGTGTGTGGGTCACAGTGGCCTCGTGGACACTGGCAGCCTGCAGAAAGAGAGGTAGGGAGATGTGATTGTAGGGTCCAAGGACGCCTGCCTCTCCGCCCTGCCTGCCCACACTCCTGTACTCACGCCTGCAGCCCTTCTCCGGGAGCCCCCAGTAGCCAGGGGCACACTCGCGGCACTGGGGTCCTGTAGTCCCTGGCTGGCAGTGACACTGACCGCTCTGAGGGTGGCACTCAGAGCCTTCAGCAGCAGGTCCACAGGCACAAGGACGGCAGCCCTGGCATTGCTCAAAACCGAAGTGTCCTTCCTGTGACACACCTCACAGTCACAGCTAGCCCTCAACATCTCACTTCGCCATGTCCTGGAAACACTGGGCTATCTCAGGCTTCTCAGGTCCAGCCAAACCTCCCCCTAGCCCATCCCCCCACCAAGCACAGGCCTGGTCCCTCCCTGTAGCCAGCCCCACCCCCAGCCCCGCCCCCAGCCCTACCAAACAGCGGTCACAGCGCTGTCCAGTCACGCCTGCCTTGCACAGGCAGCGCCCACTCTGGGGATCACAGGCCTCTGTGCCACATGGGGAACAGTCGCACCCTGCAGAAGGTGGGGCTATGATAACTGCCCTGACCCCTATTCCAGCCCTTTACTTCCTGCCGATTCTCCCATTATCTGGTCCAGCTTGGCTCCCCTCCCTGCAGCCCTGCCCTAAAGAAGATGAGGCAAGGACAGGGCCTGACTATGCAGCTGGTGACTATGCAGGAAAGGGGGCCGGGTCACACTGGCATATAACCTATTCTTAGGGTGCATCCAATGTCCCACCCAGTCCTTACGGGTGCAATTGCCAGGCAACAAAGCATTGCCATAGAAGCCAGGGGCACAGCTTTCACAGTGGGGCCCGGTGGTGTGACGAAGGCAGCCTCGACAAGCGCCGGTCAGGGGGTCGCAGTCACTGAAGATCATGTTGGGGTCTCCGTTGCCACTGCAGTCGCAGGGCTGACATGAGCTGCCCAGCACCAGAGGGTTCCCAAAAAAGCCAGGGGCACACCTGAGGATGAGTGACAAGGAGAGGGGGGCAGTCAGGGTCTGGTGGCCCCACTCAGGGTAACCTGGGGTCTGTATAGAGTCACCCTGCCTAATTACCGCTCACAGGAGACCCCGGCATAGCCTGGTCTGCAGAGGCACTGGGTTCGGCCATTTCTTAAGATGCAACCTTCTGCAAAGCTGCAACGACGAGACAAGCAATCACCACACAACAGCCCCTACCTCTCCATGAGGGTCGGCACCCTGGGCTGGGACCCCCACCCTCTCTATCAGGGCAGGCACCTGGGGCTGGGGTTCCCACCTGATAGGCCTACCCAGCTGCTCAGGGGCTCAGGACCAAGAGCTGCTTACTTGTTGGAAGGTACTGCCAAGGGGCAAGGGCAGCTCACACAGGGAGCTGCAGGGTTGTTGGGGTCACTGCTCACAAAGCCAGCCCTGCAGCGCTCACACTGGTCCCCTTCTGTGTTGTGTTGGCAGCTCTAGGGCACAGTGGAAAGTCAGTGCTCAAAGCAGAAACACATCCCACCTCACCCCCGGCTCCAGGGACTCTTCACTAAGCCAGCTAGTACTCTGGGTCTGGGGCCTTAGTTTACCTGGAGCCACAGGCCTTACGGTCTTCCTTGGCTGGCCTGCCTCCTTCAAAGTACTCACCACACAGGTGCCAGAGCCAGGAAGGCAGCGGTCCGAGTGTCCATGGCACTGACAGGGGACACATCGGCCGAGGAAGAGACCTTTGGTGTCTCGGTAATAGCCAGGGGCACATTCCTGGGGAAGGCAGGGATGGCATTAGTGATTGGAAAAAAAAATGTGATGTCAGCCCCGAGGCTGGGCAGACCAGATAGGTAGCTCACAGCTCAGCCTCTGGGGACCACCATGCATTAGCAGGGGCTGCCGGGACAGCACACCCTGGATCACAGGGAGCTGAATGCCAGAAGTGCTGCTGGCCACGTCGAGCTGTTGGGCCTCACTCTGAGACCTGTGAACACAGTGCCAAACGTAGACACCATGGCTTAGGAACGAGGCTGTGGGGCTGGTGACCAGGGCCGCCTGCTTTCTATCCCAAACATCTTTTTCTAGTTGTGGTCAGCCACCAACCTTCCCAGGTATTATGCTGCCCTACCCAGAGCCACTGGAGGATGGACACAGCTGAGGAAGGAAGGGTGGCAGCTGGGAACCGGGGTGGATCAGGGACGATGATTGTGTGGGTGCTGGCTGAGTGAAGGACAGGTCACAGCGGCTGTGTGTATGTAGGGAGGGGTGCTCAGCGATAAATGCAGAAACAGGTGATGATGGAGCATCAGCTAGCTGAACAAGTAAGTAGGCCAGCAGGGGAGCAGAGAGGAAGACACACTGGGCAGAGAGAGCGGGTGCTGACAACAGGGTGCTCGGGGAAGGACCTAAGGTGGGGCACCTTCATGGCCAAGCACCCACCCTCACCTCCTTACCTGGCATGAGTCCCCACGGTAGTTGGCAGGACACATGCACAGTTCCACGTTGCTGGCTGCAGGCCCCCTGCCAGACTCGCTAGCCACCTCTAGCACCACTCTACGCAAGGAGACAGTGGCAGAGGTCTGAGAGAAGAGAGCACGGATCTGTAACTGCTCCAGGCCAGCCAGCACCATCATAAGTTCTTCGCGGGACACCGGGTTGTGAGTCTCCAAGTGCCGGAAGTTCCCCTGTGGGGCCAAGATGAGACCTCAAGTGGGTAGAACAGAGTGTAGAAGCAGACCCTTTCGGAGAGGACAGAGGTGTGCACAGGCCTAGGGGACTCCAGCAATCACCCACGGTGAAAAGGAGCTTCTGGGTTCCTGCTCCACACATCACAGTCAACTCCAAACAGAAAAATTTAAATGTGCAAAAAAAACTGTTCAAGTTTTCAGAAGAAAACATAAATGGGTCCTTTCTGACATCAAAGAGAAATGTTTCACAGAGAACACACAAAAACTGAACAAACGTGGAAACTTGATAAAGGTTGAGTTTACCAAGAATCTGTTCAAAGGACATTTTGTTTTGTTCTCTCTTTTGTTTGTTTTGTTTTTAGACACAGGGTTTCTCTGTGTAGCCCTGGCTGTCCTGGAGTCATTTTTAGACCAGGCTAGCCTCGAACTCACAGAGATCTGCCGGCCTCTACCTCCAGAGTGCTGGGATTAAAGGCGTGCGCCACACCACACCTGGCTCAAAGGACATTTTTTAAAGGAGTTTGTTTTAAAGATTTATGTATTTCATATATATGAGCACTCTGTCTGCAAGTGTATCTACACACCAGAAGAGTACATTGGGTCCCATTATAGATGGTTGTTGAGCCACCATGTGGTTGCTGGGAATTGAACTCAGGACCTCTTGAAGTGCAGCCAGTGCTCTTAACCACTGAGTCATCTCTCCACCCCCTCAAAGGACATTTTTAAAAAAGAAAGCTACAAGGCCAGTGACACATGAGTATGCGTATGTACACACACACACTCTAAATAAATAAAATGTAATAACTCAAAAAGATCAAGCTACAAACTATTAGGGGCTCTTGATGTGCCTAGAGTGAAGCCATTAAAAAGTCAGAGAGACCAAGTCAGGGACACAGAGGAGTGGCTCCCAGAGTAGCTGAGATCAACTCTCACCCACTGTGTTCAAGGGTTTTAAAACCAGAGATGACCCACTCATGGATGACCATAAAGGAAGGCCACAGGCCTGTCTCCTCCTAACACTGGCTGTTCTCCATTGTAGAGACAGTGAATACAGTGACGATGGCTCCTTTGGGCCCTTCCTGGGGTCCAGGCCAGCTCCGCTCACCTCCACCAGCTGAAGTTGTCCCCGGTGAACATGGCCAGGTGGAGGGTATGCCAGCTCCAGGAAGGCGATATTCATTTGGTTACCCTAAGAGTCAGACACATGGACCAGGTGAGGGCTGGCAACTGGGCCGGCCACTAGGCCGGCCACTATCCCAGCGGGCCATACCCACCCCACTCAGCCACCTGCAGCACCACGTCCGGCCGGCTCTCATAGGGAATGAAGACATCACCACGCTGGGTCTCTGAGTGCAGCTCGTAGTGGAGGGTCCCACCATAGGATGACACCTGGAAGCCAGCACAGCGGGAATGGTCTCCCTCTTTTCCATGTCCATTCCTTACAGCACCCTCACATGGGCACCTCTCAGGATCCCTTTACAATGTAGCTCCAAGGTCCCTGGATGTAGCCCCGCTGTCACCCACTCTCCCCAGTACCCCAGGGCACTTCCTGCCCTCAGAGTACATTCCTCGAACCAAATGCCCCTGCTCACCCTATCTCCCAGGTAGGAGGGTGGGGCCTGCCAGTACAGCTCCGGGAATGTGTCAGCCACATGGCGCAGGTCTGCGTGCAGCAGCTCCATCTCAGGCCGCTCCTCGTGGGGTACCACGTGCCGGTCACTGCTCAGCAGCACCCAGCCCTCCATGTCCACAAACTGCGAGCACACACATGGATCACAGAGGGTAAACTTGGCCCTGCCCTGTATCCCAGGACCCTCTAGTGGCTTCCATCTCAGTCCCAGGCTGAGGTGGGATACCTCATGGCGGGCACGGTTAGAGCTCCCACAGCGCTCTGTGGCCCCAAAACAGAAACACCGGGTACAGCCCTTGGGATTAGCAGCATCCAAGGAGAAGGTCCCCAAGCGGCACTGGTCACATCTTGAGCCCTGCACATTCTCCTAAGGGCAAGGGACAGTGAAGGTCAGTTGGCTGTGTGTTGAGAGGGCCAGACCATAGATCAGTTTTACACCTTGTCCCCCAAAAGCTTTCAAGAGCCCACTTGCCCAGGAAGGCTGCTGAGGACAATGTCTCAACTGAAGCAAATGGGGCACAAAGGGGACCTAAGAAAGTGATCTGGATGCAAGCCCCCGCTCACCTTGCAATGGCACTGGCCTGTGAGGGGGTCACACACACCAGCCATGGTGCCTGCTTCATGGCAGTCACAGGGGCGACAGCCGGGGTAACCATAGAAGCCTGGGGCACAGGTGTCACAGCGACGCCCAGCTACATTGGGTCTGCACCTGTGTGTGGATAAAGGCTAGGTGAGTCCCCCTCTAGCCCTGGGTCATCGGGGCCAACAGGGTCCCAGGCCTAGAGCTGCTTCTGAGATGCAGGACTTGGTTGTGAGGTGAAGGGAAATGCTCTCCCTGGCCCGAGTTCCCACAAAATCGTGGGGGTGCTGTCCAGACTCACCTGCACTGGCCACTGTCCCTGTCACAGGTCGGGTCTGTCAGCTCCTGGACGCCGGGGCCTGAGCAGTTACACTCCTCGCAGCCAATCAAAGGGTGGCATCCGAAGCTCTGTGGCTGGCAGACCAGGCAGTCAGGGGGGACAGTGCGTGGCGGACAGATACACTGACCCGTGAGCTCATCACACAGTCGGGCACCACAGTCACAGGCTGTTGAATTAGATAAGACGTAATTGGTTGACCCCTCTGCCCCACTCAGGCCCCAAAGGGCAGCCCTGTAAGGATATGGTAGGGAAGGGTAGGGACACCACCCGAGCTCCACCCATCTCAGGCTCCCATGCCTCACATAGCTCCTTCAACAGGAACAATCGAAGTGCCATTGTCAGGGGCTGCTGGCCACCTGTGGCTTCCTAGAACCTTTTAAACAAAGCCCACAAAGCAAGTATGCTTCACGCAGGCTACTAGCTGTCTGAGGGGCACAGACAGGAAGTGACAGGGCTACTCAGAGAGGTTCCAGAATGTTCCCTTGATCAGTATGCTCGCTGGGTCCTGGTACCCATCCCCCAGGAAGACCTTGGGATTCAGCCCACGGCTCTGATGCTCTTGGAGCTGGGTACTCACGCCTGCAGTTGGGGAAGCCCCAGTAGCCGGTGGCACAGCGGGAGCAGTCACGGCCAATGACGTGGCCCCGGCAGGGACACTGGCCCCCGAAGGGTTCACATGTGGGGCCTGTGGCACCCACCTCATGGCAGCCACAGGGTAGGGCCCCGTTATTGTAGTAGAGAGACAAGGAGGTGGCAGCTTTTCGGCAGAACAGAGACGAGCTGCTGGGGCTACATTGAGGGGTGGTGGTGAGGCCGGCTCCCGGCCCGACCCCTGTGCCCCAGACCCTGTCCTGCCCCAACCCAGCCCACCTGATGTGGTAGCCGTGGGTGGCACAGTGGCTGATGAAGTCATAGGATTTGTCCAGGGGTTCCTCATGGAGGTAACTGGAGCTGTAAGCGTCCTCAGGGACGATGAGTATGTAGTCCTAAGGAACAAGGCCTAGTCACCTTTGCAAGGGCCCAGCAAAAGGGCCTGGTTGGGGGAACATGGACAGATCCTAAAGGCAGGAACAGGTAATGGGGCAGCCCCTCAGACTGGCTAAGGCCAGGTATGGCAATCCTAGCCAGGCATTTGGTCTGCTCAGGAAAGAAGTAGGTCACACAGAGACTGCGGACAGTGAGGAGACACTAAGCCAAGAATCTGGTGCTGCTTGGCCCTCATCCTTGTCCTCCTCTCTCTCCTGTCACCCGGGCTCCATCCCCTCTCGGAAGGCTCCTCTACCAACTGGGCTTAGAGGCTAGGCTCTCAGGGACCCTCTAGAGCCTCACAAGATGCACCTGTGATGGGGTTACCCTGACAAACAGGTGACATACTCTGGCTGACACCCATAGATAAGTGACAGGCTCAAAGGGAAGGGACACTCTGCAAGTGGGACACCAGCCCCAGGCCTCACCAGCCAGAGCCACCGGCCTTCTGGCACACGCACGGTCACGGCGAGTTCGTTGTCTGTAACATCCAGCATAGTTTGACCCTCACACAGCACCAGGGTACGGCAGCCATGACCATGTGGGCAGAAGCTGGCATTGGCGTGGCCTGGCAGGGGTCAAAACGGGAAGGTCAGCCTCCAACACCAGCCACTCTAGCTGCTTGGCTGCTCTATCCTATCTATGGGGCAGTTAGACACTGTGTCTGAGGGGACACAGACAGAGCAGGTTTTGTGCCAAGAACTACAGGTGATGGCATGTCACAAGCAGAGAGCCTATCAGCAGCGCTGAGATCGGGCATCATTCTTTGCAAATTATGCATAGCCACGCATGATCACCCCATGTACAAGTGACTTGCCCACCAAGCATCTTATAAATAAATGTTTGTCTCAGCACTCCTGGGCCCTAATACAGGGAACAGGTACTGAGATAAGACTTCACTTCGCCACTTACCCTGCCAGACACGGCCACCATTGATGAGTACCTCCACAGGGAAGGTAGGGTGGACCGGCTGGTAGCTGTGCAGCAGGAAGGCGTAGCGGCCCAAGGTGGGCACCTGGGTGGTGAAGACTACAGTGCTCTGTGTAGGAAAAGTCTGCAGTGAGTGCCAGAGTGGGGAACAGCTGGTCCCATTGCTATCTGGAGCATGTCATGGGATGGCAGAGGACCCAGAGCCCTGCCCTGCCTCACACCCATCCCCGTGGAGGCTTCCGGCTTGCCCGAGCCCTCACCAGTGGGTGGCGCAGCAAGGTGGGCTCTGCATTAGGGTCCACAGCGGTCAGCGGCCGAGGCTGTGGTCCAGGTGGGGGTGCACCTGGTGTGAGCTCCCGTGACTGAGTCAGGGGCAGGCCGGGAGGCAGCGGCAAGACCTGGCAGTCCTTAAGGATGATGGGCTGCGGTGGCTTCGGGAATCGGGAGGGCAGACAGGCAGCGCTGGGAAGCACAGAGAGTGAGAACACTCTCCTGGCCAGCAGGCCCCTGCTGTCCACCCCAGCCCCTCCCAGCACCACTACCTGCTGGGGCTGAAAAAGCCATGGGTGCTCACACAGAAGACCCGGGGCTCCACAAACTCCGTGCTGAACTCCTCCACAGGCACCAGGGTGACACTGTGCTGTGGGTGGAAGGACAGTATGTTCTGTTGCCTAGTAGCTGAGGACAAGTGTGGTGGGGTGAGGATGGCCGGAAACATACTTTAGATCCTAGGAGTCCACCCACCGAGCCTAATCAATCACTCATGTCTTCTGCCTGGAGCCCAGACTTGGGCAGAACTGGTGACGGTTTCTAGGGCTTGTTCCCCAAGCCTCCTGGTCCCCCATCGATGTGCTCTGTCTCATCCACCCTCATCTCAGGAGCCAAGAACAGATCTGGATAAGCCCCGCCACAAGCAAACAGCAGAAAGCCTAGCCAAACCACCTGACAGGAGCCTGTGGGACGCAGATGTCTGTTCTCTTTCAGACATACTTAAAATACGCTGGAAGAAGTGCCCTGAGGCAAGGGCTCAGGGGCTTTACCATGAAGAAGTGGGCCTGCTCGGCCGCGAGCCGGATGCTGGCCTCAGAGTCCAGGTGGAAGGTAGCCAGATGATTCTGGGTATCCCGAGCTGGACTCCGGCACAGGGAGCTGTGGGGAGGGACGGACTGTAATGGAAAGCCCTGGGCAGGGTCCTCCCATCAGCCCTTTCCTTTCTAAGCTCACCTGTATGGGCAGGGGTGGAGGTTGAGCATTCCTTGCTGGGGGGCTCTCTGAGGGGTGTGCACGGCCACACCCACCTCCTGGTGTGAACCCTCACTGACATATTCCACCACCAGAGCATATCGGCCTGGACGAGGCACTGCCATCTCGAGCTGGATGTCCACCTGGGGAAGGATATCACAGCTGCCTACGGCTAGGTCTCAGTGTCCAGAGCATCTCCAAGCAAAAGGAGAGGGCTGGTCTAGGTCATGGAGGAAGCAGAAAGGCTAGGCGAGTTTCTGTTCACACACAGGGTCCACTGGGAACAGCAGCAGCCACTCTGGCCCATGAGGCCAGCTCCATCACCTCACAACCTTGCCTTGCACCCTCTCTGCCACTGAGATGGGTCCCTCCTCCAGCCCAAGGCCCACTGTACCCACTCCTCCACAGGCCTTCAGATACCCACATCCCTGCCAATGCAGGTCGCCAGCAGTGGGTGTGAAGGGCTCAGCTGCTCTGTGGGGCAGGCCCGAGGCAAGCTGTTGTCATGGCGACATATGGCCTCAGTTCCAGCTGCCGAAGGGAAGCCATCCAGGGGTAGGTAAGCGTAGAGGAAGCAGCTGGAGAATAGAGACTGAGGTGAGCGCAGGTCCACCCAGGATCCAACCCAAGTCATCCTGCAGGACCTTACTTCTCTGTGGGGTGCAGGGCTGAGGGACGGTAGGTACAGGCCTCGGTTACTCGATGCTGGAGGAGGGCTGCCTCATAGTAGGTGCTGGGCAGCAGGACCACGTAGTCCTGAGAGAGGAGGGAGGGGAGTCTTAAGGCTCTGGGATCCAGGCCCTGCCCCTACCCTGCTGTGGCCCTCGCCTCACCAAGAGTACACCTTCGGACTCGACCAGCAAGGCCCAGATGCCAGGGTTCAGCACAAAGGGTTCCCCGAAGCCTCTCTGGGGCACAGTGACAAAGGCAGGCTCTGTGCTGGGAGGGAAGGTCACTGGCTGGCTCTGCTCTGTGCCTGGGGTGGGAAGGGTAAGATGTCTGGGCTCAATCTTCAGGCCACCCCAAGTCTGTATTTCCCCATACAAATTTACGTATCCCATGGGTTTGAGGGATAAAGACCACAGAGGCATGGCTTGAGAGGTGGAGTATGGGGCAGAAAGGGAGTGGGTGGGTGATCAGATTCCACTCACAGTTGGTACAGCTGGAAAACTTGCCCTCCTCACGAACAGAGACCCTCCCATTCACACTTGTCGGTCCACGGTTGACATATCGAAAGACCAATCGAAAGACATCAGGAGAGGTGACATTCAGCCTGGCCACGATCCTGGGCTATGGTGGGCGTGAGACAACATGTCACTCTTCTGACCATGGGCCTGTGTCCCATGATTCCTGAGGTGCTGCTTGCTCTGCTGGCCACCCCAGGAGACCCAGCTAGTTCTGTTTCTGCACCAAGCCCTGGGAGGTCCACCTGGATAGCCGTCATGTGTGCATAGCCTCTCCAGCTAAAGTTCTCAAACTCCAGGGGGTTGAAGCCGAAGCGTACAGCATGGCCCTCAGGCATGGCTGCCTCCTCCAGTTCCAGCCGCATGTGGTGCAGGTCTGGCAAGTAGTGGTCCTTCGCTGGCCTGCCGTGGCACAGGTGTGTGAAATGGAACAAGCACTGGCCCTACACAGCCACCCACATTTCCAGAGGGCATCCAGGTGCCTCGTGGGCTCCTGGTGAGAGCACAGGGGATGCCGTTGGTACTGCCTCCCCAACCCTGGCCCAGCCAGTGGAAGGTACTTACTCGCTGCAGGTGGGGCCCTGGGTGTTAGGGCGGCACCTGCAAGCACCTGTCTTTGGTTCACAGCCCTGGCCTAGGGCACCACCAACATCACACCGGCAGCCTGTGTTGGGAAAGAACAGGGTCAGAGGCTGCCTAGCCCCTAGCAGCCTCAGGGATCTCTCTCACAATCCTCCAGGTTAGGCCCCATATGCAGGTATCTACCCACCCTCAGTAGAGAAACTAACATCAGCTTTAGGGTTTGCTTGGGGGCAGAGGCAAGGGAACTGGGACGGATTAGTGATGTCTGCTGTGAGCACAGGATGGAGCACGGGCCATGTGTCAGAACTACCTCAGCACAGAGCTGGTGAGGGTGGGAGGGCACAGCTTAACATCTGGTCCTCTGGCTGTGGTCAGAGACCCCTACCTGCCTGACTGACCCAATTGTACCTCCCTGGGCCTCAGTCTTCCAGTGTTCATGATACAGAACAGACAACGTCTGGGGGCTAGTGTATGAGCACTTACTACGGCAGCCAAGGTAGTCAGCACGATCCAGGCCAAAGAAGCCATCCTTGCAGGCTGCACAGGTCTGGCCACACACATGAGCCTTGCAGAAACACTGCCCGTTACCCTTGGGAGGAGCAGGAAGTAAGATTTGGTTGGGTAGAGCCCTAATACTTGACCCCCAGACCCTAACCCTGACAGACACTCTGCCTTACCAACTGACATTCAGTAACTCCACCCAGTGTGCCTCGTGGGTCACAGCTGCAACCTGGGGAGAACAGAGCAGGACTAAGAGCCCTGGGGGACAGGAGGGCCTGGAGTCTACTCCTCAAACCCCTAACCGTCCCTCAAGGGCAGACTCACGTGTGCAGCCTTCGGGGTTGCTAGGGCTCAGCCCCCAGTACCCAGGTTTACAGCGATCACAGCTTGGCCCCTCCACGTGAGCCCGGCATGTACAGGGACCCTGCAGCTGGGAGGGGATAAAGCTATGGGACGGAAGAGGGCCAAAGCCCTACCTGCCCTTGCCGCATGCTTGGCAGCCACCCAGAATGGAAATAAAGGACCAGCAGAAGGTGTAAACGGGCCCTGAGGTTGCCACGGCAAACAAGCACCAGGCAGGAAGCCAGGGTCTCTCTGGGCTTCAGACTTTTAGCGCCTGGTCTGGGTTCCCTGGTAATCCTGCACCATGGGCAATCCTATGCTCACCTCAGGAAGGGCAGGATTGGCTGGGGCCAGGCCAGCAGGATGACAAGAGCCAGCTATGGAGAAATAACCAAGCCTTGATCACTCCTCAGTGACTGACCCCAAGGTGTGAAAACATGAACCTCCCTGCTTCAGCTACCAAGGTAAGGACACACATGTTCCTCCTCCATGTTACAAGTGGCCACAGCATGTGGATACATGCATGAACACATAGGAACACTCACCCACACATAAATGAACGCATGTAACATGAACACAGAGCAATCACATGAATAGCTGCTTGAACATTCACAAGCCATGGGAACACACATGGTACATGGAAACACACATAAACACAGCATATGAACAAACTTAAAAACACACAGCACAGATTGGAGAGATGGCTCAGAGGTTAAGAGCACTGACTGCTCTTCCAGAGGACACGGGTTCAATTCCCAGCACCCATATGGCAGCTCACCACTGTCTGTAACTCCAAGATCTGACACCCTCACACAGACATACATGCAGACAAAACACCAGTGCACATAAAATTTAAAAACCAAAGCCAGGTATGGGCACACGCCTTTAATCCCAGCACTCAGGAGGCAGAGGCAGGTGGATCTCTGTGAGGTCAAGGCCAGCCTGGTCTACAGAGTGAGTCGAGCCAGCCAGAGATACAGAGAAACCCTGTCTCAAAAAACAAAAAAAAAAACAAAAAAAAAACAAAACCACAGCACATGGACATAGCTACAGAACACAGTCCCTGATGCACACATGTGGACCTCTATCAACAGTGTACAGATCACACACAGGCCATACCTTCCCCACCACCCCCAGCTCACCTTCACAGTTGGGGAAGTTATAGGCACCCGGCATACACATATCACAACGCAGCCCTGTCACTCGGGGCCGGCAGCTACACTGCCCCGTTGTAGGGTCACAGGCTGTATGCAAGGAACCGTCAGCAGAGCAGTGGCAGGCTGTGGGGTGAAGTCAGCGTGTGGGTACAAGGTAGGGCTATGAACTACCCACCTCCATTCTCCCAAGAAACTTACGGCTGCAGCTTGGGAAGCCGTGGAAGCCAGGGCTGCACTCCTGGCACGTGGTGCCTGTGTAGCCAGGACGGCAGCGGCACGAACCGCCCCCTCCACAGTGTTGATCCAGCGCCCCCCGAGGGTCACAGGCACAAGCTATGGCACACAGGGTGGGGCTGTATGTCAGACCCTGGTCCTGTGGGGACGGCCTGACCCTCTCTTGCCCCTAATTCTGTGCTCACCTTGACAGTCAGGGTAACCATGGTAGCCTGGGAGGCAGTGGTCACAGTGAGAGCCATCAAACCCAGGTCGGCACTGGCAACGGCCAGCCTCATCACAGCCCTCAGGAAGGGTCCCTGCAGGGCTGCAGCCACACACTGCGTATGGAGTAGGGTGTGTTACTGTGGATCCTGACGGGAACAGGCTGACCCTCAGGCACCCTAGACACCTATGCCCACATGGAGGGATGCCACTCACGCTGACAGAGAGGGAAGTGGAAGTAGCCAAGGGCACAGCGATCACATTTGTCCCCCTCAAAGCCTGTGCGGCATGTGCACCGGCCTGATTCTGGGTCACAGAGGCTGCTGGCTACCCCAGGGCTGGAACACTGACATGCTGCAAAGACAGAACCAACTGATTAGCTGAGGCTTACTTGGTACAGGGCACCCAAGGGTGGGTAAGGAGGGGGTGCACTCACGCTGGCAGCTAGGGCCATAGAATCGAGGCGCACAGAGCTCACAGTGGGTGCCCTGGAAGTTGGATTTGCACACACAGCGTCCCAAGCGTGGGTCCTTCCGGCAGGCATTGCCCTGGGTCCCCGCTGCACTGCAGTCACAATCTAAGAGGAAAGTGGGAGCAGGAGGTTTAGACACAGGAAGAGCACAACTCTCCCACCTGACAAAACAGCTTTTCCACAGGGTCACATTCTTACATATTTACATAGTATGAATTAGGATCTACAAAAAAGTAAAACTCCTAAAGTTGGTATTTTGGAAAAACAATGGGCTGCAAAATCAAAACATTTGTCTGGCTGGGTGTGGTGGCACACATCTTTAATCCCACTCTTGGTAAACAAAAGCAGATGGAGCTCTGTGAGTTCAAAGCCAGCCTGGTTTATATAGCTAGTTCCAAGCCACACACCCACACACCTACACCTACACCTACACACACACACACACACACACACACACACACACACACACACACAC
>CAJQZJ010033208.1:1752816-1775231 GCA_907164525.1 Lophiomys imhausi | reverse complement strand
ACACACACACACA
This sequence comes from Lophiomys imhausi, assembly GCA_907164525.1. Lineage (NCBI taxonomy): Eukaryota > Metazoa > Chordata > Mammalia > Rodentia > Muridae > Lophiomys > Lophiomys imhausi. The sequence continues at coordinate 1,775,218 of CAJQZJ010033208.1, read as the reverse complement.
CACACACACACACACACACACACACACACACACTCCACCAACAACACCACCACCACACAGCTATTCATGATTTTTTTTTTGTTTTTGTTGACAGGGTTTCTCTGTGTAGCCTCGGCTGTCCTAGACTTTGTAGACCAGGCTGGCCTCACAGAGATCCACCTGTGTCACCTGAGAGCTGGGACTAAAGGCGTGTGCCACCACACCCTGCTTATCACAGTTTTTAACGTAGGTTCTTAAATTGACAAAAACACATATACAGGGAAAATGAGACCAAAATGACAAGCCAGACAGACACTTTTGGCTTCATCAGTATTTCTGGGTGTTGGGAAAAAGGAAGACAGCCCAATGGGTGCCCAAACCATGCAGCAAAGAGTACTATGGACACCATCTGCTTTTGGTTCCTGACAAGACTAGTGAGTGGCCTAAGACTTGAGGAGAGTATAGCCAGTAAGTCACATAGCCACCTTTAATCCCAGCATTCAAGAGGCAGAAGCAAGTGGATGGAGCTCTGTGAGTTTGAGCACAGCCTGGCCTGTCTACATAGCTAGTTCCAGGACAGCCAGGGCTATGCAAGACACAGACACACAGATGTGTGCACATGCACACACACACACACACACACACACACACACACGCACGCAAACACACACACACACACACACACAGAGAGAGAGAGAGAGAGAGAGAGAGAGAGAGAGAGAGAGAGAGAGAGAGAGAGCAAACTGTCAAAGCTGCCAGGGAGGGCCCAGCCTGACAGCAGCAATTTGCTCCTCCAGCAAAAGTCAAGAAAGGAAAAGTTAGTTAAAAGTGCAAGAAGGGGTGACAAGGGGACAGTCGAGGCCCCGACTGACATCAGCAGGGGCAGCTAGGAGATCATGTCACTGCCCTGTCCTTTAAAGCACCACAGGTACCAGAGGAGTTGCAAGGAGACCCCAGTCAGAGAAAATTTCTGGGGCCAGAAAAGGGCAAAGAAGATGGATGACAAGTCACAAGGAAAAGCACACGAAGGTGAGGACCACAGACACTGCAGATCAAAGTACTGCGACATCTATCACACACGCACACAAGAGCTGAGACCCATCCTGCTCTAAAACAGCACCTACTTCCGTCCTGCCCTGTAAGGCTACAATCCTGCAACAGAACAAAAAAAAAAAAAATGCCATCGTCTAAAAGATGCAACCCCAACCCACACAGAAATGAGGAGGGGCCGCCTGTCTCTATGCTGGGAGAGAGCTCTCTACTCAAGCCAACAGCACAGGCTACCTACTTCGCAGGTCCACAATGGTCCAGCCAGTACCTGGACACAGTCAGCGCACCAGTACACTGTCTTATGTTAGGAAAGCGGCTTAGCACCTGGGCAAAAGGCCGCAATATATGCAAGTTCCATAAGGCAGAGTCTTCTGACTTCTAGGAAAACACCCTGCAGAGACGAGACCGTGAAGCCACGGAGACCGTGATGCCTGGAGGTTTGTCATAGCATCGTTTGGAAGGAAGGCAGGGCAGCTGGTTAATTCCATGCTGCATCTGTCTGTACAACCGGCTGTGGGAGGGCATGTTTACAGGATTGCAGTGGGAGAAGACCTGATCCCTATGCAGCATGCGTGGTTCAGTGCAGGGTTTATAAGAATGAGTGTACACAGACTTACAGCTCAGGGTGCAAGGACAGGGTTATTTGCCTTTTGTGTTTGCTGAGGTGCTGTTGAAGGAACCCAGGGCTTTGTGAAGGCTGGGCAAGCACCGTACCACTGTCTCCGCTGCTAGAGTCCCCAAGAGCACAGCCCCCAAGCAGAGCTTCCAGGAGGGTTTCCAATGAGACTATGCATTATTTTAAAAAATAAATAAAAATTCGGGGCTGAAGGCATGGCTCAGCGGTTAAGACCACTGGTTACTCTTACGGAGGACTGGGATTCAGGTCTCAGCGTCCACGGGGTGGCTCACAATTAAAACTCCAGGACAGGCAATCCAACACCTTTCCTGCCTCTATGGGCAACCAGGCATGCATGTGATGTACACACACTCACACACACACACACACACACACACACACACACGCCACCAGGCATGCATGTGATGTACACACACTCACACACACACACACGCACACACACACACACACACACAAAACATGCATATATATGAAATGAAAATTAATTTTAAATCCCAGCACTGGGGAGGCAGAGGCAGGCAGATCTCTGTGAGTTCAAGGCCAGCCTGATCTACAAAGTGAGTCCAGGACAGCCAGGGCTGTTACATAGAGAAACCCTGTCTTGAAAAAACAAAAACAAAAACAAAAACAAAATTTTAATTTTAAAATTGAAGAGACTGAATGAAAAGTGATTAAGGTAAAAACTCATCCTTCGTGCACAACTTCTTCCTATATGTTCTGGTGACTTTAGGGTACTTACTCACAATCTGTCCAGCAGGCAGTACTTGTTCCCTGGTGTCATTGTGGGGAAATGAAGACACAGCTGGGGGAGGTAAATATAGCACACACATCAACCAGGTCTACTGGGCAAACTCTCTGGCTCCAGTACCACAGACCACCCCAGGGCTCTGGGTCCCGGATCCTCTACCCTTCCTAAGCCCTGCAATCCCCTCAGGCATCTACCCTGGGCCTTCCCACCAACCCCCACCCTGAACTCCTAGAGGTCCTCACGGTAGCAGTGTGGGAAATCAGTGTAGCCCTCAGCACAGGCCGCACACTGCTCTCCTGTGAAGTTTGGCCTGCAGTAACAGCGGCCTGTTAAGTCTTCACACGTCCCATCGGTGAAGTCCGACTCGCAGTCGCAGGCTGAGGGACAGGGAGAGAGGAGTCACGGGATGTAGGGAGTGATGGTCTGGCCTCCTAAGGTGGGAGGTCTGGGAGAAATGGCAGCTGAGATACTGGGGTTTCTCAACACCCTCTCCCATCCAGACCCTGAGACTCACATTCCTCCTTAGGAACACAACTCTACTCACGGCGGCAGACATGGGGTGAGTCCAGTGGCTGGTCAGGGGCACGGTAGAAGCCAGGCAGGCAGCGCTCACAGTTGATGCCTGTAGTGTGATGCTGGGGATACAGAGAACACAGAGCTCGCTAAGGCCAGGCATGTTCCTATTCCTATCACACGGGCCCACACACACCTGACTGGCCCTCGCCTGCCCACCTGGCAATCGAGGCAAACACCTCCACCCTGGTACACGTTGTCCTGGTTCTGGCTCGCATTACGCAGGTCCACCTCAGGGTCATAGTAACAGTCGTAGGCGTGGCCATGGCAGTTGCAGGCTGCAGGGTCAAGGCCAATGGTTTACATGCCTTCCACGGCCCTGGAACCCCTGGGACATATTCCATGAGCCATGGGTGTTGGCACTGTACATTCCCACAGGGTACTCACACTGGCATTCATTGGCACTGTCAGTGGTGGCGGGCTTCCATGGCTGCTGGTTGAAGCCCGGGCAGCATCGGTCACAAGAGCCTCCACATGTGTTGTGTTGGCAGGCACACTGCAGCCTATGAAGGGACACAGAGGAGTCAGGACCTACCCGAGTGGCAGGGGGCTAGAGACGAGGTGGGTGGTATGTCCTTGGGCATTGCTGGCCTGCTGTGTGGGCAACAGGCTCCCCTCCCCTCGGTTCCCTAGCTATCATACAGTTAGCACTGGCCCAGATTCCCTAGTCCCATCCCAGTAGCTCCACACATGGTTTGAGCCTCAGAGAATGGACATAGGGGAAGAAAGGAGATGTAGAGAGTCCCTGTGTAAGCAGAGAGGGGGAAGGGACCTCAGGGACAGCCTTATGGGGAGGGCAGGAAAGAGAATAGTGTGTGTTGATGCCAGGGTGGGGCCTAGGAGCTTACCACACGTGGGAACCTTGGCCCTTCTAATACTGCCTGGGCCCAAAACTTGATCCAGTTCTAAGGAAGGGACACACTGGTTCCCCAAGAGACCTGGATCTCACTCAGCCTGTGAACTCCTGTGTCAGCCAGACACCCTCATAGATCTAGGGCATCTCCCCAACGGCAAGTGGCCAAGAACCACTTCCTCTTTCCAAAGGCTGGAGGGCTGCCTGCTGTCCCAGTGGGCAGGGGGGACAGCTGGCTGGAGATGAGGACAAGGCTGGAGCATCTGCTACACATAAACCAACACCTCCTGCATCCTACCAACGTGTGGCAGGGTCACAGCGAACTCGCTCAAAGGAGCAGCACACGCATCTCCTCAGCAAGAAGTCAGAGAAGCCTTCTCCGAGCCCCAAATCACCAAGCTCTACTCCCATGGGCCCCCATCAGAGGGTCCCCCAGGGCCCTGGGAGGCAACTCTGCTTCCTGTCCCAGTCCAAAGGCTTCTGGAAAAGCTTCAGCCTCCGTGGAGGGGGAAGGGGCAAACTGCCTGCCAGGACAGACAAGCAGCAGTCATCTGGCCTAACCTAGCTGAGGCAGAGCCAGGGGTCTGCGGTGGGCATGTCACTTTGGAGGGATCTACATGGTTAGGAGATATACCTCTGAGCTAAGGAGGGAAGAAGTTACTATTAAATAGAGTGTAAGGCTGACCAACTGGTAAAAATCCTCAAAAATCCACCCTGGGGGCTTCTCTCTAGTCACGGACAGAGTCCACAAGGAGGTCTTGCAAAAGAACAACAAGATGGGGTCAGCAGATGCCACACAGAACAAATTTGGGCCCAACTCCACTTAAAGGAGCAATCTATTGGGTGCTGTAAAATGCTTCAGATGACTATAAACAAACCAATCTAAAAATAGGCCGATGTGAAAAATGACTAGTTAGAACTTCTAGAATTGAAAAAATTCAATTATTAAATTTTAAAAACCCAAGCCAAGGGTGGTGTGGCACACCTTTAGTCTTCGAAGTTGGGAGGCAGAGGAAGGAGATCTGTTGAGGTCAAGGCTAGGACAGCCTCATCTACATAGTGAGTTCCAGGCCAACCAGAGTTGCATAGTGAGACTCTTAAAACCAGACCCCAGCACTTGGGAGGCAGAGGCAGGCGGATCTTTGCGAGTTCGAGGCCAGCCTGAAATTGAGTCCAGGACAGCCAGGGCTACACAGAGAAACCCTGTCTCGAAAAACCAAAAAAAAAAAAAAAAAAAAAACCAGACTAGAGCTGGAGAGAAGGGTGGGTCAGTGGTTAGGTTAAGAGCACTGCCTGCCTTTCCAAGACCAGGGTTTGATTCCTACTACCCACGTGGATCTGACACCCTCTTCTGGCCTCCTCAAGTACAAGGCACACATGGGGTACACATACATACATGTGGGCAAAACATTCATGCATAGAACAATTTTAAAATATTTTTTAAAGGAAAACGAAATTAAAGATTGCCTAGGTAAACAACAGAGCAGACACAGCCAACAGGGAGATTCTCTGAGGGGAAAGTGGAGCTGAAGAAGCCACAGGAAAGGCAGCTGAGAAGATAAATGGTAAACGTGAGGTATTCTCAGGCAAGGAGTGGTATGTTGCTCCCAGACTCTTCAGGTGGGAGCACAGAATAGATCAACGAGGGCCATGGCCACCCAGTTAACAAAGACACATCCATTCTTAGATCTCGGAACCAGACACCAGACAGACCCGTGAAAAATCCCTCACACACACCCTTCACACTTCTGACTAGATCCAGAGAGCACACAGGCATAGAGGTCATGAAAACACAGCAGTAATTCCAAGAGTAACAGCCCAAGGGAGCCTGGACCCTGACCAACGCCAAATACTGACCCAGGTGAAGAACTCCTCCGACGGTCTGAAGGCCGTCATCAAACGAGAACCAAAGCCAGCTACACTCTAGTTAAGCAGCCATTGTCACTGTCTAAAGATGACTAACAGATGGTCACCCACTAAGTGGCCGAGGGACACACTTCAGAAACAAAGAAGCAGAGTTCCAGGGAAGCAAGGGGCCAAGAGAACTGGGAATAAGAGGGTACCAAGCCACCGGACAGAGAACAAATGTCCCAGGTGGGAATAAGGTAGGGCTAAGGACCAAGTCACATAGGAAGGTCCCAGGGTATCTCCCCACATTTGGACTTGACTAAGCCAGGTGAGCGTGTGACAAAGTATGGCTGCCAGGCCTCCTGCGACAGCCAATAATCACAGCCACTCTGGAGGCTGAGACCGGAAGGAAGATCGAAGTCTGCCCAGACCACAGGGTTAATCAGCGACAAGCCCATGCAAAACAAAAAGCAGAAGGAAGGCTGGGATGGAGCTCAGTGGTACAGCACCGGCTTAGCACGCACAAGACTTGACGTCATCATCAGAGGCAGGAGCCACAGTATGGACAAGTGGTAGGGTGGGGCCAACACTGGAGTGAGTATCAGCTTGAGGGAGAGTCAGGGAAGCAGGTAGAGAAGATCCTGTGGGAGAACAGAAGACTGTCGTCTCTAGAGACGAGCGGTGGGTGGGAAGAAATGAGAACAGAGGCTGTGATGGCGCCCTGTGATAATATTCTGTTGAAGTCTGGGGCTCTGGGGAAAATGCCAGCATACACCATTCCTCGCGCCCCAAAGGGAGGGCTGGACTCAGTTCAGGCCCAAGCATGTGAGACAGGCACAATGGTGAGCCACTCCCAGCCGGCAAGCACAGACACAGAGGCTGAGGCCCTGCTTCCTCGAAGGCTAATTCAGTTTTCCAATAGGCTGCATCCACTTCTGGCCACAGGGAGCTGTACTCCCACTTGTCACTTTAATTTCCCAGGGCAATTAACAGAGCCTGGAGCTGAACCACCCGGGACTCATTCTCACAAGTGTCCCCAGAAGGCCGGGATTACAGCCTGCCTGAGTTCTTCAGCTGGGGACACCATGCCACACCCACTTAAGCTGCTCTGAGGGAGCCATCTTTGTAATGGGGAGGGGGGAAGGGAGAGACTCTGATCCCAGTGTCTTGGCTTCACCTACTCCCTCCGTAAACGGGAGCCTGTGGCAGAGCTTCAAGACCCCAGCAGAGGTCCCATACTGAGCTCAAGACTTAGGACCAAAGAACTCCAAGGCAGTGGAGGTGAACTGCTCACATCTGGTCTGAGTGTTCTGAGGAAGGCTAAGGGGCTGGGGTGGGCTGCCTGGCCAACCAGTTCTGGGTTAGGACAGGTAGTCTGTCCTATCGTGGTTGACCCATGGCCAGCTCTGCCCTGCAGTTCTATCCAGTCCTGCTTTGTGCTGACTCGTGGCTGGTGGAGGTGGGGGAGTGATGGACACTGGCTACCTCCTCAGAGCAGGTTTGCTGGGGCCACCAGAGCCTTATCTGTTGGGAACTAAACATATGGCTGCTGTGCGGGGCATGGTGGAGCACACCTTTAATCTCAGCACTCGGGAGGCAGAGCCAGGTGGCCTCCGTGAGTTCAAGGCCACCCTAGCCCAGGACTGCCATGGATACACAGAGAAACTCTGTCTTGAACCCCCACCCCCAAAATGTCTCCTGCAGTGGGGAGGGAAGGAAAGAAGGGCTCTATCCTGAGAGCAGCTTCCAGGCAGAATAAGGGCCATGATGAGCCCTACTCAGGGCCAGACTTCAGTCAGCCATTTAGGTAGGGACTTACTGGGGGCCAGGCCACCAGGGGATCTAGACGCAGGTACAAATTGTGTGATGCCATTTGGTGGTGGCTCTGGGTGGGTTATGAGAGCTAGGGTGCATCAGGGCCAGGCTAAAGGGCTACTTATTCAGAAGAGGTCAGAGCCCTTGGCTGGCCCCCGGCACATTAGGTGGGTGGAGACTTGCTGCTCCTGTCCTTGACCTTGGTGGGGTAAAGGTCAAGAGTGGAGGCAGCAGAGAGTCTCTGTGCCCTGGTGAAGGTTGGGGGAGCTGGGATGGGCTGTCTGGACAAATGGTACACATCCATCCGGGGCACAGGTGTGCACCAAGGGATCGTGTCTATAGCTGATGACCATCCCAAAGGCACTGGGTCTAGAGCTCCACCTCTGTGGGATTCAGGGTAAATTGACACCCACGGCCAGGACAACCGGAGAGGCTCACATAGGGAGAGGCTCATAGTATTGCCTCTTCAGACAGGGAAATGGAGACAGAGAATAGCAATTAGCGCAGGTCCCATTGGGGAGCTTGAGCGGTGATGGACAGGTCGGCAGAGGAGGACAGACAGAGAGCCAAAGGTCTCACCTGAAAGGGTCCAAGGGGTCCTTAGCATCACATATGTCTGCGTGGCCATGACAGACACAGCGACCGCCAACGCTGATGTCTTTGATGCTGTAATAGTACTGTAGGGGAAGCCATGGCATGAGTGTCAGGTGTCACCTGACCTTGCCACCTGCACCAACCCACTCCCCAGAGCCTGTTCAGGGAATCAACTCTGCCAGCCCACCTTCAACTCTCAGCCACACAGGCATGCTCACCCTTCGGGTGACGGTGGGGTCCCGCAGCGCCTTGCCCATAAGGTGGCCCAGCAGTGTGTTGGTCCGAAGGAACCGCAAGCGGATGTTGGTGGCCTTGGTGAAGTCTCGAAGTAGCGGTGAATAGGAGAAGTTCATGGCCCCGGGGCGCCCGTTCACCAAGGACACCACAATCTGCGGATGCCCCAGCAGGTAAGGCCAAGTTCCACCACATGCACCCACCACCCCCAGACAAGCATAGCTGTGCACCCCCACCTCGCCGTTCTCCAGGGGCACTATTCGAGAGTACTCTGTGGTGCAGATGACATTGTCATCCTGTGTGATGCGATCTAGCGTCCGAGGTCCAAATCGCTCCAAACAATCCCTCTTGGAGGCTGCAGGAAATGGATGAGAAGGTGAGGGCAAAGGCTACCAGCGATACACACTCACTCTGGGCCCCAACCTAGCACCCCTGTACTCCCTGTACACATTCAAACACAGTTTTGCTGTCCCATGTTCTAGTAACCAGCAGAAATTACTGAAGAGAGAGCAAAACCCTGGCTCAAGACAGAGCCTTCACTACCACATCGTCCAGGCCTCTGCCTGGGACATGCCAGAGTCCCTTAACCTCTCCCCAGGCAGGGTCTGCAACCACCTCTCTCCCTCCCTCTCTCAGCCAGAGAGTTTTGGGGGATGGGTCTCCAGGTCTGTCTAATCAGAGCATCCCCACCCTGCCAACATGACTGGTCAGGGTGGCATGTGATCAGGCCAGCCACTGATTGTAAAGCTGGCAGGAGGTACCCAGGCCACGCCTTTAATCCCAGCACTCGGGAGGCAGAGGCAGAAGAATCACTGTGAGTTCAAGGCCAGCCTGGTCTACAAAGCGAGTCCAGGAGAAACCCTGTTTCGAAAAATCAAAAAAGCAAACAAACAAAAAAGCTGGCAGGAGGTAAGCCCACGGCTCCCGGGATGCTTTGTTACCACGGGTACTGCTTGGGCTGAGGTTGATCTAGAGGAGCCATAAGACAGCCCAAAGATCCCTAGTGCCACCAGTGTGCCACCAGCCACATCCAGCGCCAAGGATGGGAGTCAACAAGGTCCCATATACCCCTCGATGGCACGGACAGTAATGAACCACAAAGAGACCATCCCAAGGGCAGGGTTTGGCATAAGGGACCTTGAATAACTACAGCCCCGCTGTAGGGACTACTGAGTCCTGCAGCTCCGGATACTCACAGGCAAAGAACTGCCACGGCTGGTAAGTGTGGCCGAAGTCTGTGGACCTCTCCAATACCCAGAGGTCAGGCCGAGGTGAATTGGCAAACTTGATGAGCACATAGGCCACATGGAACACCTGCAGGGGGACAATGAGGGCTCTGAGGCACTGGGTCCTTCCATGTCCCTTTGCACCCTCTCAGCCCTGAGGTGCAGCGGGTGATGCAACATGTCTGGGCCAATCTGAAATGTCTTCCCCAGCAAGCTCATGTTTTGAATGCTTGGTCCCAGTTGGTAGCACCATTTTGGGAAGTGTGAGACCTTTAGGAGGTGGGGCCTAGATTGAGGAAGTGGGTCACTAGGAGCCTTGAAGACCTAGTCCCTGTTTGTTGTGACGTTAACAGCATTTCCCCTGTTCCTGTCACCTTGAGCTGAGCCATTCTATCACAACTTCCCTGCCAGGACAGACTGAAACCTTCTGAAGCTATGAGCCAAAATAAGCTTTTGTTCCTTTGTTTCAATTAGGTATTATGAGGACAGCAAATCAAACATAATTTATAAAGAAACTGAATACCTGCTGTGCATGGTGGTGAACACCTATAATCCCAGAACTAGGGAGCAGAGGCAGGTGGATCTCTGTGAGTTCAAGGCCAGCCTGGTCTACAAATCGGTACATAGAGAAACCCTGTCTTGAAAAACCAACCAAAATCACATCAAACGTCACAACGTCACAACAAACAAAAACCAAAATAAAACAACAACAAGAACAGCAAAAGAGAAACTGGATACTGCCCAGCGTGGTGGCACACAGCCTTAATCCCAACATTCAAGAGGCAGAGGCAGACAGATATCAGAGTTCGAGACCAGCCTGGTCCAGTGTGAACTCTAGGAACAGTCAGGACTGTTAAACAGAGAAACCTTGCCTCGGAGAGAGAAAAAAAAGAAATCTGATACAAAAGCAGTTGGACTACTATTGTCACTAACCCTAATCAGTCGGTCCCCAGTCTAAGGAACTACTTGATAGAGGAAGATGGAAGATGTGGGAAAAATCTAAAGCTGGAGGGGGAGCTTCCTGGGCCATTCTGATGCAAGAGGCCAGCAAGGATCCATGTGTAGAGCACTTCCTACATGACCAGACCCCAACATGAAGATGGACGGAGAGGACTGACCCCACGTTGTCCTCTGACCTCCATGTACATACAATGGCATGCAAGCCTACACAAACACATACACACATGCACATAAAAACAACAATAATAAAGAAATGTGGACCTAGCCGCTCGCCCAGAGAACTCAGCTTAGATTGCCAGCACACACATGGAAACTCACTAGTTTGTAGCTCCAGTCCCAGGGGACTCAATGCCCTCTTCTGGCTTCCATGGGCACCATGTTTGTGGTACACAGACATGAGGTTTCAGACAGGACCACTTATCCCATAGGAAATCAGACTGGGGGCCATTTGTGTTGCATTCTGTCAAGGAACCTGTCTATACTTTGCCTATGCCCTGAAAACATGTGTGAGGCTAAATTAGAAAGTAATGAACTAATTAATTTTGTGGAGTAAATGTAAAGATAGCATAGCTTTCAGGCTGGGTCATGGTTACTGCCGGTTGCTTTTGGTCAGATTTACAATCAGAATCAGGAAGAAAAAACGAAGCAAAGATGTGAAAAATATAAAGTATACCAGAAAGGCAGCTTGTTTAAATATAATTAAAGAGATGAGTAACTTTAATTAGAAGATACATAATTAGTACTTGTTAAAATAGGGTCCCTGAGGGCCTTCGGTGAAGTGAGGCCACTGCACCAGGCTCCGGCAAATTCTCCTGAAAGGCTTTACAACAAACGCTGGCTGCCCATTGGCAGAAGGCTACCCAGGAACACAATCCTCACAGCTTCGGTATCTGTAGCTATGTTCAAGAGGCCCCTCTAGTGCGCAGAACTTGGCATCATCTTTATGGTAGTAGATTTGCTGGGATGGAGAATACAAGAGTTATGGGGTCGTGGAGGCTTCTACCAAGATTTCCAAGAAAAGCCCATTAGGCAACATCCCAGAAACCAAGCCATTTGGATGGAGCTACCTGCAAGGCAGAGCTCAGATGGTGGTGCTGTGTGTCTCAACTGATGAGCACCAGCTACGGGACTTAATGGTTGTCCTTTTGCTCTGGTCCCACGCCTTCCTTTTAGAATAGGGACATCGCAGGATGTAGTGACCGACGTACTGTGAGTTCAAGGCCATTCTGGCCTACATAAAGAGTTCCAGGACAGCCAGTACTATATAGTGAGATTTTTGTCTCCAAAAAACAAAAAATCAAAATAAGTAATTTTTTTTTTTTTTTTTTTTTTTTTAGGTTTTTTGAGACAGGGTTTCTCTGTGTAGTAGCGCTGGCTGTCCTGGACTCACTTTGTAGACCAGGCTGGCCTTGAACTCACAGAGATCCGCCTGCCTCTGCCTCCCAAGTGCTGGGATTACAAGCGTGTGCCACCACGACCGGCCTAAAATAAGTAAATTTTAAAAGGAATGGTAATGTCATTTTATATTGGAAGTAACTTCTCATTCTTACAGATGCTAAGAGTCTGCCTTGAGTCCACAGGATACTTTGAACTTTAGATTTTTGAAGTGTTAGAATTGTGAAATCTAGATTACATTTGGCCACATTGGTATTGATCTTTGTATATTGATGCAAAATTAAAGTTAACTCTTTTGAAGGTATTGTACCTAGGTAATGTCTAAAAATGAAATGTGAAGTTTTGGCCTTTTGTTAGCAACTGTCATAAACTGTTTAGGATAATTAAGAAATGCAAACTAATAGTCATTCAAGCATGTCATTTTGTTAGGTACTAGGACAGTCTATCACAGTTATTTCTAAGCTAATCAGAAATCAAGTTGCTAAGAGACAAGCAACATCTGCTTATCCAAATATAAGAGATAGATAGGAGGTCTTCAAAAACCTCAAGAGATCTGCAGAATATGGCATTCAAAGATGCTTTCTTAACTTTAGATTTTTTGATATAGAGACGTGTCAGCTCCTGACAGCACCCCCTATTCTACTCCAAGTAGAAGATGAGCATCGAAGAATCTCCAATTGGAGATGGTTGAATTAGTGCCAAGCCTATCTCTTGGCAAGAAAAATCCCTTGCTTCAACTGTAGACAGAATGCTGTCCAAACAGTACAAAACTTGGAAGCAGGTAAGTAGACAGCCTAGCTCTACCAAGACAGGGTAGGCAAGTCCTTCATAATTCTTGCTCTACAATCAATGTCTGTCAGAGAAACAGGGCCAAACGGCTGAAGATTGATGCTGTAATGTATGGAGAGAAATTGGGAACTGTCCAGGCGCCACTGGTATGTCATTTCTTAGTTTTGGAAGCTGCAGGACCTGCACTTCCTATATAATCAGATATATTTATCCTTCTCAGGTCTCTGAGGTGGTTGAAGAATAGATAGCTAGAGTCTCATAGTTAAATTTTGAGTTGTTTAGGAATCAAGAGGGTGTTCTGGATCTAAGAAGATGTTTTTAAAATTGTGATGCAAGTTAGGATGAAAGCTGAGTTGGATATAGAACTTTAAACTCATGGAGATGGTTAGATAGTAGAATGTTAAAGTCAGGTGCCAAATACATATGGACTGGACATTGGGAATGTATGCTAAGCCTTAAAATTCTCATAATTGTGGCCTAATTATTTCTGTTGTTTTGTATTGTATTTATTGTTATAAGAGAAAGAGCCATTTGTTGGACTGAAAGGGGGAGCTGTTGGGGGGAAAAAGACATACCTTAAACTTAAAAAAAAAAGGAAGGGGATGGGTGGGTTGAGAGGGAAGAGGGTGGGAGGGTGGGACTGGAGGGGGGAGTAGGTAGGGGATTGCGATGGAGATGTAACTTGAAGATAAAGAATTGTGAATTCTTTTTGTTTTGTTTTGTTTTTGCTTTTTTGAGACAGGGTTTCTCTGTGCGATAACCCTAGCTGTCCTGGGCCGGCTTCATAGATGTCCACTTGCCTCTGCCTCCCAAGTACTGGGATTAAAGGCGTGCACCATCATGCCCAGCTAGAATTGTTAATTCTAACCCTCAGGGCTTGGAGGGGCTCCTCCACAGCCTGGCCAGGTCCAGCCTTGAGCTCCCAGCACAACATGGCAAGCTGTCACGGGAGGCCTCCTCAGGAAAGCACTCTTGCAGACCTCTGCCCTGGATGTCCCAAGGGCTATCCTGTCTTCACAGACTGAAGCTCCCACTACCACCTCGCCGCCTGACTCTACCTGCTGCATGTAGTCCCTCACCTGAGATACTCCAACTTCACTGTCGCCGCCACTAATCCTATGTCTGCCCACAGGTCACTTGGAGTGTACATAAAGTACATCAACCCAAGAGCAAGATGAAGCAGGAAAGTCTTTACCCATCTGTGTTGAGAACTGGCCGGTCAAAAATGAAGCTCTTGGGATGAAGGCACTGGGTGGGCAATTTGTCCCTGTTTAGCTGCCCGGGACTGGGCTTCAGCTCAGCGGTAGCACTTGTCAAGAATATATGAAACAGGGGGGGGCTGGAGAGATGGCTTAGAGGTTAGGAGCACTGACTGCTCTTCCAGAGGACCCAGGTTCAAATTCTAGCACCCACATGGCAGCTCACAACTGTCTATAACTCCTGTTCCAAACAATCTGATGAAACACATGTAGTCAAAACACCAATGTACATAAAATAAATAAATTATTTAAAAAAAAAAGAATATATGAAACAGGGTCTGGAGAGATGGCTCAGCAGTGGGTGCTCTTCCAAAGAACCCGGGTTCAAATCCCAGCACCCACATGACAGTTAACAGCTGTCTGTAATGGCCACTTGTGATGGTGCACGCCTTTAATCTCAGCACTCGGGAGGCAGAGGCAGGAGGACTCTCTTGAGTTCAAGGCCAGCCTGGTCTACAGAGTGAGTTCCAGGACAGTCAGGGACTACACAGGAAAACTCAGTCTCGAAAAACAAAACAAAACAAAATAAAAGAATATATGAAGTCTTGGATTTCATCCCAAGAAAAACACACACCCAAAACACTCATCGCTCGTGGGAAGCACCTAGAAGTTCGCACTCACCTGCTATGCACACGCTCAGCCCTTCCACAGTGCTGGCAGGCTAGCCTCACACCCTTCTCCACAGCCAGTCCACAAGTCTGAAAGCTGAGAAGAATACCTCACACACAAGTCTTAGAGACCCGGGCAAGATGAACAACAAAGGGGAAAAGCCATTGTCCAGGCTGGGATTTGTTCCAAGTGCTGGAACTAAGGAGGCCGACAGGGCAGATCCCTCCTGGTATCTGCTGCCCCGGTTTCTCACCAATAGCAGGTAAAAGTCACCAGGCTTAAAGAACCCCTAGTCCAGGCTGTGTTAGTTTGCTCTCTGTCCTTATGATAAAACACTCACTAGAGGTCGGAACTGAAGCACAGATCACGGAAGAAGAATGCTGCTCATTTCAGTGGCTTGCTTCCCTCCTGGACTGCTCAGCTACCATTCTTAAGTAACCCAGGCCAACCTGCACAGGAGTGAACCCCCCACAGTGGGCTAGGCTCTACCACCAGCAACCATTAATCAAGAAAATTGTGAGGCAAGTTAGTATGAAAGCTGAGTTAGATATAGAACTTTAAACTCATGGAGATGGTTAGATAGTAGAATGTTAAAGTCAGGGGCCAAATACATACGGACTGGACATTGGGAATGTATGCTAAGCCATATAACTCACATAATTGTGGCCTATTTATTTCTGTTGTTTTGTATTGTATTTATAGTTATAAGAGAAAGAACCATTTGTTGGACTGAAAGGGGGAGCTGTTGGGGGGAAAAAGAAATATCTTTAAAAAAAAAAGGGTAGAGGATGGGGGGTTGAGGGGGAGGAGGGTGGAAAGATAGGACTGGAGGGGTAAAGGAGGAGGTTGTGATTGAGATGTAACTTGAAGAAATAAAAAATAAATTATTAAAAAAAAAAAAGAAAATGTCACACCGACATGCCCACAGCCCAGTCTGATAGAGGTAATTCAACTGTGATTCCCTCTTTCCAGATATGTCTAGGTTTGTATCAACTTGACAAAAACTAACAGCACAACTGACCCCTTAACAACTTGACACACCACTACTACCAAACTATCACTACTAAACTATAAGCTTTTTAACCTTTCCCTGTGACCCTTTCAATCCTAGGGCCCCCACTGCAACTGAGGCTGTACCTTCACCGATGGCCTCTGCTGGCCTCTCACAGTGCCAAGGCTCAGCTGCTCTCCACGACACCTTCAGTCCCCGCAGTCATGCCACCAAAACCAGTACCATGTGGGAGACTCTTAAACATTATCAGTTTGGCTTAAGAAAAAGCCTTGACCTCATGGACCACTGCTGCTGTGTGCTGCCCCTGAGGGAATACCTCCCAGAAGATTGCACCTCAATTATGCCGATCTCTCCTTTAAAAATCATGCCTGTTTCCAGCTCCAGCCAAGGGAAACAAAGTTTTCACATCATTGGGGCTGCTTTCCTGTTAATCAGAGCTGATTCAGATGACCAGAACCACAGATTCCTTTTTTGGTTTTTCGAGACAGGGTTTCTCTGAATAATAGTCCTGACTGTCCTGGACTCACTTTGTAGACCAGGCTGGCCTTGAACTCACAGAGATCCTCCTGCCTCTGCCTCCCAAGTGCTGGGATTAAAGGTGTGTGTCACCAAGCCCGGCTAACCCGATTCTTAATTCAAAATATCACACAAATGATTCCAATAGAATCTTTGAAGGACTCTCAAACTTTCCTCTGAAATTTCACAAGCCAGGCCTCCACTGTCTGCATATCTCTCAGCATTCTTATCTTCAAAGGTCTCGTGACAGCTTGTTAAGTTATGAGCCCAAAACTCCAAAATTCTCCACCTTCTTCCCACAAAATAAAGACCAAAAAAAAAAAAAAAAAAAAAAAAAAAACCACATGGTTGGGTCTGTCACAGCAATGCCCACTCTCTGGTACCAACATCCCTATTAATTTGCTTTCTGCTGCTATGATAAGAACTAACAGGAAAGCAACCTGGGGCAGAAAGGACTTATTTCATATCACACTGAAAGAAGCCAAGGCAGAAAATGAAGCAGAAATCAGCACTGCTTCCCCTGGTCTGCCCAGCTACCTTTCTTAAATAACCCAGGCCCACTTGCCTGGGGACAGCACCACCCACAGTGGGCTGGGCCCTTCCACATCAGTCATTAATTGAGAAAATGTCCCACAGGCCAATCTGAGAGAGGCAAATCTTCAGCTGAGAATCTTTCCCATTGCTGGGTGTTATACGCCTTTAATCCCGGCACTCGGGAGGCAGAGGCAGGCGGCTGTCTGAGTTCACTGGCAGGGTAGCTAGGTCTACAGAGCTAGTTCCAGGACAGCCAGGGCAACTCCGAGAAACGCTGTCTTAAACAGAGAGAGAGAACGAACCAGACTCCACGCAGGCAGTGCACCAGGACTCCAGACATAGTCTGAGCTGTCCTTGCTGGGATACAGGGGTGGGGCCCAGCACAGCCTCTCTCTCCCAGGGTAGGGGCACAGGCCTATTCACTGGCTTCCAGTTTTGAGGTCATTGTCCACTTCCCTATGAGAGGAGGGCAGGAAGATACCCCCATCCAGCTGGAAGGATTCTAGCCTCTTCAGAGACAACCTTACATCCTACCTCATCCCTGAGCCTCAAAATGGAGGTCCAGTTGGTCTGGGACAGTGTGTAACAACAGAGGGAACCTCATGGAAAGACAGGACAGACACAGTACAAGGGAAACTTAGATATAACAGACAGGGACACTGGCTGCTCCTGGGAGCTGGCAGCCTGGCCCTCACGTGTCCCTGGGGCCCACCCCCGCCTTTCCCTGGGCCCGACCCCAGGCTGCACCCTTGCTGGAGGATCTGGCTTTTCCCAGTCAGCTGGCCCTGCATTCTTCCCAGCTGAGAGCACTTTTACAAACACTGATTCCAAGCTGCTGATGGGCAGAGTAGGGGCACATGGAAACTTCTCAGCCTGCACTGAGAAGGGATGCACTTACCCTCCCACCTTCTGTCTGGCTAACCCTATGTCACACATGTCACACAGTAGCCTGGGTAGCTGTCCTCAAGGGCTTGCTGGCTGCAGACACTGGAGGGCAGGAAGGCTGTGCCCTAGCACCTCCCATCTGTCTCCAACCTGGTCCCTGTTCCGAGGACTACTGCAATGCCCGCGGTGTGACCGGGGAGGGGGGGCACAGACCCCTGGCTTCAGCCCTTCCCCCGCCACGCCTGCCCCTCTCAGCTGCCAAGGCAGCCTGACCTTTCTGCTGCTGCTCGGCTCTTTGCAGAGGGAAAAAATGTCTTTTAAAGCAAAAGGCAAACAAAAGCTGCTGGTTATTTTTAAAATTCTTGCTATTTTGGGACAGGCACATCTCCAGGGCAGCAGCCGGGGCCAGGCTCTTGGCCACCATGCCCCCATACCCCCTGCCCAGTCAGATCTCACAGGGCCAAGACTCCAAAAGAGGGGTTATGCCCCATAACCCTGCTTGACAGGACTGGCAAGAGTACATGAACCAGGTTGGCCATCCAGGGTGGGCAGGCTCCAGGTTCAAGGGACCATGTGGTCCTATGAAGCCACATCTCCACCTCAAAGAGGGCAGTGGGAAAAGGCTCACAGAGAAGGGTCAGATATGGTAATTCCAAGATGACACAAAGGTTCTAGAGCCCCAACTGCAAGATGACACTTGTCTTCTGGATGGGCTGAGGTGATGCCAAGGCAGCTGACCCTAGAGCTACCTGGAAAAACAGTGGTGAGGAAGGCCAAGCAAAAAGCAAGTGAGGCTTTTGGCTCAGCAGTTAAGAACACCGACTGCTCTTCCAGAGAACCCTGGTTCAAATCCAAGCACCCACATGGAAGCTTACAACTATCTGTAACTCCAAGATCTGAGACCTTTATACAGACATACAGGTAGCAAAACACCAAGGCACATAAAATGAAAAAAAAAAGCAAGTGGGGTTGATCTTGGGTCTGGACCTCACATGTGAGAATGAGAAGGGAGCTGGTGGGCCTCCCAGGCACTGGCATGTGGGCACGCAGAAAGTAAGCCCCCCGGTTGGCAGCCTCCTAGATGCAGATTCCACTTCACCAAGAGGAGGGTACAACTGGCATGTCCAGAGAAGGATCCGTGTTTTGTCCTGAGCCTACAGCCTAGTTCTGCCCTGGCCTATCGGGGTCTGGGAAGACCCAGGCTGGGTGCAGGTGGCTGTGACACATGCCCGGGGACCAACCCACCTTCTAGTGGAGTGACTCAGCGGGAGGCCCGTGAGTCAGTCTGGGCCCTGCAGGAAGAAGGCGGATTGCCAATTCCCGGGACAGCCCAGGGTCCCAGGCGATGTAGGGTGGAGGCAGGAAGCCCTTCCTAGCTAGCCCCAGGCGTCCGGCTAATGCCTTGCCCACTCCTTTCAGATCAAGCTCCAGGCCACCTGGACCTTCTGAGTCCTCCAAGACCTTGAGTAATCCAGTCCAGCCCTCAGTCTCTCTGTCCTCCACCTCACCTACAAATGTGATGCCACCAGAAGGGGCTGCAATGGCACAGCCATGATAGCGTCTGCTCTAACAGCTGGGTAAACAGGCAGAGCCATACCTTCAACAGCCCAGGGAGTCAAAAAACAGGCTGTGCATGCACTCCACCCCAAAAGATGGGGGAATGGAAAAGCCCAGGGAGCCACCAACAAGCCCACCATTCAAAATCAGAAATAAAAACAAATGAGAGTCAAACAATTCAGGGAAAGTATGGGACAGATGTGAGTGTGATTATCACGTCTTTAACACTTGGGAGGTCGAGGCAAGGAGTTTAAGGTCATCCTTGGCTATATAGCACGTTCAAGGCCAGCCTGGGGTATATGAGGTGCTATCTCCTGCCCCGGCCACAGGTGTTTCCTAAGCACAGCAGAAAGACTGTAAAGAACCGGCAGGTGTGACTGGCCCCTAAAGGCGATAGGAAGTTGTCAACTCTACCAAGATGCCAAACAGCCCCTGCATAGCAACAGGGGTTCCTGGAATGCCTCAGGGACCCTGAACATCCCAACTCTCTGCCCCTCCTCGAAGTGAATCAGCCAGGTCAGGCCAAAAGGGCAGAGGAAGTAAGGGGTGATTCCAAGGGGACCCCCCACAGCTGAAACCCAAACAGTTTAGTCTCCACTGAGAGGCACAACGAGAGAGTGAGAGGCCAGCACAGTGGAGTTTGTTTAAAACCACAGAAAACAGGAAGCCTTTGGGGGCTGCCAGGGCACAGGGAGTGGGCGGGGGTCAGAGAGGGTGGCGTAGGAGTGTGTGTCTTTCTATTCAGAGTGAGTAAGGGACTGTACTGTGTGACAGACCTCAGTATGTGGCTACTGAGTGGCAGTGTGACAACAAAGGAGCAGGCAGAACACCCATAGCCCCTGGGCTAGGTCCTCTTCTGAGCTCGGAGGAGAGAGTAAGGGAAAGGTGGGGGGGGGCAGCAGAGGGAGAAAGAAGGGGAGAGAAGGGGTGGTAGATGGAGAAAGGGAGGACCTAGAGGGAGGGAAAAGGGGTTGGAGGGAGGGGAGATGTATCAAATGTGAGCATGAAGCAAGCCAGAGAGGGAAGGAAGGTGGCCCCAACTCAGAGTCGATCTGAGGACCTGCCTACAGGACCCTGACTCTATCCTATCCCCAGGGGTCCAGCTAAAGGGGTCAGGCTGGCACAATCCTGCACCTGTCCTGACCCCTGGACTCTGTAACTTGTAACTTAAGCCTGGCCGTGACTATACTTCCTGCCACTTCCCTGGACAACCCAACTGGTCTCAGGACATTGGCCACATGGATGTGTGCCCAGCCAGGCCCAGGGAGCCATGCCAGAAGCCTCAGTCTCATGACCACTAGCAGCCCGAGACCAGCGGGCCTGTCCACGGGGTCCCAACCCTGCCAGCCTGAGGGGACCAAGACAGGGCAGGCCTGCAGGATATCTGATAGTCAATCATGCCGTGGCAGGTGCTGTGACGCACTGTCCTCCTAGTCACAGAGATGATGACTTGGGGCAGAGGGGCAAGACCCAGGTCATACAGCCATCCCTGGGGCACCGGCCCCTCCCTCACTCTGGCCTTACTTAACTTTAACCAGCTCAGCGCTCATCCTAAGGACCCTCAGGGTCCTTGTATACCCCACCCTTCTTTGCCCTTAGCCTGGCACCTCCAGTGCAGCCTGCAGATCAGGGCCTTTAGCTGGAGAGAACAAAGGCCCTCCCTGTCAGGAGGAGACCCACTCCTCACCTCGTCAAGCTCACCTGGGAAGGGAGCTGACGGCACAGGTAAAGGGGTAATGTGTAGCCAGGTTTCCAGATAGGTGATGGAGAAAAGGACACAGACCAGGGCCTGCCAACTCATCCTTGCCTGCGGGGGCTGGAGGGGGGTTGCCATGAGGCCTAAGCTTGGTTCCCTGGCACACGGTCTGATTCTGGAGAGAGGAAACCGGGAACGGCAACCTGACTATTGGGCCCAAGGAGATAGAAGAGGCCTCCCTCAGCCTCTGGCAATTCCGGCTGTGATTCAGGAAACTTCCTTTGTCCTCAGCTGGAACCTCTTCCTGGGGACCCTCCCCAACAGAAAGAACCCCCTTTCAAGCTGCAGTAAATGCTCAGTCTCTCCTAAGTGTCCTTCCAGGTATCCTGGCTGCTCCCAGACAGGTGTCACAGGGGGACTGGCCTTCATATCCTAGTGCCAGCCTTGGACCCACACACCAGGGCATAAGATCCAGGGCAGCCTAGCAGCCCAGCCTGCCCTCCCCAGCCTGTAAGGCTCCCTGCCAGCCACCCCCACCCCCTTCCCAGGGCATCCGCTTTCATCAGAACAAAGGCGGCTGGCCAGGGCGCTTCCTGATGCTTCCTGAAGGAGCCCCAGCCCAGGGTTAGCGCCTTGAAGGACCTCCCAGGCCTGCAGCACAGAACCCAGGAAGAACTTCACTCATGAAGAGTTGGAGTCAGTCTGCCTGCCTCAATCCCAGAGCTTCCTGCCCTTACCATGGCTGGCAGCCATTGGGCCAGCAGTGACAGGGGCTGCAGTGGACAAAGAGAAAGGAGAGAGGGAAGACTGGTGATAGGCTCTTTTCACATGTAGCTGGAAAGGCTTTCTTTTCCCCTGCGTCATTTTGCATCTGGTAAAACTGAGGCTTAGAGACACAAGATGTTCATGCTTGAAGCTCTCTCCCAGCTTGGAACAACCCAAGGCCCAGTGGACAGATGTGAGGATGGCTCTGAGCCCTGGAGTCCACACTTTGTCAGGAAGGCCCCTGTCCCCTCCCACACAGCACTTGGGCATAGTGCCCACCTGCTCCATAGGCAATCTGGGGTTGCCATGGAGATAGGGCCCCTCTCCCCACCACCACCTCACACACACCCCCCCCCAACTCCTTAGGCCCAGCCAGGCAAGACTGGGAGGAAGGAGGGCATGAGCACCCCCTCAGCAAGTGACAATTCACATACACACCCTCCCATGGGTGCCCCACTGCTGTGCCAGAGAAGAAAGTGGCTTTGGGTTCAAGGGGCTCCTGAGACCCACTAGGCTCCAGGGTACAGGAATTCAGACAGTGGAAGGCTGGGAGATGAGGGAAATAGACCAGGTCAAGACCAAATCAGACAGCTCTGGGACAGCAGCCTCCTCCCTCTCCCTTCTTCCCCACACTGACTGCTGGAACACAGTTGTGAATCTGTTCCCCTGAAGCTCAAGACCACTTGCTGAGACCCAGTCCGCTCTCCAGCTGCCTGTCCACAGGCCACCAGGTGGGGAAGCAGGTACCTGCCCTGCAGGCCTGTCCCTTTCAGCACAGCTGTGGAGACCCACCTTACTCTGCCCCACCTCTCATCCTCTCCTACTTCAAGCACAAAGGCCCAGGGAGCAGAGGCCAGCTGCGTTGTGG
>CAJQZJ010033208.1:1737118-1752806 GCA_907164525.1 Lophiomys imhausi | reverse complement strand
CAGCCTCATCCACACACCCTTACCCTGGTCCCAAGGAAGCCTCAATAAGGCCACTCCCACAAGCCAGTATCCCAATGGACTAAGACACAGATACGTGAGTGTGACACAGTCCTGGGGTGACCCCAGAGTCCCCAGGCCACATTCACCTTGGGGTGGCTTGCTTATCACTGAGAAACAGCCTGATCTACCCTCCTGCCTGCACAGGAGCCTGGAGGCCCATGATGGTTCAGAGCTGAGAGTCTGGGTTCAGTCACCGGTCCCCTGACCTGAAGGTGGTCACCAGGGCACAGGTATCTCAGGAATGTCCATTTCTACCAGGGTTCCTCCACATTCCTGTGCCCCTCCCGTCTCTACCAGGAATTCCTCAGAGTAAACACCGGGCGCCTCTGAGGGCACCATGGCCCTAAAGCAGGTCTGCCACACCTCCCTCCCTGTCAGCACTTCTTCCCTACCAACTCTGGTGTGGCCTTTGGGGATGCCCCACTCAGTCCCCATTCTCCATACACATCCAGGGACCCTGAAGAACAAAGACACCCACCACCAGGTCTTCGCCTGTGCCGACCCTGCTTCCAGCAGCCCTGCCTGAGGCTGTCTCCCTGGGTGGTGTTCTTGCCAATCCCATTGTCTTGTGCCCAAGGCAAGCTTTGTGACTGGAGCTGAACAGGCAAAAAACGAACCCTACCTGGCCCAGGTCCAGCGTGACGTTGACCTCATTGTACTCCAGGCCACGGGACAGGGGTGGGCTCTGCCACCAGCGCTCTGTGCCATCGATGGCATTGCTCACAGGGTGTGCCTTGTTGCTGTTGGCAGCTGTACAGATGTCACAGTACTGGCCCTGCAGGGAGAAGATGGCCCGATGACCAAGAAGGGCTAAGCACCCCCCTTTCTCCTCTAGAGCCACCATCTTGCCATACAAACCCTGGTTCCAGCAAAACCGGTCTCTGTCTTCAACCTTCAGATCCTCACCTTTCAGCTATTAAATCAATTCAAGAGGGATAGCTAATACTACAGGAAATCCTTTTGTTTGAGGGGGACACCTGCTCTAGGTGAGAGAAATCAGGGCAGGCCTCCATGGGAAGGCAGTACCACAGGCCTACAGGATAAGGGGAGCATGCTCTAGACAGAGAGCTGGCTACAGGAAAGGCTCTAGGATGCAGCCAAGGAACAAAGGAGGCAAAAGCAGGTAAGATACTCTCCACCCCTCTCAACTAATACCCTCCCTGCTGGTCACTGCAAGGAATCCCACATGGGGTTGATAGCATGGGATGGGGTGTGTGTGTGTGTGTGTGTGTGTGTGTGTGTGTGTGTGTAAGTAAGGTAGAGCTACTAGGAAGAGGGGTCATTTGGGGAAGAGGCTTATAGGGGAGTCAGATGCCCCCCCCCTCCCAGTCCGGGCTGCAGGCCCCACCCCAGCATGTCCAGTACCTTCTTGATTGGGTCCCCAAAGAGTTAAGCTGTCTGCAGATTGAGGGGGGTGGAAGGGTGCGGGGTGGGGGAGCTATTCTAGCAAGTGGCAAGAGAGGCCTGGGGCTCCCAACTGCCATTTCTGAGCTCTGGGACAAAGCCAAGTCAAGGCACCCTGGGAACCTGAGTCCCCATCTGCAGGTTGGGGATGACATTGCGCTGTTCAAGAAGCCTGGCAGCTGCTTCAGTCACAGCTGAGGTACCTGCTGGGACCTGTAAGAAGTCCCAGCAGGGACCTGGCCTGCTGTTCCTGGTGGCGGAGGGGTGGGGCCATGGATCCTGGCCAGGAGAGTGCCCTCCCACCAATCCTCCTCAGGAAAACCAAACCTATCTTAAACAAAGACGACCCTGGAGACTTGACACTGACTGGGGCCCAGAGAGTGGCCCTACCCTTCCCAGTCTGAAGGTGCAGTACAAAACTTCTTTCAGAAGAGGTTGGGGTGTGTGGGAGAACCATGCCCCAGTTAGGAGGTCTCAGTGACAACAGAACCTCCAGCCCTGACTTACACACAGGTTTTGCCCCAACTTCCGCCTTGTGTACCCATTGTCTGTGGCTCCCAGAACCTCGGGTGCTCACAATCTGGGGAGCTCCTGCCTGGCACCTGTAGAGGCCTTAGTTTGCTGTTCTGATCTTGGTTTAGATGTCAGCCTGTGGGCACTGTTGTGGACCACCCAAGAAGCTGACCTGCACCCTGCTGGACACTGCCTGCTATAAATACAGCACTAGCTATCTGGCTGGTTCTACTGGGGCCCTGAGAGCTCTTTGGTGTTAGACAGACCTTCCTTGCTCCACCACCCACAGCTGCCACACAGAGGAGCTAGGACAATCGTGAACCTAAGTGGGCCAGTCTGTCGAGCCTACATAATGACCCTCTAATGTCGTATCCTCAGAGCCACAGGATGGTGCAGAGGGTCCGCTAATAGAGCCTGCCCCATGGGTGCCAAGCAGGGTGGGGTGGGCATGTCTCCTAGGGAGGCTTCTTGTGGTCCAGAGCACATGGAACATGATCATGCCACCCCCAGACATCAGGCCCAGGCTCAAGGAAGGACTCAAGGTTTCTCCAGTTTTCCAGGAGTCCTGGAATCAAGTGTTTGCCCTCTTCTAGACCACGCAGAGGGTCTAGAGAGTTAGGAAACCACAGAGAGAATCTCCATCAGCTATTCACTGAACAGCAAGCCACAAGCACCCTTGGTGGCCTGGATTTCCCCACTGACCTCTGGGTCACAGCATACAGGACTGGGAAACCAGGCTTCCTCCACCCTCCCTCCCCCTGCTGCAGAGGGTCTTGCCAGGAACAGAACTAGGAAACACAGGGGCTGATTAGGACTTTCCCTTCCAATGAGTCACCAACTGCCCTAAGTGGAGGCCAGAAGAGTTCTTCTGATGCCCACCTAACACTCCACCTTGTCCAGTGACCCTGTGGGACTCACTCAGGCTCCTACCTAGGATGCCCAGCACCTCTTCTGTTGCCATAAACTCCTTAGGGCTATGCTGTGAGTTCCATACCTAACCTCTTTGATAATGGGTCCTCGGGGAAGCAGCTGTTACTTCTTCTACCTTCTCCCCAAGGAGGTGCAGCAGAGAGGGGCTGTGACCTCGGACCACCTGGCTGGACCTTTCCCATGTAGAGCGGTATTGACAGTTGTGCAGATCCATCAGAGCGGTGACCCTGAGGACCATGCACAGGTAGAGCAGGGAACTGAGGTCTGTGGGAAAGGACTTGAGTTCCCTTAGAATAACAATTACCAAGTAAGCAGAGAGGAGGGCCTGGGGAGGCCAGGCAGTCCCTCTGGGTCAGGTCAGAAGATCCCTGCTGGGCCCCCTCCTGAGACCCAACTCCCTGACACCATATGCAGGGGACCACAGGCCAAGGGGCACCTCACTTCCAACTGCTCCCCTCAGATGGATCCTGCTCTGATCTATAAAGGGTCAAAAACGGGTGTTTTGTAATTTCGCCGGCCTCAGTTTCCCTGTCTCCAAGTCTGCCTCTGATGGCCCACATCTGTTCTTACTCTGACTGCCAAGGGAACCAGGGCACAAGGGGAGCCTGGCCCTTCTCAACTCCCTCCTCCCCACCTGAGGCCAAGGAAAGGGCTGAGTGAGCAGGCAAGGAGGGTGGTGGCCAGGTGGTAAGCAGTGAACAGAACTGAATTCCTTCACTTCTCCCTCTTCCTCCACCCCGAGGAATCCATTTTCAGCTACTCTTCCCCTCCCCAACCTCCTTCCAGGAAAGTGGAAGCAGGTCCCTAGAGGAGGTAGCTAAAGTTACTAGGCTCTTATGGGTCCCGACTCTCTTAACTCCCAAACAGGAGGCAGAGGTCCGGCAGCGGGACTACTTAGCCCACCTGCAGGCTCAGCCAAAACGGAGGGCCTCCGGAGAGTCTTTAGGCACTGAATCGGTGTCGCCTAGGAGACTGAAGCCCAAAGACCTACCACCTGCTGGGCAGGGGGCTCTCCCCGGATGGCCCACAGGTGTTCCCGCTCGGTTAAAACCTTGCCTGCCTGCTCTCTCCCACCTCCCTAAGAAGTTCCCAGATCCCAAGCAGAGAAGCTTCAACTCTTTGGCTGGGACAGTGAGAGACCCAACACCAGGAGAAAGGGCGCCGGCGCGGCTTCCGCGGTCATTCCGTCCCCATCCGGGAGGCCAACAGGTTCCAGCCTGTCCCAGGGGAAGAAGGAGCTCCCGCCCCCTCCTCACAGTCAGCGGGCACCCAGGCCAAACCCCGCCCACGCAGGGATCCCGGACTTACGGCTGCCAGGGACGGATCACTGGTCCCCTCCTGCCTAGGTACCCCCACCCCCACCCGAGCTTCACCGGTCCCTGGGGCCCTGGGTCCGCCACTCGGACACTACATTGGCTCTTTCAGAGGCACGTGCAAGTTTCCGCACGAGTTTCGGTGGCCGCGCTGGGGTCCCTCTTGGTCCATCAAAATAGGGGACCGAGAATCCTGGTGGGAGAGTCGGTACTTAAGACTCTCCCCAGCACAGAGGGCCCCTAGGAACCCGCTGGGTTCAGGCGCCAGGGTAGGAGGAACACCAACCATAGTGCGGTGTAAGCGACTCCGCCCCGCGCTCACCTGGATGGTCTGACTGGGATCTCCGCCGGCTACCGGACCCCCAACCAGCTTGCAGTAGAGGTCCTCGGTGGGGCGTGAGCCACTGCGCGTCGGGGCCTCCTCGCCGCAGGTCGCAGACGCGGTGATGAGGGCGCCCTCCGCCAGGTTGAAGTAGGGCGGGTGCAGACTGAAGCCATCGCCCCCGGGAGTCCGCGCCTCGGCCAGCAGCGCCAGCCCGGCCAGCAGCAGCAGCCGCAGCGGCGGCGCGGGGCTCCCGGGGCCACAAGCGCGCAGTGCGCTCCCCGCGCAGAGCCGCCCTCCGCGCTTCGCCATCTTCCTGCTGGGGGGCAGCGGCTCTGGGGACGGGCGCGCCGTAGGAGCCCGGCAAGTCTAGTTTGGAGCTGCCGGCCCGACTGGCCCCGCCTGTCCGAGGACGTCAGGCCCCGCCCCGGCCCGCCCTGGCGCCCGAGCCCTGTGCCCCGGGGAGGGGGTTGGGGGAAGACACAAGGGAGGGGGCGGCCTGAGGACCTTAACCCTTCGAACCCCGGCCAGACCAGCATCCTGGAAGGGGCACCTGCTGGCCCTCGGCCAGACCGTGGGAACTTGGCGCTACTGAGCCCTTCCTCTACCCCAGGTCGTGGCTCCGATCCCTAGGGAGACCCCTTGCTTTTTCCCTTGATGCTCGGGACCCCAGCGCGCCGGGCCTGCCTCTACCGGCCCAGCGGCTCCTCTCCTTGTTTCCCTAACTTCAAACAGGTTTCAACCACCTGGCGCCTCCCCGTTGCCCCAGCCTGCTTATTCTCTTCCTTCCCTGTTGGTGTTTGTATAAACTGTGTGTAGCCATGGGTGGGGAACCAGAGGGGATAGGATCTGCAAATGGTCTGGAAAAGACCAGACAGGAGGGGACCCCCTGTTTCCTCCACTGTTAGGTCAGATTTAGCCATGTCTACCCCTGTTGGACTTAAAAATCCTCTGCTATTGCAAATCTCCTATTGGGGATCAGTGCGAGTGCTCCCCCCACACGGGGCATTTCCCAGGATGCCCGTTGGCCTGTAGGTGCCAGTACAATAGGCTTCTTGGGAAGTTGAGACTTTGGAAACCCATCTTTTAAGCAAGCCGTGCCTCAAGCCGTGCCGGCTGCTGTGTCCTATGAGTGGGTCCCATGAGAGGGTCCACTCACAGCAGCAGGCAGGGCTAGCAGCTCCCCGTCGTCTCCTAGCCAGAACAGCCAGGCCTTCATCTCACATTGTGGGTAGGACTCCCATCTTACTGGACCTTCTGGATGATCCCAAGGGTCTGAGTGAGTTCCTGACACACTAGTCCCAGCACAGGCCGTAGCTGTTAGGGAAGGTTTGCAACTCCCTCACATCCTCCTGGTTGTCCCCAGCACCTACAAATCTTAAACCCCAAGGGGCTGGGAGGACCCCAGTCTATAGTTGAAACGTGAGGTCAAGACAAGCTGCCCTCCCTGGATCCTTCCAGGTTCCCTCCGCGGAATTCCTCTATAATCTCACTATTAGTTTTCCACCTGGGGGAGGGCAAGGCAGTGGCTTCCCTATGCTGCAAAGGCTTGGTGTGGGGGAGGGGCTGGCTCCAGGGAGGGCCGGAGACGGGGAGGAATGTGGAATTCAGTAGGGTAGGCTCAGAAGCTGATTTATGACCCGGTGTGAGGCACAGCTGGGGAAGTAACAGGTTCCCAAATGGCTGGCCCCACCCTACTGTTGCCTGGAGGTTCACCATGCAGGTCAGGAAGCTGTCCCGCCTCTATCCCCTTTGCCAGCTGGGGGTCCTAATAGCCTGAGGCTGAGAGATAAAGTACTGAATTCAGGGCCTGAACTCCAGGCTTGATAGCCTGCTGACTTCTTGCGAATTTCTTGAGGGTCTAGAGGGCAAAGGTTGTGCCAGGACTCCTCTGAGCCCCCTAGTGGCCAGGCTAGGTGTACTTTAGTTTGGTCTCAGAAGACTGGCCAGGAGAAGAGAGAGGCAAATGCCTGAGAATGTGCTGAGTCAGCCTAGCAGCCAGCACTGGGAGGGTTAACTCCAAGCTAGCTACTTCCCAGCAGACAGCTGCCCAAGAGCAACTGGTGGCTGGCGGGGAGGATGATGCGGGCCCAGGACATTGTGGCACAGGGCTGGCTGGCGAGGTGTCCACACTCTACCCCTACCCTGTGGCAGCTGGCATGCCTGGGCCAGGAGGGAGCAGCTGGAGCTGGGAAATGGAGCAGGAGGAGCTATCCCACAAGGGTGGGATATGAGAGTGGCGTTGTTTGCCCACCCCCCTGCTGTTCTCACCCCTACCCCCATCCCCTGCTGTCCAGGTCTAGTTTACAGTCATCACTAAGGTGGGCCAGTATCTTTCTTTCACTTCCTTTGAGTCATAGGCAAGCCAGCCATTGTTCTTCCTCTTGGATGGAGAAACTGAGGCCTCATAGGGGGAGGTGGTCAACAGCACACCATTCTAAAGAGAGAAGGAACTGAATCAGGAACTTCTGTTCTCAGCCATGACTTTTGGGACTCTTTGGGGTAGCAGTCCCAAAGCTGACCCCTTTTCTCTGACAGTCCAGACAACATCAGAGGGTTCTGTCCCATACCTATGGGAGAGGGTACCTAGTCTGGAATGAGGTAAGGAGTAAGCTGACCAAGAGAGTGGACATGTATCAGGAGCAGTCCTCACCTAGGCCCAGGCTTGGAGAAAGGGGGGTCAGCTGTAGCTTAATGGGGAAGGAGTCTGGTGTATTTTCTCCCAGCCCTGGCATAGGGTCCTACTCCAACAGCATTCCAGGGGTATACATCAGTCCCTGAGTCCCCCAACCTGGGGGCAGCTGTTGGAAACAGAACCAGACACGAGCCGCCTAACTCAGCCCTAGAAATGCACCTTGGGAGCCTCTGGGAGCCACACAGAGGAACAAGAGGTTATCCCATGCTCACACTCAGGCATGTCACTAGGCATCACAAGCAACAGCTAACAGGCCCCAGCCTTCAGGTGACTGCCACACCCTCATAGAGAGCTGGTTCTACCTCTTTCTTGGACAAGCCATGAAGAGGGTCCAGTTCCAAGGTCCAGGATGTGTGCTTCCACAGGGACAGGCTTTGGGGAAAAGCCAGTATGGAAGCCACATTCCCTTTCTCGGGGCTGCTCTGAGGCCCTTACAGAGAGCCAATGGTGGAGCCTCCATCCCTGCCCATGGAAGACAGCCAGGAGCCAGTGGCAGGGCTGTTTCTGGCAGCTGCTGTCAGCAAGATCCAGCTCTGTCCTCCAAAGATTCAGACTGGACAGATGCCAAAAGGAGCCACAGCCCTGAGATGCTGACATCAGGATGTCATAAACCCAAAGGACAGCATCTGGCCTCTGTGGGCCACTGCTTGGCCAAGTAGCACATCTTATCTCTCCATCAGCACTGTGAGACCCAGCCCAGAGCCAGGAAGCTGGGCAACCTGATGGCTGGCAGGCGCGGTAGGCTGAGACCCCCCCTCCCCCAGGCTTGGAGAGCACTGTCCCAACACAGCTACCTGATCTAACTTCCCAAAAGTCTCTTGGCTCCTGTACCTGTAAGTGTGCAGCTGAGGACTACTAGAATCTCTGGCCTGAGACAGGGCCTGGAAACCGTCCTTGGCTGTTTTTCAAGCAAGGACTTCTCCCCTCATGGTTCTTTAGAACCTTCAGGCCCAGGTACCATGAAGATATATGCATATCTGCATACAGTATACTGTTTCATTTCCACAGGAAGAACCACCTAAGGGGCCAAGCCGATCCATCACCTCTGTAGGCACTAAGCTCTGGTCCCTGCCCAGAGCCTTCTGTAACCACTTCAGGCCTGACACAAGGCAGTCACAGCCCCATGGGTGGAGGCCTGACAGGTGGGGGGGCATGGTGGCTCAGGTCCCAGGTTTTACACAGGGTTCCTCAAGGTTTCTGTCCCTACCCAGCTTCCCTCCTCTGTGGGTGGAATGAAGGTGTAACTTTAGCTGGATGGGCCCTTCTCTGCAGGGCACATTTATAACAGGTACACAACCCAGGGAGGCCTTCATCAAAGTGGTTAATGCAATGCTCAAGAAATCGGGGTCCAACAGGGGCAGCAGTGATGCACACCTCTCCAGCAATCGCACTGGAGAGGCAGAGGCGGGCAGATCTCTGAGTTTGAGGTTTGCCTGGTCTACAGAGCAAGTTCCAGGACAACCAGAGTTACACAGAGAAACCTTGTTGGAAAAAAAAAGAAAGAAAAAGAATTCAGAGTCCAGCTTAGATGCTTCCCCAGCCTTAGTGAATTTGGGAGTCAGGCCATCAGCAGACAGGATGAGGTGCCCAGAGCCCAGTGAGTAATGGACCAGCTCCTGGGATTCCCCAGCCCTGAGCCCTGGCAGTTCTCAGAGGAAACTTGTAGAAATTTTGAGGAAGATGTGGGTTCCCAAAGAGACCCCCTCATCACTCTACCCCAATTATTTTCTTGTTGACCCAGTCACTTCCCTGGGATGGGGGGGGTCCTCCAGAAGTATCCCTGCTGGAGCATAGTACAAGTAAGATACACCTCTATCTGCCAGCTTGCAAGAGGCCCAGCCCTTTGCCTGAGAGACAAATGTCAGGGCCTTCTAGGCACAACCAGCTTCATGGGAAGGTATAGCACAATAGGCCTAGGTACCCCAGATCCCAACAAAGAGAGAGACCTGTTCTTCCACGGTGAGTGTACTCCTAGGAAACCACCAGGAAAAGGAAGTATCAACGTATGTTGAACCACCTTGCTGAAATAAAACATTTGGAATCCATTTTACCTTCCCTATCCCATCCCACCACCTCCCAGATAGTACCCTGAGAAGCCTGAGGCTAAAACCTGTAGGGAGAGAGCAAGAGGGAGCTATGGGCACAGTGGGAGATTGGTGGCACCCAAGGATGTTGTGCCCAGCCCCAAGGCTGCCCTGTCCTCTCCCCAGTACCAGGGCTTCATCAGGCCCTCCCTGTCCTGGCTGGTCAAACGGGATCCCATGGGGTAGGTGGGGGTGAGGGCCTGTGAGAGGTGCCCACAGGCAGCCTTATATGGCCAAGAGGCCTTATGCTCAGGAGGAATGTTCTTTTGCCGGCAGAGCGTGAGTACAGCAGGGACAAGGCTTCCTGAACTGACAGACTGCTTCCCATGGGCCATAACCCTGGCCTCCTGACCACAGCCCAGCAGGGGAGCCACCCAACAGGGGACTCACCAGCTTCGGGAGGATGGGGTCCCTAAACTCAAAACCATGCCAGGTTTTCTGCACTGGCAAACACAGAGCTGGAGGTCACCCTAACCCCACTCACATCTGTCAAACAATTCTCCTTTGCCTGGGCCCAGCAGCCTCTGCTCTTTGCAGAGAGCAGTTCCTCTGCCCACCCCCTCCCCTCCATCTCTCCTAACCCTCCTCACTTCTCTCTGATTCACTGGGCTGCATTCTGCCTTTCTGCCTTTCTCTGTCTCTGCCTCCATCTTTGTCTCTATTTCTGTTTCTTTCTGTCTCTATTGAAGTTTTGTCTCTCTGTTTTTGTCTCAGTCTCCATGTGTCTCTGTCTCTCTCTCTCTCTCTCCTTGGCCAGTGTTGCCCTAGACCTGTCAAATTCAGCAGCAGGGTCTGGTGTGGGCAGCTGGAAGGCACAGATGCCCTGGACTCCCGAGCTCGGGCTGACTAGGGCTGACAGCCCTAACTGCCACAGGGCTGGCCTTCCAGAAGCTTCTCCGGCTTACAAGTGCCCCTTTCCCAGGTCTCTGCCCCCTGCCTTCTGGGAACCTCTCCTCACTGCCCTTAGAAACCCTGTATCTTTTCCCTATCTGTGCCCTGAGATCACTCCCCACCTCAGAGCACCCAGAGCCCTCCCGGTTTTCTTACTCAGAGCCTTTAGGACATTGCAGGTGGCTCAAGACCATTTTAGGGGCTAGTCACTCCAGGGCATCAAGGTCCTGCTTCACACTGGGAGATGGTTTGGGCCTGCTTCTCACTCATGAGGATCATGGGACATTGCGTTATCAGCAAGGTGACCTTCCATCCTTCCTCTACCACCAAAGTGCTGCCCCGGGAGTGTGCTGGTGCTGCTGGCTGTCTCCTGTGGTCCCTAAGAAGCTTCAGTACAGTTTGCAAGAACTAACTCCAACATCAGTGGGAAGCAGGTAACAGCCTGTGGTTTGACTGCCATGGGAAGTGACAGTATGAATCAGGGCTCACAGGAGCTTGCAGAGTCTGGACCGACAATTGGGGAGCTGGTAAGGGTCTGACCTAGGTCCTCTGCATATAAGTTGTGGTTGTGTAGCTTGGTGTTCTGGTGGGACATCTAACAATGGGAGTGGGAGCTGTCTCTGACTTCTTTTTTTCCCCGAGACAGGGTTTCTCAGTGTAACAGCCCTGGCTGTCCTCGAACCCATTTTGTAGACCAACTCTCAGAGATCCACCTGCCTCTGCCTCCTGAGTGCTGGTATTAAAGGTATGCCCCGTCATGCCCGGCCGAGGTTTTTTTTGTTAATAAACACTCTATATACCTACATTAAAAATCAAAACATGGTGGCGCATGCCTTTAATCCCAGCACTCTGGAGGCAGAGGCAGGTGGATCTCTGTGAGTTCAAGGTCAGCCTGGTCTACAAAGTGAGTTGAAGACAGCCAAGGATACACAGAGAAACCCTGTCTCAAATAAA
This sequence comes from Lophiomys imhausi, assembly GCA_907164525.1. Taxonomy (NCBI): domain Eukaryota; kingdom Metazoa; phylum Chordata; class Mammalia; order Rodentia; family Muridae; genus Lophiomys; species Lophiomys imhausi. The sequence continues at coordinate 1,741,640 of CAJQZJ010033208.1, read as the reverse complement.
ATAAAAACAGTAACAACAAAGAGTGAATAAGTCTGACTCACTCCGTTCTACACACAAGAGCCCATGGGATAGGATGTTCTGTGAACCTAAGCACAGTGCTGAGCCACTCCATGTGATTTCTCCATTAGTCTCACACTGACCTGGAGGCCAGCCCCTTCCTGTGTGGGTTCTGGAGGCTCCGAGATGGAGCCACGACAAGTGGGTTAAGGACTAGATGGCCAGACAGCGTCTTCATTATGACCACCTGGGGCCTACGGGTGGTCACTCTGTGGTCGCTGAGCAGAACCACGGAAGGATAAGCAATGACGTGAGGGGACTGATTACACACACAGTTGAGGTGCGGCAATGTCGACAGACTGGTGGCAGCTTTAGAATTAAACAGTCACCCTTGACCCAGCGGAGACTCCTAGAAAGCAGCAGACAACCTGCGAGCCACAGAGTACTGTATATGTATGTCCATAGCAGCAGCCCCACAGCTGAGAGGTAGAGAAGGCCCAGTGTCTGTCAGCCATGACCAGCACAGGAAACCAGCTCTTCCACCTTCCTACTGTCCAGACCTTGAAAGTTAGCTCCTTAAAGAGGCTGCCCAGGGTTAGATGTGGACAGGCTGTGGCCACAGCCCTCCTGGGTGTCAACAGAAAGCTCAGTTGTGCAAGATCAAAGACTGGATCTGGTCTTGGAGGTAACCAGGGGCCATGGAGGCAGGGCGGGTGCCTGGGACCTATCAAGCTGTCAGGGGAGGCAGGGCTACATCCTGGCAACTATGGCCACACAGCAGCTGGGCCCTGTCACCTACACTAGAAGGCATGCACCCGTGTTTAGGTTTGCAGTGAACCCAGGACCCCCAACCCTCAAACTGGCTCACCCTGGAAAGACACCATGGGATTCGCAGAAACTAAAAACTATGAGCCCTCTGAGTCCTGTCTTCAGCTGGGCCACCGCCCCAGGTTCCTATGGAGTCTGGAGTCTGGCAGGAAAAGCTCCTATCCCATCCCATGCCCAGTAGGTCTGGCACATGTCTTCTTGGGGTCTACGTGCTTCAAACTACCAAGTGACGTCCAGCTGCTATCATGGATACCACCGCAGTTGTATACCAGAGACCTAGGGAAATCTAATGTGGGTAGAAACTTTGGAGAGAACTTGGCGTGTCCAGCTCAGGCAGGGAGATGTTACCACAGCTGGATCCTGCAGGCCATTTCTGGCCAGGGTGGGTAGCCTTCAGATCAGGCCAGGATATCTGGGAATATGGGTTGGCCTATGAGGAGGTCATTCCTGGAAAAATAAGGTAACCCCTACTTATGTGTGAGGGGGAATTCTGACAGGGGCTCTGCTACATGTTGCTGTTTGCCCCAAGTTTCAACATTAGCAAAATATTTGTCCTATGACTCTTGTATAGAAATACATCTCCAGGGAATGTAAACACTTGGAGACTTAGAGGCTCCTCTTGCTGAGGGTGCGTGTGGTGGTGTGGTGGGGGGAGGTCCCACTGTGAGTCCAGGACTATTCTCTCCAGGGGTCTGTATGTCCCAGCAGCCGAGCTGAGGTGCTGTTCCTGGCCTCTGAGGGCTTCCTCTCAGCTGAAGGTGGGAGGGAGAGCCACTGTGTAGTCTCCTGACAGGAGGGACCAGCCTCCTAGTTGATCCTAGCTCTACCAATCCTTGCTGTGCTATCAGGCTAACGTGGCCCCTGAGACCTTTGGACACAGTGATGGATTGTGTTTTCCTACCTTTGTCTCCATCTGCCTTGGGCCCTTTGGCCCAGTCCCAGAGCTACCTCTGTGCAAGGAGCCAGGGGCCATTTACTAGCCTCAGCAGGTTTGTGCGTGGTCCAATAGGACCCTGTCACCTGGAGGAAGCTGCTCTAGAACCTGTTTTACAGAGAACAGATTGCAGCAGAGAGGCCATCTATGGACTGTCGCAGATGGCTGTCTGACCCCAGACACCAGTGACACTGTCCCCCTACTTCCTCTCCACCCTTCCCACCAGGCTGGAAAAGCCCTGACCTAGTAGCCTGGCCTCTTTCCAGTCCTTTAGGCAGGGTGGGGACCCCTGCTGTCCTCAGCAAGGCCCAGCCCAGCTCCACTGAGCTGAGCCTGGGCAGAGGTTATCTGGGTCCCTCCTGATGCTGGCGCAGGCTGCGGGCCCCTGTCTCCACCAGGAATGCACAGAGCCCCCGCCCCTGCCCACCCAGGTAGAAGAATGCAGTGGGCCTCTTTCTGGAATTCCCAGCAGGCCTGGCACCACCGGGAGCCAGCTGAGCTCTGCCTTTGTGCTTTGTGGCACCAGCACTCTCAGGTCTGTTCACTGTCTTCCCTACCACACCAGCATGTAGCTCCTCTTTGGAATCAGCCCTTTAAAACCCTCCAACCACCCACTGCAGGGCTATGCCCTTAACTCAGTGGTTCTCAATCTATGGGTCATGACCCCTTTGGGGGTCGAACAATGATCATTCACAGGGGTTGGTCACATAGCTGATATTTACATTACAATTCATAACAGTAGCAAAATTACAGTTATGAAGTAGCAACAAAAGTAATTTTATGGTTGGGGGTCACCACAGGAGGAACTGTATTAAAGGGCCCCAGCATTAGGAAGATCGAGAACCATTAGTTTAATTCAGAATGCAGGGTGCCCTGAATTCCACCCCCTGTACTCCAAACATGAAAACAAAACCTGTCCAGTAGGCATTGTTGACTGTCTGGTTTGGTTCCAGGCCCATAGTGAGGGTCCAATGCCCTGTGGCTCTGACCAGCCACCATGGCCTCCACACAAGAGTCCTTGTACTTGCCTCTAGTTGTGATAACCACAAATGTCTCCCACATTGCCTCTTGTCCTGTGGGAAACCTCTGTGACTCTCACGCCCTGCCCCTCACAGCCCTGAACAAACAGGCACTTGTTGAATACTTGTGGACTGAACAAATGCCCAGAATGGTAGAAACTGTGGCTCAGGTACCCCTGGAACTGGAGCTGGGGATGGTGGCCAGACAGCAGGGCTGGCTGCACAGAGCCCTGGCCAGGCAGGTGGAGGTTGAAGAGTGAGCCTGCAAACTCAACTCAAGCTCAGCCCAGTTTCCTATTGTCTGGGCCTGGGTCAGGTCAGTTCGGGGGTATCGAGACTTGATTATACAGTGGAGAACATGGTGTCCAGTGGCTTTGTGGGCATGACATTCTCACAAAGGGAGTGGACAAAGTGCCTACGAGAGCCAGCAGCCCAAGGAGAAGGTGGTGGAGCCACTGGTTCATCGCCCTGAATAATGATCCCCTGCAGTGCACGGGTTTGGCTTCAGCAGCACACCCAGGTCATGCTGCAATGGCAGCCAGAAGCACAGCTCATCCAGGGTCCCCCACTTTCTTGCCCAGCCCCACCCTCAGAGACTGGCACTCAGAAGGCTACTTGGAAAGCTTGGTCCACTGTCGCCAAGGACTCAGGGCAGCCTTCAACTCTGCTGAGCTGCCTGCCCTCTCTGCTGCAGGCAGCCTCAAGAGGGCACAACACAAGAGTTTTGATTCTTTCCTGCAGGGCCTTGACTTTCTGGCAGCTTTTTCTTGAGTTCTGAGAACATACCAGAGGGACCTGTAAAGCTAGTGGGGGGAAAGCCTCCAGGAGATATGGCGCCAGACTGAGAGAGACAAGCCCAGGCAACTTACCTGGGCAGGAATTTAGATTCTGTCACTTTCTGCCATCAGACTTTGGCCTCGGGCTTGTTTTAGCAGCTACCAGCACGCTAGCTAGATTACAGTTACTCTTTGATGGAATGGGCCCCGGGGAAGCGGGTGCTTTCCTCTGTAGTCTCCCCAGAATCCCAGCCAGGCATCTCATCTCATCTGGGAGATGAGGTCCCTCAAATTCTGAATCCCCCTGTTAACACTGCTTTACCCTGAGCAGTGCCTGCGCCCTCAGTCTCCTAGCTGTAGGACTGACTTCCTCCCACTCAGCCTTGTTTTCCTGATTTGTAAGGTGGGATCTAACTGTGTATTTTCTCAGGACTGTCAGAAAAGAATATTCTCAGTTGGGCGTGGTGGTACACACCTTTAATCCCAGCTCTTGGGAGGCAGAGGAAGGCAGCTGTTGGAGTTCAAGGCTAGTCTGGCCCACAGAGTGAGTTCCAGGACACCGAGGGCTACTCAGAGAAACCCGGTCTCAAAAACCTAAAAGAAAATAAAGGTGGTTTGACAAAGCAAACCTTACTTTTGCATGGAAGGGTATGCAGCTGCCAAAACCTGGAAACCAAGCACAACCAGCCCTACATGGTGTCAGTCTTTTATCACTAACTTAAGGGGCATTGGTCATTCCTCCCTGGCTGAATTCAGCTTCACAATTCACACCTGATTGACAAGTTTGAAAACTAACAACAAGCCAGGCAGTGGTGGCCCACGCCTTTAATCCCAGCATTTGGGAGGCACAGGCAGGCGGATCTCTGTGAGTTCAAGGCCAGTCTGGTCTACAAGCCAGTCCAGGACAGCCAGAGCTGTTATACAGAGAAACCCTGTCTCGAAAAACCAAAAAAAAAAAAAAAAAAAAA
>CAJQZJ010033208.1:1708936-1737018 GCA_907164525.1 Lophiomys imhausi | reverse complement strand
GGGGGGGGGATTGGTGATTTTTGTTGTTATTTTTTTTTCAAGACAGGGTTTCTCTGTGTATCCATGACTGTCCTGGACTTGCTTTGTAGACCTGGCTGGTCTTGATAGAGATCCACCTGGCCCTGCCTCCCGAGTGCTGGGACTAAAGATGTGTGCCACCATGCCTGGCAAGGATGGGTTTTTAATTGTTTTTTAAATTATTATTTTATGTGTTTGGCCTATATGCATATCTGTGAACCATATGCATGTCTGGTGCCTCTGGAGGCCAGAAGAGGGCATCAAATCCCATGGAAATGGATTTAAAGACTATTGTGAGTCGCCCTATGGGTGCTAAGAACCAAGCCCAGGTCCTCTGGAAAAGCAGCCAGTGATCTTAACTGCTGAGCCATCTCTCCCGCCTGAAGGGGAAACTTTAACAGATAAGGATTCAAGGAAGTTGTGGCAATGAGTCAGGGTGTCATACATATGGACATTCCAAAAAGCAGATTACATCTGGCTAAACAAACACGTAGTCCTTAACAAAGTAGCAAAAGAGGAGGACCTGAGAGGAAACAGGCAAACAACTACTAAACTTGCTTGATAGATAAAAAGATTAAATCTTTCACAGTCTGCCCCCCCCCCCCCCATTTTATTATATGTGCTCTTCCACAAATTCTGTTAAGAGGCCCTGGGCCTTTTAACTGGGCTGCCCACATTCAAAGGACAGGGCTTTGTGGGTACTGGGTGGAGGGTGTATGGCACTAGCTGTTCCTTCCTATAAGCCTTGTGGCTAAACCTCCAACATAAAGTTGTTTACAACAACCTACTGGAACCATGGCTCCCACTATTATAATTATAGAAGTTAAAGCTGAGGTCATTCCATTTTCCATTAAGTTAGTAAAGGAGTTGTCTCTAAATTTTTGGCTAGTTCATTAATGAGAACATCAGGACCTTGGAGAACCGTGGTAACAGTCCTACTAGGAGCGACATTGTTTGGACTGAGCACTGTCTTCCTCACATATGCAGACTCCGCCCTTCTTAGCTAAAATCATGTTAATTGCCAATCTACTTTCCAAAGCCATATTGTTAGGACTCAGTTGCTCAGCTATGCCTTTGACAGCACCTCCCATACAGTAAAGGAATCTTTTCTGCTTGTAATGAATTAGTTGTTACAATCTACATATGTTTGTTTTTTGGTTTTTGGGGGTTTTTTTTTTGTTTTTGTTTTTTTTGAGACAGGGTTTCTCTGTGTATCCTTGGCTGACCTGGACTCACTTTGTAGACCAAGCTTGCCTTGAACTCACAGAGATCTGCCTGCCTCTGCCTCTCCATTATAGGCTCTTTAAAGCACTGTGTTTGTGCTGGTTTCCTGAATTCTCAAGAGATAAAGACACTTATTCATCCCATAGATATGCTTTTGGCTTCACATATTCCCACAAGGTATAACCAAGCATTCATCAAATTGAATAGAGAGAAGTATGTTGGCTGTGATTACATCAATAGTAAAAAATACTATTTATTGGTTGCCTACATTAGAAACAATAGTGTCATTAAAGTCTTCTTTTTAAAGATTTATTTTATGTATATGAGTGCTCTATTTGCATGTACACCTGCAGTCAGAAGAGGGCATCAAATCACATTATGAATGGTTGTAAGCCACCTTGTGGTTGCTGGGAACTGAACTCAGGACCTCCTAAAGAGCAGCTAGTGTTCTTAACCCCTGAGCCATGTCTCCAGCCCATTAAAGTCTTTTTAAAGAGAGCCTATGACAAGTTAACAGATCTGCCTGTTGGAATATCCAGAGTTAAAAATAGTCCCAGAGAGGGGCATGAACACAGAACCAACATTGCAACAACAGCAACCAGACACCAAAGCACATGGCTGCAGGCTGAGAACAACACTGGGGTGAAAGTGTAGGCTCACTTAGTAAGGGGCCTTGTTTCTTGAGATTTGGTTAATGATGGACCGGTACTTCCTGCATGTTTGAATTGGTTTGGTCAGACTCAGTGGACACTCCCTCAATTGTGACTTCTTGGTCTGGTGTATGTGTCCAGACCCTTTGGGCAGTGCATGGCCTTTCAGTAGAGAACAGGGCTTGAGCAGATCCTTCCCAGATAGGATCAATCCCCTTCTCTCCAGAATTTGATCAACACACAGTTGGCTGGCTCCTGCTTTGGGCAGGAAACTCGAGCAGTGATGCCTTGGCTAATGACCCCTGCTACCCAAGAGAAGGGACAGTAGAAGACAACTCAAATTCTGGTCCTTATCTCTAAAGGCTGAGGACTCCAGTAGGATTCAGTAGGATAAATGATGGACCATCTTACGAGGTGACAGTTCCATTTCCATTCAGGGGACAGTCCTGATTTTTAGGAGAGCAATGGGAAGACATTTTGTCGGGGTAATTTTGTTTCAAGTATTAATTTGGTCAAATATCTTTTTAGAGCTCAATTCATCCTTTCTCCCTGTGGTAATCTGAGTAAGAATGGCCCCATAGGCCTATATGTTTGAATGTTTAGTCATCGCAGAGTGTGGCACTATTTGAGAAGGATTAGGAAGTGTGGCTTTATCGACAGGCTGTGTCACTGGGTGGAGGTTTCAAAAGCCCACACTAGGCCCGCTGGTCCTCTCTGATTAGGATGAGGATGAAGCTCTCAGCTTCCGCTCCAGCCCATGGCTGCCTGCACGCTGCCATGCTCCCTGTCATGATGGTGAACCTCTGACTGTAAGCAGGCCCCCAGTTAAATGCCATCTCTTGTAAGAATTCTCTTGGTCATGGTGTCTCTTCATAGCAATGGAACAGTAAGAGGAGGGGAGGGTTCCGGAGGATACGATGGTGCTGGCTCGGTTCAAGAGTCTGGCTGAGCCGGGCAGTGGTGGTGCACGCCTTTAATCCCAGCACTTGGGAGGCAGAGGCAGGCGGATCTTTGTGAGTTCAAGGCCAGCCTGGTCTACAAAGTGAGTCCAGGACAGCCAGGGCTACACAGAGAAACCCTGTCTTGAAAAACCAAAAAAAAAAAAAAAAAAGAGTCTGGCTGAATCTTGTGACGGCTGCAGTGAAATGGCTCCCATTGTCTGAGTCAATTATTCCACATCTAGGAATTTTACTTCCTAAACATATTTTGATTACCTTGTTAAGAGTAGCCCTAGGCAGAGCCGCACCCCAGGGAGTTAAGTGATCAGCATCATCTCAAGTGCCAACTTTCCGCATTTCCATACAGACAGCCTGCACACTCGGAAAAGGCCTCACCTCTGGGTTCCTCCCTCTAGAAGGCTGTGGTCTCAGCTTGCTTATTTATTCTAGAACAAGTAAGGCATCTGTAAACTTGTTAGCTTTGGTATAATCTACATGTAGGCCATGTACTCATAAATTCTAAGGTAGTATCACTCACTTGGAGGTCCCAGTAAGTATCCTAATGTATATGATGTAATAATTCACACACATGGGACTTAAGCAGCATTTTCTGTCTGTCTGGTAAAAGCCATTTCTTGTCTTTTTTTTTTTTTGGTTTTTCGAGAAAGGGTTTCTCTGTGTAATAGCCCTGGTTGTCCTGGACTTGCTTTTGTAGACCAGGCTGGCCTCGAACTCACAAAGATCTGCCTGCCTCTGCCTCCCGAGTGCTGGGATTAAAGGCGTGTGCCACCACGCCTGGCTTTTGTCTTTTCTTTTTTAAAATGTTTTATTTTTAAATTATATGCTCGTGAAAGCCAGAAGTTATAGACAGTTGTGGGTGCTGGGAATTGAGCTCGTGGCAAGAACAGTAAGTGCTCTTAACCCATCTCTAGGACCCTCCACCACCCTCATCTTTGGAGGCCCTACCTTACTGTTTTTCCTTGCAGGTAAATAGCAGGGGAGGGAATTTAGGATAGGAGGAGTAATCTGAGTGAGACAGAAAAAGGAAGTTTCTACTAAGTGGCCTTTTAAGCAAATTTGCCTACCAGATTGTTCCCCTTGATTTCAGTAGTATATCCCTCTTGGAGCCCAGGGACAATCTCTTCAGGTAGCATTAAAATCTACAATCTGAGTGATAAATTCCTGTTAATTATACCCTAGAATTCAGCCTAGATCTCACCAAATGTGCGCTACATCAAAGGCAGAGTTAGAATCAGAGTCTCTGACTCCCTCCTGTACTTTAAGGGATTTCACAGCCCAGTGTAAAGCACATAGTTCACAGATCTGGGCTGAGCAGTTATCTGGTACTCTCCCCCATCTTTGGTGCTGTAGTAGTAAACACTCCCATCCAGTGCAGCACATTAGTGTTTACCTTTTAATCATTCTGGAGAATCCATTCATAAAGAACCTAAGTCCAGTCATTCATATATATATATATATATATATATATATATATATATATATATATATATTTACTTTTATTGTATGAATATTTTGCCTTGAATGAATGTTTGTTTGCCACATGTGTGCCTGGACTCTGTGGTTGTCAGAAGATGTCAGATCTTCTGGAAGAGGATCTGTGAGGCATTTTGGGGGTACTGGGAATTAAACCTGGGTCCTCTGTAAGAGAGGCCACTACTCTTAACTGCTGAGCTATCTCTCCAGCTGCCCCCAAGTCCAATCCTTTTTTGGTTTTTTGAGTCAGGGTTTCTCTGTGTAGCCTTGGCTATCCTGGACTCACTTTGTAGACCAGCTTGGCCTTGAACTCACAGAGATACACCTGCCTTTCTACCTCCTGAGTACTGGGATTAAAGGTGTGTGCCACCACGCCCGCCCATTACAGACAGCTGTGAGCTGCCCTGTGGGTGCTGAGATTTGAATCCGGGTCCTTTGGAAGAACAGCCAGTGCTCTTAACCACTGAGCCATCTCTCCAGCCCCTTCAAGTCCAATCTTTTTTTTTTTAAGGTTTTTTGAGACAGGGTTTCTCTGTGTAACAGCCTTGGCTGTCCTGCACTCACTTTGTAGACCAGGCTGGCCTTGAACTCACAGAGATCCACCTGCCTCTGCCTCTCAAGTGCTGGGATTAAAGGCGTGTGCCACCATGCCCGGCTCAAGTCCAATCTTAAAATGAGTTTCTTTTAAGTTAAATAGGACCTCAGTTTGATATTCTATGCTGTCCAAACAATGCGCTCAATTTCTTTTATAGTTTTATGACAGCCAACAAAAAACTGGACTACATTCAACAACTCATCAGAGTCAAGTCATCTGCCTCTAGCAGGATGGCTCCATACTTCAAGATCTGAGGACCTGTGAGCCACCTCCCCACCCTTTGGTATATATATGAATACTGGAATTAAAGGTGTGCACTACAATGTCCAACTGTGTGTGGGTTTATGCTGTATGTGCAGGTGCCTGTAGAGGTCAAAAGAGGGGGTTGGATTCCCTGGATCTAGAATTCTGGGTGGTTGTGAGCCACCGTGTGGGTGCTGGAAACCAAACCTGGGTCCTCTAGGACAGCAGCAAGGGCTCTTACTCTTAACTCTGGGGCATCTTTCCAGGTTCTAGTCTTGGGTTTGTTTCCTTGCTAGCCCAAGGAGTGCTGTAAACAGACCAGGGATGCATTTCCCTTGGGAGGGGAGCTGTGCACCTCCTCAGGAAGGTTAGAATCCTGAGCAAGCCCTCATGTTGTTTCAGACAAGAATGAAGTCACATATCAAGACATTACTACTCAAATTAAAGGTCACAGTAAGGAAAACTTCACTTCTGAACAAAAAGTAAGTATCCACCAAAAGCTGGAGGGCAAGCATGCCTATTTTCAACTGGCTTCCATATTATCCCCCTAATGTGAGAGATGCTTTGGCTATTCCTCACTGGCTGAGGTTCAACCTCACAATCTACACCCATTAGCTAATTTGAAAACTGGCAATAAAGGAAAGGGTACAGGAGAATGGGCGTATTTTAAGTTAACCATTCCAGGAAACTGTGTTAATGAATCAGGGTGTCAGACATGGACATTCCAAGAAGTAGATTATATCTGAGTGAGCAAACACCCAGTCCTTGACAGGAGAGCCAGAGGGGAGGACATGAGAGGAAACAGGCACACAACTACTAAACTTGTTTGATAGAAAAGATTAAATCACTTACAGCATGGGGATATGTTCTTGAGGAGCCCTGTGTTGGGTAGGCCCCAGCTCTTCCTGTGCCTAGATCTGCTTGCTGGCTCCTACATGCTGTATGTGTCTCCAAGGGAAGGGCAGAGGTGTGGGGATGGTTTAGAAACAAGCCATCCTAGGCCTTCAGAGAGACCTAGTATCAGGGCCATCTGTGCCTGGGGTCAGAGGTCAGCCTGGAGGCTGGGTCTGGGTACTGTGTATGACCAAGGTCAGATGTCACCTGGTTGCTGGGCAAGACTCAGGACCTCACTGCTTTCTTCCCTTGAACTTGACAGTGCATCTTGGTTGGAGGGAGTCGTTGGCTAGTGTCGGTGCTATTAGGGGTGCTGGGATACAAAAGCTCTTTTCCTGTCACTTGGCTCAGAACTGGGTACTCAGACCCTCTAGAGCACAGGTAGTGGGGCTGACCCTGGGTTGCTACTGCCTAACAGGGTCTCACTTGAACCCTGAATGCCCGGAGGATAGGGCTATATGACGGCCTGTCTGCTGGAGCCCAGAAACTTAGGAAGAACAGGCACCAGGAGCCTCACTCTGAGTTGGGGACTGTCAGAGCCCTCACCCTGGAGAGGACTGAAGGAGAAAGAACTGAGGCTCTTCCTCAGATTGCCCAAGGACAAGGTCTGTCACTTACCCTGACCTGTCATTCATCCTGACTAAAGTCCAGGCCTGTTAGGAAGCCTTCCTTGCCCTGAACTGGATTCTTTTCTTCACTGCATTGACACTGGCCTAGCTCCATCCCTTGGCCCACACACAGCTGCTCCACTGCATCACAGGCCTCAGTTTACATATACATGAGGTGGGCCTTCAGAATGGGTATAGGGAATTCCGAGGGGTCTACTGCGCACAAAAACCCCGTCAATCCAGGTCAGGGCCGGATAAGATTGAGGCAAGTTCAATATGGCTTCCAGAGCAACCAACCCAGGATTGGGGGCCTATCCACCCAATTTTCAACTTATAATACTGATGATGGTGATGAAAGGATGATGAAATGTCGGTGATAGTGATGGTGAAGATGGTGATGGTAATGGTAGTGATGGTAATGGTGGTTATGATGGTGATGGTGATGGTGATGATGGGAATGATGGGGGCGAGGGCTGGTAAACCAGGTATCTTCTGAGTACACACCTTACCTGAGCTACTGTGCATATGCTGACCAATGGAATATAGCTAACTTCAGGCTTGTAGGGTGGCTTAATTATAGTCACTCCATTTTGTAGCTAGAAGATACAGCTACATGATTCATCCTAGATCACAGTTAAAGAAGCAAAAGTGAGGGGTCTGGAGAGATGGCTTGGCAGCTGGGCATGCTGGTTGTTCCTGCAGAGGACTCAGGTTCAATTCCTAGCACCTACATGATGGATCACAGCCATCTGTAGCTACAGTTCCAGGGGATCTGGTGCCTTCTTCTGACCTCTGCGGGCACCAGACATGCACATGGTGCATACACATACATACAGACAAAACACCCATGCACATGGTGCACACACATACATACAGACAAAACACCCATGTGCATAAAATGAGAAAGAAAAAAGTGAAGCTGAAGCAGAGGTGAGTACAAAGCTGACTAATGACCCCTCTGTGATATTAGCTGTCAAGTCCTAAAGAGTCAGAAGGTCCACCACACGGCTCAGTGGATGGTGGCACCTGCTACCAAGACTGGTGTCCTGATTTAGATGCCTGGTCCCACATGGTGGAAGGGGAGAACTGACTTCAATTTGTCCTCTGACCTTCACATGCACACCCTTGTCATATGTGCACCGGCATGCACACAGATGTTCACAACAAAACCAGTCCACAGTTCCTCTGTGGCATTAACCGTCAAGATCATATAGGAAACTTGGGGGAGAGCAGGAGCTATCGTGTTCTTGGGGAAGAGACCCAGGACCATCCCAGGACCCTGACAAGATTGCCCTGTAGAAGCAGCTTCAACTCTGAGGTCTAAGATTCTGCAGGAAGGCATTGGCCTAACAGTGCCTTAAGTTTGGGGTCCTCCTGCTCCCCTTCCTGTTTCTCACTTGGCCTCTGATCCATTCCTACCCTAGAGATCTTACAGGAGCTTCTGTTAACAGAAGCTTGGGAGGGACGAAGTGCTCATCCACCCTGAAAAGCAGCTACAGCTCAACCGGGAAGCTTGCCTTTTGCCTTTGTTCCAGAATGGCTCTTCGATGCCCTCCAGTGGTGACTAGGGACAGTGAGTGTGTGTGTGTGTGTGTGTGTGGGGGGGGGGGGAATGATGTGACATGACCTTTCAGGATGGCGCCCACTGTGAGCAGTTTCACTTCTTTCGCAGATCTTTGGGGGCAGGAGGATCAAGAAACTCTCTGTGGCTCGCCCAGTGGGAGTACTCACTTTTATTTTGGGGGTTTTCTTGAATTTTGTACATCAAATTATGTTATAGAAAGGGTAACCCAGGACCAGGCATGGTGGTGCACACCTTTAATACCAGCACTCAGAAGGCAAGACAGGCAGATCTCTTGAGTTTGAGGCCAGCTTGGTCTACAGAGTGAGTCCAGGACAGCCAGGGCTACACAGAGAAACTCTATCTCAAAAAACAAACAGTCGGGCGGTGATAGCGCACGCCTTTAATCCCAGCACTTGGGAGGCAGAGGCAGGCTATCTCTGCGAGTTCGAGGCCAGACTGGTCTACAAAGCGAGTCCAGGACAGCCAGAGCTGTTACACAGAGAAACCCTGTCTCGAAAAACCAAAAACAAACAAACAAACAGAAAAGGGTCACCCAGATCTCATGGGCTGGAAGGTAGAATTGCAATCCCAGTGCTGGGGTGTTGGAAGGGTGGAAGCAGATGGATCCCTGGGCTTCATTGGCTGAATCAGCTGAGAACCAGAGAGACTCTGTCTCTTAAAACAAAGTGGAGCACCTGAAGAACAACACTTGGAGCTGACCTCTGCGTGTGTGTGTGTGTGTGTGTGTGTGTGTGTGTGTGTGTGTGTGACACTGGTAGCTTCTTCTTCTTTTTTTGTTTTGTTTTTTTGAGACAGGGTTTCTCTACATATCTCTCTGGCTGTCCTGGACTCAAACTCACAGAGATCCATCTGCCTCCGCCTCCCCAGTGCTGGGATTAAAGGCGTGTGCCACCACACCAGGCTGCTGGCGTCTTCAATCACTTTCCAATTCACTTTGAGACAGGCCTCTTGCTGCAGGAGGCCTGCTGTCTCTGTCTCTGACTCTGTGCTGTCACACCCGGACACTAGGGTGAACTCAGGCACTTATGCTTCTGTGGAAGCTTTGCTGACTGAGTCTTTTCCCCAGCACCACCTCCCACTCTCGCTTGTTTGTTTGAGACAGGATCTTATAATGCCACTATGTAGACCAGGCTGGCCTTGAATTCCAGAGATCCACCTGCATCTGATGGATGATTACTGGGATTAAAGATGTGTGTCACGACTACTGGCTTTGTTTGTTTTTTCGAGACAGGGTTTCTCTGTATATCCTTGGCTGTCCTGGACTCACTCTGTAGACCAGGCTGGCCTTGAACTCACAGAGATTCACCTGCCTCTGCCTCCCGAGTGCTGGGATTAAAGGCGTGTGCCACTACGCCTGGCTTTTTTTTTTTTTAATGTCTGTTTTGCTAGACTGGTGGGATGAACCTATAATCCCAACTACTTGGAAGGCTGAGGAACTAGGATGCCAAGTTTAAGGCTAGCCTGGGCTACAGAATTGAGTTTAAAGCCAGCCTGGGAAACTTAAGTGAGATGCTGTCTCGAAATGAAAAGCAAGATAAGGGCTGTGGGTGGATGATTCAGAGCTTCCCAGAGGACCACACTGGGCCGCTTACAGCTGCCTGCTTGTGACTCTGTTATGGGTTCATGAATAGCTGCACACTGACCACTCAAACACCAGGCTCAGACTGATGGAAGTTTATGGAGCACTTAACAAAGACTGACCGGTCAGGGACCCCAATCCTGGATTCAGGAACCATTCTCAGAGTGAGTTGTTAAAGGACAAATTGTAATCAAGCAGGAAAATATCAACTCCATTCCAGATACATTGTGTTCAATCAAGCAAAAAGAACCAATTCTATACCAGGTACATCATGCCTAGGCAGCTAAACAAAGCATTTTAAGCTGATTGGCTGGGACTGCAGGGCGGGACTTGGGAGCTTTCCAATTCCCCACCATTCTGAGAGAAAGGAACATAGCAGGGTATTGTAGTTTTGTCTAAGCAGAACATGTATCATTTATTCAAGCAGAACATTCAACAAAGACTATTCTTATGTCAGGCCAGCAGAACCTGAGGTCTTGAACTTAGTTTCATCTTATGATTAAGACGGAGACTAAACTCTCACATATACAGACCCTCCCATACATATAATTAAAAGTATTTTACAGGGCTGGGGATGAGTGCTTCTCTAGTTTCAGTGAAGTTTGGTTTAATCCCAAGAACAGAAAAAGAAGTTTGTGTGGAAGATGAAAGTTTGGGGCTGCTTTCTCTGCAATCAGTTTGCTAACACTACTTTCTCTTGCTCTTAATTTTTTTTTTTCCTTTTTGAGACAGGGTTTCTCTGTATAGTCCTGGACTCATTTTGTAAACCAGGCTGGCCTCGACCTCAGTGATCCACCTGGCTCTGGCTCCCGAGTGCTGGGATTAAAGGTGTGTGCTACTTGGCCGGGCAGTGGTGGCGCACGCCTTTAATCCCAGCACTTGGGAGGCAGAGGCAGGCGGATCACTGTGAGTTCGAGGCCAGCCTGGTCTACAAAGTGAGTCCAGGACAGCCAAGGATACACAGAGAAACCCTGTCTCGAAAAACCAAAAAAATAAAAAAATAAAAAAAAAAAATTAAAAAATTAAAAAAAAAAGGTGTGTGCTACCATGCCCGGCTGCTAACACAACTCTTAACTTTTTCTTTTTTTCTTGGTTGTGCCGGTGACTCGGTCATCCTAGGCAAGAGTTCTATTCAATTTACATCCCTAGACCTTCCTATTTGACCCAAGGTCTTCTCACATAGTTCAGGCTAACTTCAGGCAATTCTGCCTTCTCTTCAAAGGCTGTGATCACAGGTGTAAGCCACCGCCCAGTTTTACTTTTTCTTTTTTGTGTGGTGGAGCACCACCATGTGCTATGACATGCATGTGCTATGTGCAAGCCAGAAGATAACTTTCTGGAGTTGGTTCTTTCTTCCACACAGGGTTTTAGGAGTCAAACCTGAGGGGTGGGGAGTAAGGGCCTTCATCACCTTAGATATCTCATCGGCTTAGGTTTTTTTTTTTTTGTTTTTGTTTTTTGGAGACAGGGTTTCTCTGTGTAACAGCTCTGGCTGTCCTGGACTCGCTGTGTAGACCTGGCTGGCCTCGAACTCACGGAGATCCGCCTGCCTCTGCCTCCCGAGTGCTGGGATTAAAGGTGTGCGCCACCACCGCCCGGCTACATCAGTTTAGGTTTGCAAGTAAAAAAAAAAAAAAAGCAAAAACACGAATGCAGTTATATAATCTTTATGATACTAAATTATTTTTGTTTGTTTTTTGAAGACAGGGTCTCACCACACAGTTCTGGCTGTCATGGAGCTCCCCATGTAGACAGCAGGCCAGGCTGGACAGAAACCCACCTGACTCTGCCTGTAGGGTGCTGGGATCAAAGGTGTTCACCGACCCCACCTGGTCACTTGCAAATTTGTGAGTTTATACTTTTCATCAAATTTGGAAAATTTTCAGATACTATTTATCCATATATTTTTTTGTCTCCTGTTTCCTCTCCTCTGGGGTTCAAATTACATATTATGCTGCTTAAAATTGACCCTCAGTTCATTCATACTTTCTATATTTTCATTCTGTAGCCCAGGTTGTGGTAGAAGTTAGTGAAATTAGTAGGCAGTTCAGATTAGCATCTGGCAGCACATAAGGAAGAGCTTGGCATCCCTCTGGTTTGCTGATATGGACAAAAAGCCAGTTGTAGCCGGACGGTATGCCTTGTTGAAGGCACATGGCTAAGAATCTGCACAAGCTACGCAGATGACGTCAGTTATTTTGAGAAGCAACTGGATTGTTGGACACCTCGTGAAATCTCGTGGACCCTTGAGACTGCCAAGTATCGAGATATATAAGATGAGAGTTCCACAAGGTCTCTTTCTCCTGCCCTCACTGACTGAAAAGTCACTCTGAATAAGCAAGGTACGTACGCCATTAACAGAATTTAGACTGTTATAGCCTAAAGCAAAGGCACGGCATAAAACTTACTGAGAGAGAGTGCTTTAAAGGCGTCTGTCTTGGGCTCCAGAGCGCTAGCAAAGTGCGTGAGGCAAGCGGAGTTCGGAAGCCGCTTGGAGAGGCCTTCGGCTGTGAGGTTTGGTCGGGCCAAGGAAAGCATTAGAGGTGAGTTTCAGCTGATGAACAAAGCCACCTCAGTTTACTGGTTGGAATAGACTGACTTTATAAACTGGCCACAAACTGGTGGTGGAAATAAACTGGCATTGCAAACTGGTAAAGTAAGGCCCAACAAACACTAAGCTTTGAAAGGGACTGCCATAAAGTAAGCTATCCTGGGCTGGAGAGATGGCTCAGCGGTTAAAAGTTAAAAGCACTGGCTGCTCTTCCAAAGGTCCCGAGTTCAATTCCCAGCAACCACATGGTGGCTCACAACCATCCACAACGTGATCTGATGCCCTCTTCTGGCTACAGATGTTCATGCAGATAAAGCACCCATACATAAAATAAATAAATCTTAAAAAAAACCCAAACAAAACAAACAAAAAAAATAAGCTATCCTGAACGAACCTATGCTAAGAATATTAATATCCTTTTAAGAAAGTTAAAATAGGGACTGGAGAGATGGCTCAGCGGTTAAGAGCACTTGCTGCTCTTCCAAAGGACCGGGGTTCTTTGTGGACTCCTAGTACCACATTGGCAGTTCACAGCTGTTTGTAATTGCCGGGTGTGGTGGTGGCTCACGCCTTTAATCCCAGCACTCAGGAGGCAGAGACAGGTGAACTCTGTGAGTTCAAGGCCAACCTTTCAAGACCCTGTCTTGAAAAACCAAAAAATCAATAAATAAAGTTAAAATAGTGTTAGTTGTTTTTAGATAGGTATTAGGGTATTCTTAGATTATAGGATTTGGGTATTTTATAGAGATTTGTTAAGTATTAATAAATGTAAGTGTTGATAAATAAAAATATTGTTACACCAGGTTGTCCTTGAACTTGCTTGCAGCAATCCTCCTGTCTTCAGTCTCAGAAAAACAAACTGCTATGATTAGAGAGAGGCATGAGCCACCATATCATACTTATGTTTTTTTGACATAAGTTTAAAACTGTTAGGTGGTGGTGGCATAAGCCTTTAATAGAAGCACTTGGCAGATAGAGGCAGGTGGATTGCTATGGGTTTGAGGCCAGCCTGGTCTACAAAGTGAGTTCCAGGATAGTCAGGGCTACACAGAGAAACCTTGTCTCAAAAACCCCAAATTTTGATTTTATTTAAAAATTATTTTTGAGGGGATAGAGAGACAACTTAGCAGTTAAAAGCACTTTCTGCTCTTGTAGATCTGGGGTGTTAAGAGTGTGTGTTTTTTTTTCTGAGACAAGGTTTCTCTATGTAATATCCCTGGCTGTCTTGGACTTACTTTGTAGACCAGGCTTGCCTCTTCCTCCCAAGTGTTGGGATTAGAAGTTCTGGTTTTATTCCTAGCCCCCTACAGCTAGGCAGCTCACAACCACTTGAAACTCTAGATCCAGAGGATCTGATGTCCTTTTTTGGCCTCTTTTGGGATTGCTTGCACATGGTGCACAGATCCACATGAAACAACCATACACACACACACACACACACACAGAATCTTAAATCTGCCTGCCTCTGCCTCCCAAGTGCTGGAATTAAAGGTGTGCGCCACCACCGCCCGGCTGATCAAACTCTTGATCCTCCTGCCTATACCTTTAGAGTGCTGAGATATAGGCACACTTCTCCCAAAGATTTTGAGGAGTACATTCTACAAAAACCCTTACTACCACCTTGTCTACTAATTCTAACATCTGAGTCAGTCCTGGATCAGTTTCCATGGGCTACTCTCTCTCACTAGTGACTAAATTCCCTTGCTATTTAATCTGGCAATCTTTGAGTGGATACTAGTCAATGTGAATTTTCCCTTATTGTGGGTTTCATGCAGCCTTCATGTTTCATTTTTGGAGGTGGTGTGGAGTTACTTGGTAATACTTTGATCCTTGCAAGTCCTGTTTTTATGACAGTAAGGATCTAGTGGAAATTCCAGACACAATGCACGAAAGGACTCTTGTCAGCTTGAACAGAATGTGGGGAGCATTGCTCTGGCAGGCCTTGCCCTTCTCCCCCATAACCGCTGCCTTGCTAGAAACCATTAGCTTGCATTCCTAAAGCTAGCCACTAATGTCTAGTCCCTTATTTGGCCACTTCCTCCTGAGGCTGTCCACCAAGGTCCACCAATCAAAAGCCCCCTTTGGCTCACCTAATTAACATGCCCAATCAAAATATAGCACTGCATCCTGGCACACTCTTCACAGACCTCCCATTCTCTTAAAATTACACCTGTTCCCTCGTGTGGTGACACAGGCCTTTAATCCCTGGGAGGTAGAGGCAGACAGATCTCTGAGTTCAAGGCTACCCTGGTCTACATAGAAAGCCCAAGACACCAAGAGATACACAGAGAAACCTTGTTTTGAAAAAAATTACACCTGCAATGCCATTTGCTGTTGTTTTTCTGCCTGAGTCAGGAAGCAGCCACTTTTAATTTCTCCTCCGCGCTTAATAAATGATCTGTGAAAAAAAAAATGATCTGTGAAAACAGGTGTTTGAGTGTGGTTTGTGGCTCATCAGGGGTCCAAAATGGAATCTCCGCTATGCGGGGTCTCCTAACAGAATACATATGACTACTTGCTTTCTAGGTGTGAGGAGAAAAGTGTAGTTTCGACTTCACCTGACCCCATGGAGGTCCCGGGAAGGTGATCACCACTTAGGGTGCACATTGCAGGAGGGTTCTCCCCAAGACCATTTAATTGGGTGTATACGCCTGCAGCTCCAGTCCCAGAGAGATGATGTCAGGGGCACAGTTCTACAGATGAGTGGGGAAAAATAGATCCACGATCCACATGAGAAGAAATGTAGTCGTAGGAAAAGTCAACTGTGCAGGCAGTCTTGTGTCCGGGTTGGTTTGCAGCCTCTTCAACAAGGGGCTTACTGCGCATTACAGTCAATGTGGCAACTCTGGGATGTCATCGCAGCTTGGCAATTTTATTTTTTGGAGACAGGAACTCACTACATAGGCCAGAGATCCACCTTCCTGCCGCACCCCGAGGGCTGAAATTAAAGGCAGGAGAAGGGCAGGGCCTGGGAAGAGGGGCGGAGCTTGGGTTGAGGTGCCGCTGGATGGGCAGCCGCTGTTCAGTTCTCAGGGTGGGAAGGTGGTCCTTGGAGAGAATGAATGTGCCACGGCAAGCCAGCGGTCCAGCTCGTTTGACCGACCTCAGTTTTCCCTTCCTTCCCCAAAGATTGGGCTTCCTGTCCCTCCGCCACGTCCCTGTCCTCAGCAGCTCCGACTGAGACGCCGCGGCTGGATTCCAGCCCTGCTGGTACCTGGTACCGGTCCCCGCCTCCCTCTGCCATGCTCCGCCGTTCCTCTCCGAGGCTCTGGTGGCGGTTTCCCGAGAGCGGATTTCCAGGCGCGGGTCTGGAGCGTCAGCGTCCCAGCAGGGCGGTCCGCCTCCCTGAATCACCCTTCCCATCCTCGAGGGCGGAACAGCATATTCTCGCAGGATTCCACAGCCAGAGTCTGCGCCCCGCACCCCAGGTCCAAGCAGGTGGAGAACCCAACCGGTGGTGGACGGAGGAGCGGGACTCTAAGGGCTGGGTTCCGTAACGAACGGAGGCGGAGTCTGAGGAAAGAAGCGTGACTTGGTTGGGCGTGGTGCCTTCTGAGCTCTGTGTCGAGAGGCGGGGCTTCCTTGCACCGGAAACGGAAGTAAAGGCACACAAACTGGCCCCGGGATGGTAGATACAGCAGCGTGACCCGGAAGCATTCACCGACGTCCCGCCCCTCCCGCCCAATACTGCTGCTGGGGGACAAGGTACTTCCTTTCTGCGCTCCCGCTGGACTTGTGAGCAGGTAGGCTGCGCGGCGGGCTGTGGGCGCGAGCTGGGCCGGGGAGGGCGCGGTCGCGGTCGCGGTCGCGGTCGCGGTCGCATGGCCGGGAGCGCTCGGGAAAGGGCCTGGCTGGGGCCGCAGACTCTGATCGCGGCCCTGGCCAGCCTCGTGACCCGCGTGGTGACTCTGCAGGCACGGCCTCGAGATGCAGAACGACGCCGGCGAGTTCGTGGACCTGTACGTGCCGCGGAAATGGTGAGCATCTGCGGTCCGTGTTTACTGGTTTGCGGGGCCTCATCACGCCTACTTTTCCCACTCGCTTCCACCCACTGTTTTTCTTTCGCGGCCTACCACACGCACTGTGCTTTCTTCCCCCAGCTCCGCGAGCAACCGCATCATTGGTGCCAAGGACTATGCGTCTATCCAGATAAATGTGGCCGAGGTGAGCTCGGAACCCGATGGAGAGGATCGTCCCGGGAGAGGGAATGAGCAGCCATGCCTCGCAATGCCAGGCTTTTCGCGTTGGTGTTTTCTAATATCCAGGGAAGACCTAAAGCGTGTATTGGGGTCGAATCTCCTAACCTCTCTCTTTACAGGTTGATAGAGGCACAGGCCGGTTTAATGGCCAGTTTAAAACCTATGCTATCTGCGGGGCCATTCGCAGGATGGTGAGTTAGTATGTTTTACTGCGTGAACCTCTTGGGCATTTGAATTGTGATAATGGTGGCCCTTCCTCTGTAAGGAATGGTTGGCACTTAGCAGGGCAGGTTTGCTTGCTGTTTGTCTGTACCCCCTTGGAGTGGGTGTGGATTTGGGCCTGATAGTGTATGCTCTGTTCTGTCAAGCAGGGAACCAGCCCTGGGGGGATACTCAGGGAATTTTTTTATTTTCAATTTAAAGGGCGAGTCGGATGATTCTATTCTCCGGTTGGCTAAGGCTGATGGAATTGTCTCAAAGTAAGTGTGGGATCTCACTCACATTGGGGTTGAGTGGCCTGGGACATCCCAAGAGGTACGGCTTTTAATACTATTTTCCTTCCTTTGTTAGGAACTTTTGATCTGAAGAGATTGGCAATATTTGTTATAAATAAAAAATGAGAAAGTATCTGTTGAGTCTGCTTTCAATGTATGGGTAGGGCTTATGATTTCATTGTGACTAGAACAGGCAGTCGTGAAAGGAGACAGACTCAGAAGTGTGTTGAAAAACAAGCTTTACTTTAACAAAAACATCTTTAACACCATCCATCCAGAACTTACCAGTCACACACAACCAGATACTTGCTCACAGTTGTGTCCACTGTTGGGTTGCTAAGAATGCAGCAGCACCAGGCCTGTGGCATTAGGTCACAGTCCAGCTGGACATAGTCTACAGGATTCTGGGTTTGGCCTGTCATTTGGTTTAAGGATTGGCATTGTTCAACAGTTTGTGATACCGCACAACAGCAGCTCCTGGCATTGAGGGAGGTAGGGGCTTCCTGCAGACCAGCTTGGTAAATGAATAAACCTTACTACATAAATATTAAGTTAATCACTGTTACTAACTTCAACATTAATTATACATCTAGAAGCTGCTGCCCAGGTATGTCCTCCAAGTCAGAGCAGTGTCTAGGAAGTTCATTTTAAATAAGATAATGGGAATGCCTTTAAGACGACAGGTTGGTCAGGGTCGGTGCTTCGCACCCATGATGCTCTAGGGGCATGCATAAAGCAGTCATGATAAAAGACTTGTTTTGTCACTATCCTGCAAGGTTCCTGTATGTTCAAGCTATTACTGATTTCTCTGGGCCTAGGTGGTTGGCATGAACGTTGCTGGGGGTTGGTTGTAGAGAGCAGATGTGGGAGAGCAGAGGATGGTCTTGTCTGTTGCTACCAGAGGGACAAGGGCACAGCGGATACAGGCAAGTTGGCCTAGGTGGCATCTACTTTGCTTAGGAAGCATTGATGTGCTGTTACAGGTGGCAGGGTTAGTGCCTTCCTACTAGAAGGTCAAGTGTGGTTTAGTCACCAGCAGACCTTACTGGGCTAGCTTATGTTCCCATAGAGGCCAAATTCCAAATTATACCATTTCATCATGATATTGCTTAGGAGAGTCAAGAGCCTGAAGTCAGCAGTTGTCTTAAAGGTCTAGTGCTGCAGGGAAGTTTTCCTGGTAGGAGGGAGGAATGGGCGGTGGTGTTGGCCAAGCCCTGCTGTATGTGATAGCGTAGGGGTTTCACAGTGACAGATGGTTTAAAAGTCAGAATAGGTGGAGGTGTCTGTCCTTCCTTGTGTCTTGACAGGAAAAATGTGCTGACCTGGGTAGCTCTGCTTGGGTGGAGACAGGGTACCAGGAAACAGCAACAGGGTCTCAGAGTCCTGCATAGCCACGTCCAGAAAAACGTGTTAGACCTGGCAATTCCAGCATGTTCAGAAGGTCTGGACACCTAGGTCTCTCCACAGGAATGGTTTCATGGCTGTGATGGTTTGCAAGGGCTAGGCAAAATGAAGGCTGGGCCTCAAGATGCACAATGTAAGCCAGGCTGGTCTCAGGCACTTGAAAAGCAAACCAAGCCCCACATTGTTCATTTAACCGAGGAAAATCCTCAAAGTGCCTTGAGGTGTGGAATGAAAGTAGTATCTCTTTCCAAGGAAACCAAGATCCGCCTTGGGCTGTGAGGGGCAAGTGCAGTGTTGAAGGGGGGACTGGGATATGCCTTCATATCAGGCGGACTTCCTGTGGCGTGCACTGTTCTGGGCTAGAACTGCTGGGTGAGGCGTCTGTAGTGAGGTAACACTTGGCTCTCGGGGAGGTACAGGGCCAGTTCCAAAGCCACAAGCACCGTGAACTCAAAGCCAATGAGATCTCTCCTGTTGAACCGGAATCTTTCCTCCAGCTTCTGCAGGAAGGAAGCAAGGGTCAGTGGGTTGGCTCCATCTGGGTCAATCCCATCTAAGGTTCAGGGCCTAGGGGTCAGTGGGTTGGCTCCATCTGTGGATCAGTCCCATTTAAGGCTCAGGGCCTGGGGGTCAGTGGGTTGGCTCCATCTAGGTCAGTCCCCTCTAAGGCTCAGGGCCTGAGGGTCAGTGGGTTGGCTCCATCTAGGTCAGTCCCCTCTCAGGCTTGGCCTGGCACTGCGGTGCTCAGGTGCACGCACACCTCTGCACTCACGTCAATAAGCTGCTTCACTTCGCTCTTGCGGAGGTCGCTGCTGATCTTGGCAGCCAACAGGACGCAGGCGCCAGCACACAGTTTGCGGTTCTGCTTGTTCAGCTTGCCCTGCAATACCAGCTTCTCAAAGTATACGTAGGCCATGGACACGGTCACAGGCTCCAGGCTGCACTCGTCAGAAAGGTTCCGCATCTCACGTTTTAAACTGTGGGTGGGATGGGAGCCATGTTTCTGGGGCAAATCTACATCATGAAACTATGATGAAGCAGCAGCCAGCCTCCCATGGCTATGCCATGTGCTGTGGGCTGTCAGAAAAGACACTACGATCTCTAAGGAGAAATTCCAGAGCCAGGTTATGTGGTTGGGTATGGACACTTGTCTGGCCCTTCCTTACCTCCTAATTTTGCTCAATGTCAGTTTGATATGAGGGAACTTCTCCCTGAAGGTCTCGTTCATGTCCTTTTTGAGGTCTGCAGGCTTCACATACTCTATAACCGTGGTCTATAACAGAAGTAGAAGTAGGTGGGGGCTAGATGTCTTGAGAGTGCATGCCCTGCAGCCTGGCTTTACAGATGTGAACGTGGGGTTTCAAAGAGGTACCTGGATTTCTAAGGATAAAATGGCTCAGCTTGTCTCTGGATAGGCCCAGGCTGCTAGGCATTCAAAGTTGACCCCAGGAGACTATGCCCAGCATGGCTGGCTGTCCTGCTTTGGCACACTGCCCTGTCTGTGGCCCTACTGGAGCTGGGTGGGGAAAAAGCACCCTGGGATGGCTGTTCTGGGCTTCTGCATGTGGAGGAGTGCTTACTCAGTTTATTCCCTGAACCCTGAACGTTAAGACTATGGAACTTACCATGTATGAAGCGAAGATAAGTACTCGCTTGTGCTTCCCACATGGCCACTGTGGGTCGTCCAGGAGGTTAGGGTTGTATTCTACTGCATCTCCCCCGTCACTTCCTGTAAGCAGAGGCCACTATTGACACCCTAGATCCTGATCAGAATTCCCGCCACCTCTCCCCCACCACACCACAGCTCTGAGAGGGGCTCCAGGTCAAGGGTCAGGGCTTGGCACAAGATGCAATGTCTGGACAGAGCCCCCTTCCCACACTGGTCCTTTCCTCTGGCTGACTCAGGCAGAGCCCAGGGCCACACCATAGAATCCCCAGTGTGGAGACATGAGTAGGACTTGTGCTCAATCTGCCCCATCACTGTCCCTGGGCCTCCTTGTGTCATGGTAAAGGCACCTAGGCTACCTAGTTCTGTACCAGCTGGCGCTGACTTGGTAGGCATAGGTTTGTGTCTTGAACCTGGTGGAGCCCGGGGGATGCTGGGCCGAGGCTGGGGCAGCAAGCCATGGCTGTCATTCTTGTGTGTAACCAGGGCATTAGTAGGGTACAGGAACTTTGCATAAGACACGACCTGGAAAAGCAATCACATTTGAGCTCGGTCCTGCTTCCTCCAGCCAGAAAGTACAACCAAGCTCTGCCCCCTCCACCCTCCAGTGAGAGGCCTGAGGCCCATGCTGCTACCCACTCGAAGTGGGCACTCTCATCTTAGAACACCAGCTTCCATCCCTGATCTGGAGCCTGCTGCCGGGCTAGTCTCCCTGTCTTGGAAGACCCTTGGCCTCGGCCTACTGGTCCAGAAGCAGGGCTAGTGTGGAGAAACCAGGAGTCACCCACAGCTGGCAGTGGCCATGTATGGTGTACTCACTCAGTCCCTTTATTGGGTGGCATGAGCCAGCTAGTGATAAGATGTGTGGCTTGATCCCAATACTGTGTCTTAGATTTATGTGCGAGGCATCTGTCTGTCTAACTCTGCTGACCACTGGCTGGCCACAGGGCTCTTGCCTTTCCATCTGCTCCCAGCTCAACACCTTCCAACTCAAAGACCATCTCAGAAGAAACAGAAACGCCGCCGGAGGGGTGCCTCTGCTTCTGGCCGTCCACCCTCAGGTCACTGCAATGTATAGGAGAGGAGGGCTGTAGTCCCTCTGCCTGTAGTTAGTGGGTGATGCTCAACCCACAGTGAACCCACCCACACAGAAGTGCTCCTGCCAAAGATGGATGTGACTTGGAGGTGCTTGATCTGAAGGCAGTCTACCTCTCACTGCTGCCCTGTGACATACATCATTTGTCAAAGCACCAGGAAGCCACCACTCTGGAACACCCCTGAACACTTACCTGAACTTTGGCTCAAATTTGCTTCCACTGTCCTCTAACCCTTCAACTGCAGTCACACAGCTCAGCAGCTAACCTAGGACCCTGAGAACTGGCTACTTCTGTCTCTGTGCTGACTATTGTTCTATGGGGTAACACACAGCAGTGCCCCGCCCCAACAGCTGTTTCCTTCTTCCTTGAATTCTTACGTTCAGGACATAATTGCCTGGGTTGGTCACAAGGTTTTAGGAGCATATCTAAGAGAGGGACAGGAATATCTCAGCCGCCTATATATAGTTTGAACAGAACCTATGGGCCCTGGGAAATAAAATCTAAAGTACAAGTTCCTGGGCAGTGGTGGATGATGACATGCTAACACCCCATGTGCCTAAGGACCCAGCCTACACTCAGGGCTGGGCTCAGAGGACCAGGGCTTGTCGGTGTGCACAGTGGGCTTACTCTTACCTGACCCGCAGGCCGTCTCCATAGGGCAGGACTGAGAAGGCTGCACACAGGGACCGCTTGGCACAGATGAGAACAATCCTGTGGGGAGTCCAGGTCAGGGCAGGGCAGCAACCCTGCCCCCACCCAGGGGATGGGCAACTGCCAGAGCCACCAGGGGACTTGGATTAGGAAGTCAGGCCTGGCATCTTAGCACCTGGGCCTGACTCCCTAGGGCTTTGTAAGCTCCCTGTTCCCAGCACAGCACATTAGGGGCAAAATAGTGTTGCTGGGCAGGTCTCCCCTGGCCCTGTGACAGACAGGGCCATAGACTCCCTGTTTCCTGGGAGCACAGGTCACCCAGGAAAGGACAGCCTCATTTGTACAGAGGGTACAGGAAGGTGCCAAAATTCATCAGGGTTAGGCCGCAGTGGTGCAGACAGACACAGGGCCTAATATCACTAGTGCTTAGAGCTGTAGTCTAGACCACTCTACCGTCTGCAGGGAGCTACCTCCGGCCAGGCCCTGCAGCAACATTCCCTGGGGACACTTACCAGGGTGACCTGCAGTGAGGAAGGGGACTCTGGGGTCACAGTGACTGTAGTGTGGCACCAAGGGACACACTGTAAAGCACTGCTCCTGCACCAGTGCAGATGCACGCAGCTGCCCAGCCAACCTAGCACTATTCTGAGAAGCCAAATACCAGTGGAGTTAGGCCTCCCACACGTCTCCCAGTTACCACATCTCCTTCCTGTGTCTCCAATGTGATTTTGCTTCCTCTGATGTGCTCCCAAGTAAAACCAGCCTAATCCTGTATATACTCCCCAGATATGACTACACCTGTCCTGGGCACATTTAGGGTGGGGCCCATTTTTGCCTTCCCAGTTCTGTTTTCCCAGAGACTGGGCCCAGCTGGTGGCTCTTGCTGGCCTGGCCATGCTAGCCAGTGTTCAACTCTATGTAGATGAACACGAATGCCCAATTCTAAAGGCCAGGGGACAGGCCATGGCAATGAAGCAGGAGCCCCATGAACTGAAGGTGCTCCTGCCAACAAGGGCAGGGTGGACCTCATATCCTGGTCCTGCAGTGTAGGGAGCCCAGTGTCAGAGGCC
This sequence comes from Lophiomys imhausi, assembly GCA_907164525.1. Lineage (NCBI taxonomy): Eukaryota > Metazoa > Chordata > Mammalia > Rodentia > Muridae > Lophiomys > Lophiomys imhausi. The sequence goes on along the minus strand of CAJQZJ010033208.1, from coordinate 1,714,058 downwards.
AGGCCCTGCAAGCTCTTACCTGCTGTTCTTTGTGTCATACTGCCTCATGTTCTTGATGAAGTGGGTTTTCTTCAGGCCTTTGTGTCTTGGTGACCCAGATGCATGCTTGGTTCTGTGAGGTAAAAAGCAGGTCATTCTTGCCCTCCTTGGACCTTACTGGGTTCCAGAGGTCAGAGGCAAGTTAGAGCTCAGGGCCTTGGAGCAGGGGCAGGTAGGGTGTATACCTCTGCACCGAGGCACATCCCACTGCATCTTCCAGAAACTCGAGGGAACAGCGCTGAGATGTGACTCGTCTCCTGTAGGAAGACATCATAACCTCAGAAGAGACAGCACACAGACTCCAGGAAGCCTTTGCAGCCAGGGTCCCTGAACAGAACTGAACTAGTGTAGGAGTATGCAGGGCAGGCCTGTAACAAAACTGAGACGCTTCAAGACCCTGTGATTAAGACTGCAGTGGGGGGAATCTTTTCTCTGCCACAAGGTTTCCAACCTTTCCTAAGTGGGAGCATCTGGTGGATGGCAGTTCCCACACAAAGACCCACACACATACCCTACCCAGGAGTTGCTCCTGGGTCTAGAACATTCTTTTCCAAATGTGCAACTAAGAATTTCCTCTAGACTTTGGGTTCTAGCTCCATGTTCCCTGTCAGGAAGACCTGTTGGGGACTGTCACTAAAAGAGGGTAACAGCTCAGTCTTGGGAGCACTAATTGTTATGGGTCCTGCTGGCTCCTGGGTCCCCTGTGATTGCACCCAGAAGGCCAGGACATGGAGGCAGTTTTCTAGCACGTGTGCCAGAGAAGGTCTTCTTCAGGCTAAGGAATAAGACCTTACCTTCATACAAGGACAACAAACTCAGGTTCTTAGTCATGGCGTTTAATGACTATAGTCATTTTCTGACCTTCTGGGCCTCATAGGACATAGTTAGTGAAAGTGACAGCAAAGCCCCAAGGATAGGCTTCTGGAGGCCAAGGTCACAGCCTGGGAAGGCAAGGGACAGTCTGTGGCTGGAGCCTGCCCTGAAGCCTCTGCCACTGGGAAATGCCAGGACCCCCTGAGAGGAGACAGACATGAGGAACCTCACGCTGAGCCTGAGACTGCGCCAAACACCATGGCTCTCTGCCCCAGCCCTTGATCATGAGGGGCCTGTATCCAGACCCAAGCAGGTTGCAGCTTTCCATTGTATTTGCCTATTGTTAGACAAGTGGTACATGTTATTAAAGAAAAAAACAAGGAATAGCTAGGCAGGGTAGTATAAAGGATGGGGAGTTTGAGGCCAGCCTGGGCTATGAGACCTTATCTCTTTTTGTCTTGCTATTATTTAGTTAATTTTAAAGACAGGATCTCATGTGGTCTCAACTGGCTACAAACTCAGTGGTACCTGGTAATGGCCTTGAACTCCTAATCCCCCAGCATCCACTGCTGTCTGTTGGGATTACATAGAAAAGCAACTCCTTCAAAAGCCATTCACCCAGAAAACTATAACTTCCTGTCAGACACCAGGATTACTGTCTTGGCATGAATCATTGTGACAAAGGGTCACAGAGATGACATGATTCAGTCTCTTCTTGCCACAGTATCTGTGGCATGTCTGTGTGTATGTGTGAGCACACAAGCGTGCGTTCGAGTCCATGCGCATGCTGTTAAGGACCCTGAGTCTCACTCACACATGGTAGGCAAGTTGCTATACACTGAGCCAGACTCCAGCCCCCTGGCACCACCCATCTCACCTGTCAGATGTACCCGACTTGTCACTGTAGTGCAGGACGCCTGGGCCAGTAAGGGTCAGTGACATGTGTCAAACACTCTCGCTCATCCTCACTCCAAGACAGTCCTGGAAGTAGGAATCTGGCCAAAGAATCCCCCAAGACACAGAGTCTGAGGGTTCCCACAGAAGCTGAGGATACACGCCAGTCACCCCCCCTCCTGCCTGGACCTCAGCAATTGTCCAGGTGTTTTCAACCAATGTTGAGCCAAGTGGCTGTAGGATGTAGGGCCTGTGGAGAAACCTCCCTCAGAAGGAGCACTGCTAACGTAATAGTCTGCCCCTGTGCAGGCTGTGGCCCTTTCTGGCCATCTGAAAGCAGCCCAATGGCTCTCATTGCCACACAGCTCCCAAGGCAGACAGCGATGCTCCTCTGTCTTCTCTGTAACAGGACCCATGAGCACATGTGCTGCACTCAGCATGCTCTAAAAGTGGAGCTGATGAGGTCAAGTACGGCCACACAGCACTATTAGGAAAGCCACCCACCCAGAACCATGATGATGGCGAGGGTATTGCAGGAGATGGCGGTGGTGGAGTTACTACTGGGGATGGCAGTGTACTGTGGTGTGTGTGGTGACTGTCACTGGTCAGTGGGGATGGCAGTGTACTGTGGTGTGTGTGGTGACTGTCACTGGTCAGTGGGGATGGCAGTGTACTGTGGTGTGTGTGGTGACTGTCACTGGTCAGTGGGGATGGCAGCTAAAGTGCTTCCATTGCACTAACTGCTGCTGTGTACACCACGCTTGGCATCCTTGTGCCTCAGTTTGCACCAAGTTCCCCTCACCTGATGGGCACAGAGCATAAAGCGGCTACTTCACAGTTAAGAAGCCTCCAGTGGTATTGGAGGCCAGCTGCCAAAGGCACATTGAAGGCCCAGAGACAAGGGGAGCTTGACACCCAAGGTCTCACAGGTAAATGGAGAGGAAAGCCCGGGCTGACATTGAGTCAGGAGCCCCAGGCAGGAGTGCTAACAAGGGACTCAAGACTAGAGCCTCTCTACAGCTTCCTCAGGGGCAATTCAGTCAGTCTCCAGTGTACTGTTTTCCTGGAGAGCTCCTAGTCATACCTGTGGGGGGACTTTTACAGCAAGATTTCACTGACGTGTGTGTGATGCAATTAAGTCCAAGTTCCTTGATCAATGAGTCTTCTAGCTGGACTTGGAAATCCAGCTATGAGCCTCTGATGCCAAAGGTCCACAAACCCTGAGGTACTGCAGCTCAGAAATGCCTGTCCTTGAGGACAAGAAAAATATCTGCATGTCAGGCACAGGGATATGGAAATGAAGGGTCATATGGGGAAGCTGCTACTATCACATAGGCTGAGCTCCAGCTTGTTACCAGAAACTGCTAAAAGTAAGAGCCCCTGGGCCTTTAGTATCAGCACCTGCAGATCTGAGCCAGGTCCTTCATACTGGGATGCTGGTGGAATTATGTCCCCTCCAAGTTTATAGGGTAGCAACCCTGGGACCTCAGAATGACTGAGCTTGGAGATACGGTCTTTAAAGAGATAATCAGGGGCGGCCTTTAATCCAGTGTGACTGTGTCCTTAAGATTAGGGCACAGAGACACAGAGAGAGGACCATGTGATGACAATGGTGGACAAGTGTGAGGCAAGGCGAGGTCTCAAAGGAGTCTGTCACACCTTCCTGGGCTTCTGGCTTCCAGAATATGAGAGATAAAAAGTCTGTTGTTTGGGGCTAGAGAGATGGCTCAGTGGTTAAAACCATGGTTGCTTTTCCAGAAGACCCAGATTCAATTCCTAACTCCCACATAGTAGCTTAATACCATCTGTAATTCCAGTTCTAAGGGACCCAACACTATTCTGATCTCTCTGGGTACTAAGCAAACACATGGTACACAGACGGACATGCAGGTAAAACACCCACACACATAATTCATCAGCCCAGTGTGCAAGGCCTCTGTAAGGGCTCTGGACTTCACTGAAGCAAGGAGGTGCTCCCAGGGTGCCCTGCAGGACTTATTTGCTTACTGCACAGAGTTCCTTGGGCTATGCAAACATTTTGGCAGCAGCCATTCACTAATCATGAACATTTGGGGAGCTGCAGCTGGTGAATACCATGCCCATACCGTCCCTGCAGCATCATTAACTGAGGTCCCCTTCCAGCAGGATGCTCGGTTTCCATGAGGTGTGGCGTGGTCAGATACCTACCTGCCAGGTAGCCAGGCAGACCCCTAAATCATGCCTTGACTGAGCTCACTGCAGAAGCCAGAGATATAGCCACTACCTCACAGCGACACTTAAGAGGCTGTGACACTCACACTCGAGTGGGTGGCATAGAGGACAGTATGCCAAAGGTTACACACACGGTACAATTCAGTCCAGGTCCTGGTGGGCTCTGAGACTGTCACAATGACCTAGGTCCACGGTTCTCCCTTCTTACTTACAAAGTCAATTAACAAAAGCTATAGGAGCTTGCAGAAAACCAACCAGAGTGAACTGACTAAAGCACTTGATGCCTTTGGTGCCACCTCTGGAGGATCCTGCAGCTACTAGCTGGGCCTGTGGTAGGACTAAGACACCAGTCCAGAGAGGCTCTGGAGGAGGGTGAACAGGTGAGCAGGCCAGGTACCTTGTCTAGAAGCATGGCAGGGGAAAGGCTGAGAACAGGAGGGATTATACCAGCCAGAGTGTCAGGTTCAGACAACCTTACCGGTTAGGAAGGTGCCATATGAGTGCTCACTGTGTATTGGGTGGTGGGCAGCAGAATCTGCCCAGAGGGGACTAGCCAAGGGCTGGAAGCACAGCTCTGAGCACAGAAAAGCAGTTGGCCTGATGTAGAACAGAATGCAGGACCTGAGGGGAGTCTGTTCTGAGGCCCTTAGGGCCACCTGCCTGGCATGGCATTCCCTGAGGTAATTATCCAGGGAATAATTGGTGGCTGATCATGGCCCTGGGATCTCATTTGCAAGTCCACAGAGGCAGTGTGGGAGAGCTGTGATAGATCTTTCCTCAGTTCCGGCTTGGTCTTCCTGCTATTTTCTGGTCCGTCTAGGGATGGTATACTCCCTTGGGAGCTTGTGCAATGTTCCTAGTTGGTCCAACATCTTGTTCCCTTGGCTTTCTCTTCCCTTGAAAGCAGGTTACTTGTAAATCCAATCCTCAGAACTGTACCAGGTAGGCACTATTATTCAGTTTCAGGTAGGGAAACTGAGGTACAGAGCCATTCTACTTATCTGAAATCAAACAGCTGTCAAGAGAGAAGTAGAGGCCCGTGTCCACAGCTCAGCTACTGTGAGGAAGGGGCAGGTTTTCCTAGTGCAGACAAGGCAGGATTATGCCCCAGTGTGCCTGAACTGACCTCGAGGGGAGCAGACGCCCCAGTGTGCCTGAACTGACC